>JAVGWX010000012.1:40783854-41353854 GCA_036924085.1 Ariolimax columbianus | reverse complement strand
GACCTGTCCTCCCCTTAACCCGAAATGGAATGTCCAGCGACGCCCGACGGGAACCCAGGGAACTATGTCTGTGGTTATTAAGACGCAAGTACCTAATTCGATATAGCGAACTACTGTATGGACAAGCGATCTTTATTCATCAGTCCTATAAAAAATATACTACTGTGGAAATTAACGCTGACAAAGATCGCCTGCGTATAATGACATCCGCTTCCGGTATGTCTCGTGAATACTCGCTAAACTTGTGTCTCTTGTCAATAAACGACTCTACTCGCTAAACTTGTGTCTCTTGTCAATAAACGACTCTACTCGCTAAACTTGTGTCTCTTGTCAATAAACGACTCTACTCGCTAAACTTGTGTCTCTTGTCAATATACGACTCTACTCGCTAAACTTGTGTCTCTTGTCAATAAACGACTCTACTCGCTAAACTTGTGTCTCTTGTCAATAAACGACTCTACTCGCTAAACTTGTGTCTCTTGTCAATAAACGACTCTACTCGCTAAACTTGTGTCTCTTGTCAATAAACGACACTACTCACTTTTGGAAAAAGAATAACATCTCCAGGTCAATAATAAAATCTTTGTGATCACCAACACTATAAATTAGCCGGCTCTCAGTGAACGAAGTGTAATCAATGTTCAAGTAAAACATACGAGACTGATCAAAAGGCATCCGACCTTCGGTTGGACAACAACAAAAAATAATTTACATATTTTGTTGGAAAACTTGTTCCTTTTAAAATATGTCCCTGAGGATGTGAACTGGAAAAAAAGCTGTGAACTGGAAAACAAGCCGTGAACTGGGACAAAAAAGCCGGGTCATATATTCGGGTAAATACGGTAAATTCGATATAGAGATTGATGCCAGAGAGCAAGTCGAGAACAATACACACAAACAACTCTACAGACACTCAAACAACCACTGAAGACTGCGCACAAAGAGGCCTGGCTGATTAAACGGGCAATGGGAAATACTGGGAGAGAAATCTACAAATATGGCCATCCCAAATTCCAAGACAACATCGACCTCCTGAAAAGGAGAGACCAATGCACCATTTTCCAACTTCGCACTCAAGATATACAACTTAAGAGTCACTTAATCCAGAACCAGAACAAATCCAACCAGAACAAATCCAACCAGAACAAATCCAAACAGAACAAATCCAACCAGAACAAATCCAACCAGAACATACTCCAGAGTGCCGACTGTGGAGACATCCTTATGAAACTGTTGAACATGATCTTTTTGAATGTCCGGCGCTTTCAGGTGTTTGGAAAGAGCTTCTTCCATCTGAGGCCAGACAAATGGAAGAATTTGTAAAAAAAAAAACCACTAGCAGATATCACTATATGGCATTGGGCCAAGGGGCAAGAGCCCATAGGCCGCTGGATCAATTACTAACAAACCAACCAGCCAGAGAGAGAGAGAAGCATGTCCTTTCGCTGCGAAACATGAGCTCTCTAGTTGATGAATCAATTTGATGATCAATAGATAGGAAGCTGCTCCAAACAAATGTATGCTGAAGATGGAAACGCTCGGCTACAAAAACATAGTGCAACGCAGTCCATCTTATAAAGATATCCATATACATGATTTTCGTGGAGCCATTGATACGGATGTCTGAAGGTGAAGAAAAAAGAAGAAGAAGAAAATAAAGAAGAAGAAGAAGAAAAAGAAGGAGAATAAACGACGAAGATGAGGGAGGAGGAGAAGACGAAGAAGAGGAAGAAGAAGATGATGAAGAAGAAGAAAAAGAAGAAGACGAAGAAGGAGAAGAAGACGACGAAGAAGAAGACGACGACAAAGAAGAAGACGGTGAAGAAAAAGTAGATGAAAAAAGATGAGTAGACCACCAAGAAAAGGAAGAAGATGAAAAAGAAGAGGAGGAGAAGACGAAGAAGAAGAAGAAGACTAAGAAGGAGAAGAAGACGACGAAGAAGAAGCTCACGGTGAAGAAAAAGAAGACGAGGAGACCAAGAGGAAAAAGAAGAAGATGAAAAAGAAGAGAAGAAGAAGAAGAAGAAGAAGAAGAAGAAGAAGATGAAGAAGAAGAAGAAAAAGAAAAAGAAGACGACGACAGGTATTTATTGCGAACTAATAGATGATTGTGGAGATGTGAGTGGCCCATGGACAATGTGTTTATTACCAAGAGAGGATGCAGAAATAAACTGGCGACAGACATTGTGGAATATGCATGCCCACAAACGCAACACAGTTACTAATAGAAGGCCAGAGGACGCGGTGACTGAAGTAGTCAACGACTCGCTGCTTGCGTCAGAGTCAGCGAATGAGAGCTCATAGAAAACCATATTCGGTTTCCAAGTAACGGACCTGGAAATAGACTGCTACCGTGACGCCTCGCTGAGAGAATGGGGAACGATGGGAGAAGGAAAATCCGTCCCCAAAAATGCGCCGTGCTGAAACCGGATATGCGTCGGTCCGAAAGGTGCAGGTATTGTAGGTAGGTAGGTTGGTTGGTAGGTAGATAGGTAGGTAGGTATGTAGGTAGGTGTGTAAGTAGGTAGGTAGGTAAGTAGGTAGGTAGGTAAGTAGGTAGGTAGGTAGGTAGGTATGTAGGTAGGTAAGTAGGTAGATAGATAGGTAGGTATGTAGGTAGGTAGGTGTGTAAGTAGGTAGGTAGGTAAGTAGGTAGGTAGGTGTGTAAGTAGGTAGGTAGGTAAGTAGGTAGGTAGGTAGGTAGGTATGTAGGTAGGTAGGTGTGTAAGTATTCCGCTTTGACGACAAGGGTACATAGCGCAAACCGCCCATAAATATCCCGGGTGGCTAAGACGAAGGCTGCATTGAATGATGTTGATGTTTTTCTTCTTCTTCTTCTGCGTTCGTTCTCAGTCTCCCGCTACCAAGCCCGGAACAGGGTTTCGCAAGTAGCAGGATGTAGTCCAGAGAATGAAATGCGTTGTGTCGCTAATTTACAGCTTGACCGCGATATTTGCACCTTTCGGTCCGACACATCCGTCTTCGACGGGGATGTTTTTCTTATTTTACCAAACAACGTGTTGCGTGAATGGTCTTATGGGCGCGTTCATCAAGGAGAGGGTCATTGTTCATCCTTGATGTCCATAGCATGCTTTAGATGTTGGTTCGCGCGGTCGACCTCGGCAAGGTTTAGAGCCAAACGGCGACGGTTTAGCATGGGGAATATGCTGCTAGGCATACCCGTCGGATCACATTGCCGTTTGTGGCCCTATAGCCTAGTCTTGAACTATGATACAACGTTACAAAATGTCTTTTCAGGACGAAGACGATGTTGTGTATTGAATTAATTACATTTATTTTATGCGTGTTCAGAAATACTAACGATCTGCAAATTTAATTCAAAATAATTCTGCCCTTGTCAGGTCTAACCGCAGGCCGACTAAAGTACCATTGAGATGGCAAAAAACATTATGATATAGCTGAAAGTAGCCATGACAATGCAGAGACTGAACAGCCTGAAGAAATTATGGCAAAGTACCAAAAAAATTATAAAAGTAAAATTCTTGAGAGCCTGTGTTTTTACTGTGGCAGCTTATGGCTGCGAATCATGGACGATTACCAAAACTTCTAAACAAAGAATCGAATCCTTTAAGTCAAAATGTTACAGAAAGACCCTCAGAATACCCTGGACAGAGAAAAAAATAAATGTAGACATTCGGCAAGAGTTGAGCCTAGAGGAGAACTGGTTTATCAATTCCATTTTGGCTAGAAAATGCAAATACTTTGGTCACATCAAAAGACACTACGGTCTCGAGAGAAGGGTGATGGAAGGTATGGTGCCAGGCAAAAGAGGAAGGGGTAGACCAAGAAGACGATGGCACCAAGATATCCAGGAATGCCTGAGTATAACTGTGGCAGCGGCTGGAGTTTTGGCAAGGGAACGAGTTTCTTTCAGACAGACTGTGTTGGGAGCGACGTTCTACAAAGGACATGCTACATGATGATAATAACTGAAAGGACTCCTTCTGTAGTAGAAAGCGCCGTGGCACGTTGAAATGAGAGCCAGAATTCCTCAATTACAACTGGAGACACACGGTTTGAGAACCGGTCGACTACTGGCTCGAACTATGAAAACTAAACACGAGGTTAGGCGGTAAAGTACAAGTCAATGGTATCTAAGGTGGATAAGGCCGACAGGTAGTGCTGAGCGCCTAGAAGGAACGGTTGATGGGTTGCTGCGAAGTGTGCATACAATGCTTACAACTCGTTCATCACCTGGTGTACAAAGATAAACTTGACGGTGCCCCAGTGAGGAGTAGATGCTGTTAATGTACTCATGCTGGGAGGAGCTACTGGAAGAGGTAGGAGCATAAGGAGTACAATTTAACGGGAAGAAATAAACAACTTCCACGACAACAAAAATAAATTACTTTCACAACGGTGTATTCTCCCATTGCTGTGGTCCGGAGGAGGGATGTATAGATCGAGAAGAAATACCGGTCGTTTTGTCCCGCTTTTTTAAAATTTCATATCGATAGAAAAAAAATAACCTAGATCCTTAATGCGGTTTGTAACTAGAAAGGATATTATTCTAATCGCTCGGCCACCAGTTTCATGAACTACAGGGGAAGGGAAAGTAAATTTGACATCAGTGTTAAACCAGTGACGGGTGACGGTAAGTTCAGGACTGTTTCTGACTTCAAAAGCAGCCATTGATAAACTGGACGCAACTAACACGTCAGACAGTGTTAAAGCCAGTGAGAGCTGATGTCAAATCTGGACATTTTGTAACTTCAAAGACAGTCATTTGTAAACTGGACGTAAATTTCGTGTCAGGTAGTGACAGCGACAACTGAAGTGTAAATTCAGGATATTTGGTAACTTCAAAGATAATCGATTGGAAACAAAGTAGTGTAATAGGGCCGTATTTGCCTACTGACTTTATCGGCTCATTTGGTTAACCGACGTGGGAAGCTAAAGTGGCATTTCTTAGTTCAAGCATGCTGCAGTGACTATTGGAAATGTTATTGGGGGTATCAAACTTTTCTATAGTGAGATTAACATTTCCTTTAGTTGGGTGGGATTAACATTTTCTGTAGTGGGGTGGGATTAACATTTTCTACAGTCGGGTGGGATTAACATTTTCTAGTCGGCTGGGATTAACATTTTCTGTAGTGGGGTGGGATTAACATTTTCTACAGTCGGGTGGGATTAACATTTTCTGTAGTTGGGTGGGATCAACATTTGTTATAGTGGGGTGGGATCAAACTTGTATATATTGGGGACTGGACTTTTCTGTATTGGAGATCGATATAGTCAAATTGAGGAGATCAACCTTTTCTGTCGCGGGGATCAAACTGTTCTATAATGGAGATCGAACACAGCTAACTTTTCAGCGACTCAGATGCACTTGGTGAACTACATGAGTCTCTACACTACGGACCACTGGGTACATGCAGCTCGCTATAATATCTCATACGTTTTGCAGAAACTTGAAATAGTAATAATCATAATTCTCATTTGAGGTGAACGCTAGTGACATATCCGTAAACAATATAAACAGCGAATTGAATAATCCGATGTTCTCATCCCCAGTTAAGTCAGAGGATAGACAGAAAAAACATAACAGAGAGTACATGATAGACAGAAAACAGACAGAAAAGACATAACAGAGAGTACCTGATAGACAGAAAACATACAGCCATGACATACCAGACAGTGCATGATTAACAGAAGACAGACAGAAAAGACATATGAAAGAACTCAAAAACATATAGTTAGCATAGTATGCGTACATCTGATCCTGTGTTACGAATATTTCTCGCATATTAAATATGAAGATGGCCGTAGCCTGTAAGCAAATATCTCAAAACCATACACTTCTTCTTGGTCTTCAACTTTTATTTCTTCTACTTCTTCTCAATGTGGTTCCAAACAAACTTTAGGGTCCCACTTTAGATGGATCTTCCTGGAAAGCCTGCGATAAAGCAGTATATTGTGTTCATGTGTGGTGTCCTTATCGTATAGGGGGTATAAACATGCTGGAAATGATACGAAGAAAAGCGACAAAGCTGATAGTGGCTTTCAGGAATTACAGTTATGAGGAAAGACTCAGAAAAACGGGTTTACATTGTCTAAGAGAAAAATTCGAGTTGATAAATTGATAAGACAATCACGGGAAAGGATAAATTGGACAATTAAGGCTGACAAAGACGGATGTGTCAGACCGAAAGGTGTAAATATCGCAGTCAAGATGTAAAATAATGACACAACGCATTTCGTTTTCCTGGCTATAATATCCTGCTACTTGCAAAGCCATGTTCAGGGCTTGGTAGCGGGAGACTGAGAACGAACGAA
The DNA here is from genome assembly GCA_036924085.1 of Ariolimax columbianus. Taxonomy (NCBI): domain Eukaryota; kingdom Metazoa; phylum Mollusca; class Gastropoda; order Stylommatophora; family Arionidae; genus Ariolimax; species Ariolimax columbianus. The sequence goes on along the minus strand of JAVGWX010000012.1, from coordinate 41,347,557 downwards.
GAAGATGATGATGATGATGAAGAAGAAGGAGAAGAAGGAGAAAAAGAAGAAGACAAAGACGAGGAAGAGGAGGAGGACTTTACAAGTTTTTTCAATGTACAACCGCCTACAAGAACAAAGGGGAATAGCTACAAATTGATTAAAGAAAGGTCAAAATTAAATACCAGGAAATATTTTTTTAGTCAGTGGTGAATGCTTCGAACGCATTGCCACATACAATTGTGGAGGCAGGGCCAATTAATGCATTCAAAAATAGAATAGATGCGCATTCGCATTTTTAGATCTTGTGAATGTAACGAAACTGGTTGTGCGCTGACTGCAGAGTCTTCTAAACCAGTTTCAGGACGTTGAGTTAACGTTTAAGTCAAGTTCAGTTAAGTTATGTAATCGTGTGGTGGTTTCAATAGCAATTTGGTTCACACGATGAGATTGCAAGCGCCACTCACAAACCCCTTTAGTCGACTTTAACAACATGTATGTAGATGCATGCAGAGTCGTATTCCTTCCTTGCAGTTCGCTTAAAAATTGAGAGCAATAACAATCTCTAAAAATAACTTCTTTTTTTTTAACTATCATGTTGGCTGGCGTATTTCCCACTGTAAGGAGTGTTTCAAAAGGATTTATGGATATATATACGTTTTTGCAATACCATACTCCTACATTTGACACACATTTTTCAAATGTACCATGTCTGCACACACTGGAGTCCTGGATTGTAAACAAAACATGTAGGCCCTCTATTCAAACGGGACACTAAGAGAACCAAGACTTATATCAGGCAAAGGTTGTTGTTGTTGTTGTTGCTGTTGTTGCTGCTGCTGCTGTTGTTGTTGTTGTTGTTGTTGTTGTTGTTGTTGTTGTTATTGTTGTTGTTGTTGTTGTAATTTGTGAATGGCCATTGTGTTCACCATGAAAAGGACGTAAAGTGGCGGGTTGCGGTTGCTTCCCTCACATCCCGAGCGTGCTGATGAAGGTGGACCCGTGGTCCTCCAGGCGGTTGTGCTATGCTTGGCGTCATCTACGTGTCACTCACTACTACGGGGATCACGTCGATCCCTTACCTTGTTAGCCAGGCTGCCATGAAAACAGCCCGTTTCCAGAGATGGCTACTAGGAAGCCGAGGTGAGGGTGTCTTGGCTAGTATGTTTTGCCGGACTCTGACTAATATGTCTGATCAGTATATTTTGCCTGACCAGACGTTAGTATTCCTACCCATCAGGGTCAGGTGAAACATACTGACCAAGACGCCATCTCTTGTCTGTCTCAGGTGAAACATACTGACCAAACGCCATCTCTTGTCTGTCTCAGTTGAAACATACTGACCAAACGCCACCTCTCTGTCTCATGTGAAACATACTGACTAAGACGCCATCTCTCGTCTATCTCAGGTGAAACATACTGACCAAGTCAGTACTAACACACTCCAACAAGAAGAGGACACTAAACCTCACATGAAACCTACCATAAGCATACAAACCTCCAAATGTATCCACTATTATTACTCCAGTTAACGTATGTTAGAAATATGAAACCCACTCAAGAAACTACATTCACAGTCCTGCCAGATGGACAGCAATCAATCAATCAATAACCGATTAACACGTTATGACGGTTGACGTGCCATTGTGGAAAAAAAACGCATAAAGTTCTCTATCCTCTACACTGCCAACAAGCATGGACATATACTGTTTTTGATGTCACCAAACCAGGACTTTCTTTGTCCTCTCGTTTTCTTTCACCTTCAGTTGTTTTCTGCTATATTATTTGTGAGGAGTCGTGGCTCGTTACATGCTCAAGCCATGTTAGTTTTCGACGTGTCACTACTGACAGACGTGCTTCCTGTTGGTCTGCCGGAAAGTGTATGTATCTCTCCAGGCGGACATAGTAAAGGTCAAGGTTTGTCCCATAATAGTTACACTACTGTCGGGGAATAAAGTTGTTAGAGACTTCAGTAAAGGTTTGTCCCACAGTAGTTACACTACTGTCGGGGAATAAAGTTGTTAGAGACTTCAGTAAAGGTTTGTCCCACAGTAGTTACACTACTGTCGGGGAATAAAGTTGTTAGAGACTTCAGTAAAGGTTTGTCCCACAGTAGTTACACTACTGTCGGGGAATAAAGTTGTTAGAGACTTCAGTAAAGGTTTGTCCCACAGTAGTTACACTACTGTCGGGGAATAAAGTTGTTAGAGACTTCAGTAAAGGTATGTCATATTGTAGTTACACTACTGTCAGGGAATGAATTTGTTAGAGACTACAGTAAAGGTATGTCCCATAGTAGTTACACTACTGTCGGGGAATAAAGTTGTTAGAGACTTCAGTAAAGGTATGTCCCATTGTAGTTACACTACTGTCAGGGAATGAATTTGTTAGAGAATTCAGTCACAGCGGTATTATAGCAGGACTCGTACTCCGTACGTTACCTCTCAGAAGGGCATACACTTGACGTAATTCTCTGATCACTTCCGCAGAACGAATGAACCTTTCAGAGAACGTACAATCCAGTCACGAACCGAAGACACGCACAAGTCAATGAAAATAAACGACAGCAGAAAACTCCGAAATTTGATTATTAAAGGTATCGATAAAGGTTGTCGCATAGTGGACACTGTTGTCAGGGATGAGGTGTTAGCGACTTCGTTGTACTAGGCCTCAATTGTTTGGTGTTTTTTTTTTGGGGGGGGGGGGTTTGTGGGGGGGGGGCGGGGGGGTTGTTTTTTAATGATGTTGTTCCTTCCTTTACTCGTCCCCGTCCCTAGCCGTAATCCATGCACCCATTTACCGCAAGGTCGACTGCAGCGTGTCGAAATCGGGGATAGAAATCGATACCTCTACTTCCTACTCACATTCTTGTAAATGAAATGTGTTTATAAAAAATTATACTTATGAAACTTAAAAAGTTGAAAGCCGTCTCACACAGAGAGAATAGAATCCTATGATCTAGTCTGTTTTGTGTTGTTTTGTTTTTTTTCCTTCATAAAACAGCATTTCAACCTTTGTGTGCTTCTCAAATATAATTTATCTACGGGGTTGCCACAGGCCGTGTCAATATTATAACTGAAACTCCAAAACAAAGTGGAATCAAGTATTGAATAACCTCCAGACGCGAAGATACTGTCACAATGTACTCCCACTTACACAAATAAACACACAGCATTATTAAGTATGTAGTTTCGCCCGTTTGAGAAATAATACAGTTGAGATTTGCCAGTCCTTCACTTTCAAATCTTCCAGAACAACACCAGCAGCGGCTGGGAGGCTGGCAGCTCTTCCATCTCCCACTAAACGCTTATCACACCGTCTGCTGGCACGATGTGGCACTCGTGAACGCGCGCTCCTCAGCTGGGATATGGTTATTGCCGGCAAAATATACCGGATCTTTACTCAAATCTGTGGGTTGTCTTGACAGTTGTTGTCAGGGGCACTACTAATGCTTAGGATATTTTAAAACTGACGTTATGGTGGACAGAATTAATACTGTCAGTGTTTGGTGGGCAGCATTAATATTGCCAGTGTTTGGTGGGCAGCATTAATATTGCCACTGTTTGGTGGGCAGCATTAATATTGCCACTGTTTGGTGGGCAGCATTAATATTCCCAGTGTTTGGTGACAGCATTAATATTGTCAGTGTTTGGTGAAAAGCATTCCTATTGTCAGTGTTTGGTGAAAAGCATTCATATTGTCAGTATTTAGTGGGCATCATTAATATTGTCAGTGTTTGGTGAGCACAATTTTTTTTTTTTTTTTTTTTTTTTTTTGCGTTAGCCTTATTTCTCTGTTTTCCAAGGAGGTGTACGTTGCACTACGGTTTTTATTTTGCGCCTGTCGGTCCAGTGAATTCGACTTCGGCATGTATTTTGTGTAAGGGTCTGCTTCGGCATGTATTTTGTGTAAGGGTCTGCTTCCTCCTGCATTTTCTAACGGTTTGCTACCCCGGGGTAACAGCTGGTGCTGTGATGGGGATCGAACCCAGCTCCTTTGGATTGTGAGCCATGTCACTTAACCACTTGCCCACGTCAGCCCCTCGGTGAGGAGCATTTCTATTGTCACTCTTTGGTGGGCAGCATTACTATTGTCAGTGTTTCGTGAACAGCATTAATATTGTCACTCTTTGGTGGGCAGCATTACTATTGTCAGTGTTTCGTGAACAGCATTAATATTGTCAGTGTTTGGTGGGCAGCGTTACTATTGTCAGTTTTGGTGGGCAACATTACTATTGTCAGTGTTTGGTGCGCAGCATTAATATTGTCAGTTTTTGAGGTAGGCAGCATTACTACTGTCAGTCTTTGGTGGGCGGCATTAATATTGTCAGTATTTGGTGGACTGTATTAATATTGTCAGTATTTAGTGGACTGTATTACTATTGTCAGCATTTGGTAGACTGTATTACTATTGTCAGTATTTGGTGAACTGTATTACTATTGTCGGCATTTGGTGGACTGTATTACTATTGTCGGAATTTGGTGGACTGTATTACTATTGTCAATATTTGGTGGACTGTATTACTATTGTCAGTATTTGGTGGACTGTATTACTATTGTCGGAATTTGGTGGGCTGTATTTCTATTGTCAGTATTTGGTGGACTGTATTACTATTGTCGGAATTTGGTGGGCTGTATTACTATTGTCGGAATTTGGTGGGCTGTATTACTATTGTCGGAATTTCGTGGGCTGTATTATTAATGTCGGTAATTGTTGGTATGGGCATGTATCAAGATCGTCTAGTCTGACCAAGACGGCCCTGCAAGGTAAGGAGCCTGGGATGCGTAAGAGAGGGAGGCAGAAAAAGAGATGGGAAGACAACATCAAAGAGTGGACGGAAGGTCCGTATCTAGAAGAAATATTCTGGCACAAAACTGAGAGGAGTGGCGGGAACTAGTCCAACAATCGTCAGTATAGGAGCCTGGAGTGGCGGGAACTAGTCCAACAATCGTCAGTATAGCTGCCTGGAGTGGCGGGAACTAGTCCAACAGTCGTCAGTATAGGAGCCTGGAGTGGCGGGAACTAGTCCAACAATCGTCAGTATAGGAGCCTGGAGTGGCGGGAACTAGTCCAACAATCGTCAGTATAGCTGCCTGAAGTGGCGGGAACTAGTCCAACAATCGTCAGTATAGGAGCCTGGAGTGGCGGGAACTAGTCCAACAATCGTCAGTATAGGAGCTTGGAGTGGCGGGAACTAGTCCAACAATCGTCAGTATAGGAGCCTGGAGTGGCGGGAACTAGTCCAACAATCGTCAGTATAGGAGCCTGGAGTGGCGGGAACTAGTCCAACAATCGTCAGTATAGGAGCCTGGAGTGGCGGGAACTAGTCCAACAATCGTCAGTATAGGAGCCTGGAGTGGCGGGAACTAGTCCAACAATCGTCAGTATAGGAGCCTTATCGGCCTTTCAAGTTACGGGTCTGTTAATTATGGTGATCGAACTTAACTTAACGTCTTTATACTGGTTTAGAAGACTTGGCAGAGTCTGTATACAACCAGTTTCGTTTACACTCACTTGATCTAAAAATACATAAGCGCATCCCATATATTTTTGAATGCATTAATTGATCCTGCCTCCACTATTTCCTGTAGCAATGCATTCCAAGCATTCCCCACACTCTGACTAGGAAAAATATTTCCTGGTATCTAATCTGGACCTTTCTAGTGGTACAGTGGGTCCCATCACACTGCAACATCCAAGGCAACGAGGAGGCAGACAGACTGGCAAAAGAAGGTGCAAGACTACCACAAACAAATACTAGTATGACGTACGAAGAGTCAAAACGGCTTATTAAAGCCAGATACATGACCAAATGGGAAACCGAACATACTGGTTACACCAAAAACGATGCCTATTACCAGTTGAACAGAAGAGAGCAGGTCGTTGTCTTCAGACTTCGCACTGGCCACAATAGACTGAGGTACCACCTATTCAACAAATTGAATAGGTGGTACCGACGAATGCCCGTGCGGTACCGGTAAAATGACCGCTGAACATCTGCTGCAGAACTGCCCGACATACGAGGATCAGAGAGAGCAGATGTGGCCCTCACCAGTGGAACTGCAAGACAAGCTCTATGGCAGTGTCGACAGCCTCAGGATGACCGCCGCTTTTTTCGAAAAAATAATGGTTACTGTCTGACTGCGTACGAAGAAGAAGAAGAAGATAATCTGGACCTTTCTTTAGTTAATTTGTGGTTGCACCAACTTGCTCTTGTAAGCATCTGAACATTGAAAAACGTGTTATTTATTCTTTCTTTTGATTATCTTATAAACCTGTATTAAATCACCTCAAATTATTCTCTTTTCTAGACACTGTAGATCGGTTTTTCTAAGTCTTTTCTCATAACTATAATTCAGGAAATCCACTATCAGTTTTGTCGCTCTTCTTTGTATACTTTCCATCATGTGTATATCCCCTTTACGATATTGGCTCCACACCCGTACACAGTACTCCAATCTAGGTCAAACTAATGCTTTAAACAGTTTGACTATCACTTCCTTGCTCCTATGTTTAATATTTCTTTTAATCACACCTAACATTGCATTTGCCTTTTTCATTGTTTACTCACTTTCCCTGTACGATCTATTATAACCCCTAGGCACTTTTCCTTTTATATCTCTCTAATATTGTTCTCACCCATTCTGTAATTATGTTCCATATTGGATCAACCCTTGTGGATGACTGTACATGTATCTACATTAAACTCCATTTGCTAGATCACAGACCAGTCCCGATTGTTATCTAAATCCGACCTCAATATATCCACTTCTGCTTTAGATGAGGTACTTCTACATAGTTTTGTGTCATCCGAGAATTTTGCAATCATGGATCCCATTTCTATGTCCAAATCGTTTATATATATCAAGAACACAACTGGTCCCAAAAATGAGCCCTGTGGCACTTCCCTTTTAACCTCACGCCACTCAGAGTACTCCTTTTTTATGCCCACTCTGTACCTTGTTCCCGTTAATCAATGTTCAATCTATTTGGCAACTTCGCAACCTATTTCATGTGATTTTGGTGGACTGCATTAATACTGTCGGTTATTGGTGGACAGACAACCAGATGCAAGAAGCAAAAATATGTGTGGGTTATCTTAGGGAAACACTGTATGGTGAACAGAGAAGTCTGAAGCAGACCACGGAGTTAATGAAGGTACATTGAAGTGGTTATTTCAGAGTGAACGAATGGAAGAAAGAAAGAAATGTACCAATGACAGTTAAAAATTCAAACTTTAGATAAAAGTATGTATATTTTACAAACCGTGAGAGATGTGTGTGAGTGAGAGAAAGAGAGAGAGCGAGAGAGAGAGAGAGACAGAAAAGAGTGGAAGTGAGAGACTAATCAGCTGATGGTATGTACGAGATGAGTCAGGCAATCCAAAGCAATGGACGGGCCAATGTCTCCTGGGGCTACTCTTTCTATGAACTCTTGTGTAATCGGAAATAGAAATAGCATAGTGTTTCTAGAAATAATGTGAACTGGACATTGGACATACCTACACAAAGACCAGCAAAGATCGCACTGCAAATGTCTGAACAGGAAATGGAGAGAAAGAACTAAACAAAAAAATGTTGATTCAAAAATGGTAAATACTAGCTCTATACACACTGAAAGCGCATTAACATCAGACAACCGAAAAGTCTTTGAAGCGATTGGTACTTTAGGATCGAACCCTGGCCGTCTGGTAACGGGTGTTTTTCGTTTCGAAAGGAAGTCAATTATTTTTTTTTAACTACGCTTTTCGGAGGGAGCCGAGGTAGCGCAGTGATTAGTGCTCTGGCTTCCCAGCCTTAAGATCGGTGTTCGGGCCCTAGTTGGTACTGAGTTTTCCGATCGCAAAACGGCCCTATTGGTCGACTCAGACATGATGTACTTTAGATAGGCCGTTTCACGCACTGGGAATCACTTTGAAACGTCACATTCCAAGGCCGAATACATAATGAAACTCATATTGTACCAATGTTTATAATCAAGCCATGCTCCACACAGAAAAATCAAACAAATTCAAAACACAACAAATCATTGTTGAGAGTGATCCTTTCACAGAACCCTGCCCTGAAACCAACTGCATATCCATCTTTGTTTCCCGAACACGCTAATATAGTTGCACTAATACTTGATACATGCAAATTCCGCAATTTAGTCGGCCTTGGAACGTGACGCTTCAAAGGGATTTCCCCGTGAGTCCTAATGGAATGTGACTCAGCCCTAATAAGATATGGGTTTAACACCATATTATCAATATGCCACAGTTGCTTGTTATCGGGAACTATACATTATTACTTTCAGTTTCTCGATACAAGATTTGATTAATGTCTTTTGGTGTGAACTGACGTGTTTTTTTTTAATTTACTGGTGTATTGGTTTTTTATGATAAGCCCAACGCGTGTTCATCAGCTCCGTTCGTCACTTGATCACGTATATTTCTCGTATTGAGATTGAAGAGATCAAGTTGGTCAACATTCTGTGCTGACTTCAATCTTTGAAAATAATCATCGCTACGTCATCTTCAATGTTTACTTCCGGTGGTTCGTGATTCTCCAATTCAACAAACGTCTGCGCCTGCTCGAATACGACTTGAAGTTGCTGATCTCGCAGTCCCTTAGAGTAAACATTCAAATAACTAGGTGGCACAGTGAAAGCTTTTGTCCAGGATCCGTCAAAATTTGATAGATTGACAGGTCGTACTAGTGAAGGCTTTGTACACAAATGTCAGCTCTCTGGATTATGGGGGAAGTTGGTTAAAATAAGAGAAATAGAAGTCCACGAAAACGGACAGCTGTCATGTCAGGTTAAAGAGAAGTTTGTAAAGAGACGAAGTGGAGCGATTATAAATCCCATTGCCTTCTTATAGAAATCATTACTATTTCGACAACAGATTGTGTGAACACACTCATCCAATCGATAACGTTTTATTGAAGGCACCATTAGAGTATCTGATCTAGAGATTGGTTAAACTACATCTAAGGTACAATTAGAGTTTCTGGCCCAGAGATTGGTTAAACTACATCCAAGGTACAATTAGAGTTTCTGGCCTAGAGATTGGTTAAACTGCATGCAAGGTACAATTAGAGTTTCTGGTCTAGAGGTTGGTTAAATTACATGCAAGGTACAATTAGAGTACCTGATTTAGAGATTTGTTAAACTACATGCAATGTACAATTAGAGTATCTGAAACCTAAGGAAAGGAATGCAGAGAACGGAGTAACGAGAGAGCAGAGCACGAGGTGAATCAGCTGATAACTGAGAACATGCAGAAGAGTGATGCTGTCATATACACAGATGGATCAGTGCTGCGCAGTGGGACATCAGACTGGGGCTTCTCGGCTAGAGTGAGAGAACATGTAGTTGATGAGCGCAGTAGGGCATACATGTCAACAACCTCCAGTTTAAGAAGGGAGATTAAAGCAGTGACCTCAGCACTGAAATGGATATCTGAGACGTCTTTGACAAGGGCAGTCATCGTGACAGTTGCGCAAGCCATACCAGAAGGTACAGATGAGATGGCTTAGGTACGGAAAGATAACGGCTGTTAAGGCCTCACAACTTCGGGATTGACATAGATCTACTGTCCTGTCATGCTGGGGTTCAGGGCAATAAAAGAGCTAACATCATGACTTCACAAGCTTCCATCATTGACACATTAGTGATGGATAGAAGTGACATTTTGAAATCAATCAATGATCGCCTGCTAGATGAAGACACCACAATAGATGAAGCAGCAACCCACAGGCTGCAAAGTTTCAACATTAAACGAGGTTCGAGCGGAGTAGGGCGCATGAGAGGACGGAGCAGGAGAGTGTACAACCAGCGACCTACAGGGATCATCAGCATCCATACCTTACGCAATTTAATGAGAGACACTGAGCACCTATGGGTATGCCCGGAGAGCAGTGACGTCGATTATTAGAAACAGAAACAGATCTGCCCTAGAGATTAGTTAAACTACATGAAAGGTACAACAAGGGTTTCTGGCCTAGAGATTGGTTAAACTACATGAAAGTTTGGTACAACAACGGTTTCTGGCCTAGAGATTGGTTAAACTACATGAAAGTTTGGTACAACAACGGTTTCTGGCCTAGAGATTGGTTAAACTACATGAAAGTTTGGTACAACAACGGTTTCTGGCCTAGAGATTGGTTAAACTACATGAAAGGTATAACAACGGTTTCTGGCCTAGAGATTGGTTAAACTACATGAAAGGTACAACAAGGGTTTCTGGCCTAGAGATTGGTTAAACTACATGAAAGTTTGGTACAACAACGGTTTCTGGCCTAGAGATTGGTTAAACTACATGAAAGGTATAACAACGGTTTCTGGCCTAGAGATTGGTTAAACTACATGAAAGGTACAACAAGGGTTTCTGGCCTAGAGATTGGTTAAACTACATGAAAGTTTGGTACAACAACGGTTTCTGGCCTAGAGATTGGTTAAACTACATGAAAGGTACAACAAGGGTTTCTGGCCTAGAGATTGGTTAAACTACATGAAAGTTTGGTACAACAACGGTTTCTGGCCTAGAGATTGGTTAAACTACATGAAAGTTTGGTACAACAACGGTTTCTGGCCTAGAGATTGGTTAAACTACATGAAAGTTTGGTACAACAACGGTTTCTGGCCTAGAGATTGGTTAAACTACATGACAGTTTGGTACAACAACGGTTTCTGGCCTAGAGATTGGTTAAACTACATGAAAGTTTGGTACAACAACGGTTTCTGGCCTAGAGATTGGTTAAACTACATGAAAGTTTGGTACAACAACGGTTTCTGGCCTAGAGATTGGTTAAACTACATGAAAGTTTGGTACAACAACGGTTTCTGGCCTAGAGATTGGTTAAACTACATGAAAGTTTGGTACAACAACGGTTTCTGGCCTAGAGATTGGTTAAACTACATGAAAGTTTGGTACAACAACGGTTTCTGGCCTAGAGATTGGTTAAACTACATGAAAGTTTGGTACAACAACGGTTTCTGGCCTAGAGATTGGTTAAACTACATGAAAGTTTGGTACAACAACGGTTTCTGGCCTAGAGATTGGTTAAACTACATGAAAGTTTGGTACAACAATGGTTTCTGGCCTAGAGATTGGTTAAACTACATGAAAGTTTGGTACAACAACGGTTTCTGGCCTAGAGATTGGTTAAACTACATGAAAGTTTGGTACAACAACGGTTTCTGGCCTAGAGATTGGTTAAACTACATGAAAGTTTGGTACAACAACGGTTTCTGGCCTAGAGATTGGTTAAACTACATGAAAGTTTGGTACAACAACGGTTTCTGGCCTAGAGATTGGTTAAACTACATGAAAGTTTGGTACAACAACGGTTTCTGGCCTAGAGATTGGTTAAACTACATGAAAGTTTGGTACAACAACGGTTTATGGCCTAGAGATTGGTTAAACTACATGAAAGTTTGGTACAACAACGGTTTCTGGCCTAGAGATTGGTTAAACTACATGAAAGTTTGGTACAACAACGGTTTCTGGCCTAGAGATTGGTTAAACTACATGCAAGTTTGGTACAACAACGGTTTCTGGCCTAGAGATTGGTTAAACTACATGAAAGGTATAACAACGGTTTCTGGCCTAGAGATTGGTTAAACTACATGAACGTTTGGTACAACAACGGTTTCTGGCCTAGAGATTGGTTAAACTACATGAAAGTTTGGTACAACAACGGTTTCTGGCCTAGAGATTGGTTAAACTACATGAAAGTTTGGTACAACAACGGTTTCTGGCCTAGAGATTGGTTAAACTACATGAAAGGTATAACAACGGTTTCTGGCCTAGAGATTGGTTAAACTACATGAAAGTTTGGTACAACAACGGTTTCTGGCCTAGAGATTGGTTAAACTACATGAAAGTTTGGTACAACAACGGTTTCTGGCCTAGAGATTGGTTAAACTACATGAAAGGTATAACAACGGTTTCTGGCCTAGAGATTGGTTAAACTACATGAAAGTTTGGTACAACAACGGTTTCTGGCCTAGAGATTGGTTAAACTACATGAAAGTTTGGTACAACAACGGTTTCTGGCCTAGAGATTGGTTAAACTACATGAAAGGTATAACAACGGTTTCTGGCCTAGAGATTGGTTAAACTACATGAAAGTTTGGTACAACAACGGTTTCTGGCCTAGAGATTGGTTAAACTACATGAAAGTTTGGTACAACAACGGTTTCTGGCCTAGAGATTGGTTAAACTACATGAAAGGTATAACAACGGTTTCTGGCCTAGAGATTGGTTAAACTACATGAAAGTTTGGTACAACAACGGTTTCTGGCCTAGAGATTGGTTAAACTACATGAAAGTTTGGTACAACAACGGTTTCTGGCCTAGAGATTGGTTAAACTACATGAAAGTTTGGTACAACAACGGTTTCTGGCCTAGAGATTGGTTAAACTACATGAAAGTTTGGTACAACAACGGTTTCTGGCCTAGAGATTGGTTAAACTACATGAAAGTTTGGTACAACAACGGTTTCTGGCCTAGAGATTGGTTAAACTACATGAAAGTTTGGTACAACAACGGTTTCTGGCCTAGAGATTGGTTAAACTACATGAAAGTTTGGTACAACAACGGTTTCTGGCCTAGAGATTGGTTAAACTACATGAAAGTTTGGTACAACAACGGTTTCTGGCCTAGAGATTGGTTAAACTACATGAAAGTTTGGTACAACAACGGTTTCTGGCCTAGAGATTGGTTAAACTACATGAAAGGTATAACAACGGTTTCTGGCCTAGAGATTGGTTAAACTACATGAAAGTTTGGTACAACAACGGTTTCTGGCCTAGAGATTGGTTAAACTACATGAAAGTTTGGTACAACAACGGTTTCTGGCCTAGAGATTGGTTAAACTACATGAAAGTTTGGTACAACAACGGTTTCTGGCCTAGAGATTGGTTAAACTACATGAAAGTTTGGTACAACAACGGTTTCTGGCCTAGAGATTGGTTAAACTACATGAAAGTTTGGTACAACAACGGTTTCTGGCCTAGAGATTGGTTAAACTACATGAAAGTTTGGTACAAGAACGGTTTCTGGCCTAGAGATTGGTTAAACTACATGAAAGTTTGGTACAACAACGGTTTCTGGCCTAGAGATTGGTTAAACTACATGAAAGTTTGGTACAACAACGGTTTCTGGCCTAGAGATTGGTTAAACTACATGAAAGGTATAACAACGGTTTCTGGCCTAGATATTGGTTAAACTACATGAAAGTTTGGTACAACAACGGTTTCTGGCCTAGAAATTGGTTAAACTACATGAAAGTTTGGTACAACAACGGTTTCTGGCCTAGAGATTGGTTAAACTACATGAAAGTTTGGCACAACAACGGTTTCTGGCCTAGAGATTGGTTAAACTACATGAAAGTTTGGTACAACAACGGTTTCTGGCCTAGAGATTGGTTAAACTACATGAAAGTTTGGCACAACAACGGTTTCTGGCCTAGAGATTGGTTAAACTACATGAAAGTTTGGTACAACAACGGTTTCTGGCCTAGAGATTGGTTAAACTACATGAAAGGTATAACAACGGTTTCTGGCCTAGAGATTGGTTAAACTACATGAAAGTTTGGTACAACAACGGTTTCTGGCCTAGAGATTGGTTAAACTACATGAAAGTTTGGTACAACAACGGTTTCTGGCCTAGAGATTGGTTAAACTACATGAAAGTTTGGTACAACAACGGTTTCTGGCCTAGAGATTGGTTAAACTACATGAAAGTTTGGTACAACAACGGTTTCTGGCCTAGAGAATGGTTAAACTTCATGAAAGGTACAACATACATACAGCCTACTACTAGTTATTTGTACTGCTACGGGCGGTCTTTCGTCTAGATGATCACATGAGAACAGACAATCATGAAAAGTGAACCAGAAACAGCCGCAGCAACGCATTAAAACATGAACAAAGCAAGTGTTACCTAATATAACCACACGGCTATCTACAACCGCGGTTGAACAGGGCGTAGTCTCGATAATGTTCACAGGCAATCCCTAAACAGGCGCTCGTCCTGCCTATTATCAAACTGATATCGTGCCGCTTCTGTACGCCCAACTTCAACCGATCAGCCAGGCAAGCAACGCCTGTCGTTTGGATTAGCCTTCCCATCAGCGCTAGCACAGCGCCACGGCAAGGAACATTAACTCGTGATTAGCTATAGTTGTAGTTTGTAAGTTGTATTGACTTGTAGGTTTGTAGGCTGCAGGCTGTAGGTTTGTAGGTTGTAGTTAGTAGGTTGTAATTTATATGTTGTAGTTTATAGGTTGCAATTTATATGTTGTAATTTATAGGTTGTAGTTTGTAGGTTGTAATTTATAGGTTGTAGTTTGTAGGTTGTAGTTAGTAGGTTGTAATTTATAGGTTGTAGTTTGTAGGTTGTAATTTATAGGTTGTAGTTTGTAGGTTGTAATTTATAGGTTGTAGTTTGTAGGTTGTAGTTAGTAGGTTGTAATTTATAGGTTGTAGTTTATAGGTTGTAGTTTATAGGTTGTAGTTTATAGGTTGTAGTTTATAGGTTGCAGGTTGCAGTTTATAGGTTGTAGTTTATAGGTTGCATGTTGTAGTTTATAGGTTGTAGTTTATAGGTTGCAGGTTGTAGTTTAAAGATTGTAGTTTATAGGTTGCAGGTTGTAGTTTAAAGATTGCAGTTTATAGGTTGTAGTTTATAGGTTTTAGTTTATAAATTGTAGTTTGTAGGTTGCAGTTTATAGGTTGTAGTTTATAGGTTGTGTAGTTAGTAGGTTGTAATTTATAGGTTGTAGTTTATAGGTTGTAGTTAGTAGGTTTTAATTCATAGGTTGTAGTTAGTAGGTTGTAATTTATAGGTTGTAGTTTATAGGTTGTAGTTTATAAGTTGTAGGATGTATGTTGTAGTTTATAGGTTGTAGGTTGTAGTTTACTTTTACCCGGACACTGGCTAATAGCCTACTATTTTCGACTTTCAACTGCCATGGGCCTTTTACAACGTGTACAAAGTACCTCCGAGTTTTACGTCCGTCTCCGAAACACTAAGCGCCGATCTGTCTTCACTTTGAGGATGATTATAACTTGTGGAATTCCTAAACCGGGGTCACGATGTGGCAGTGCACGAACTAACAGCATCCGGCGAGTCATAGCTGACTGCTTGCCTCAGTGTCAGCGGACCGGGACTGACCGAGATGCTGTTCTGCCTCTACATGATGGTCCTTGAAGCAGGCTGCAGTCACTACTCTAGTCTGAACAAGGGAAAGAGGGCGCAGTTGGAGGGCCAAATTTGGTAATCAAACGGCGAGCTGAAATCGGATGTGTCGGGCCGAAAGGTGCAGACATCGAAGAAGAAGAAGAAAGAAGAAGAAGAAGAGGAGTAGCAAGAAGAATAGAGGAGGAAGAGGAAAAAGAGGAAGAAGATGAAGAGGAAAAAAAGACGAAGAAGAAGAAGAACAACAACAACAAGAAGAGGATTAAGAAGAAGAGAAGAGGAAGAATAAGAAGAGGTGGAAGAAGAAGAGGAAAAAAAGAAGAACAAGAAGAACAAGCAGAAGAACAAGAAGACGATTAAGAAGAAGAGTAAGAAGAAGAGGAGGAGTAAGAGGAAGAAGAAGAAAAGGAAGAAAAAGATGAACAAAAAGAACAAGACTCTATTTTATCATTCTCTTTGTGATCTCTACCTCCGTCACATGCCATTACACAAAGATCTTTGCTAATCCTCACCTGTCGCATTCCATTGTACACTGTTTGTGCTATCAGATCCTAAATCCACTCTCGTATTTATTCTCGTTTCCATCTTTACGTGTCCCATTTCCTGACATAAATCTCGTTGATAAATCTCCACCTGTTGCGGGCCGTTATATAGCTCGCATTTATATCTCCACCTCCGTCACATTCGAGAGTATAACTCTCATTGTTATCTTCGTTACATTACATTACATAATTATCCTTGCTATCTCCAACTTCGTCACATTATATTACAGAATTACCCATGCTACCTCCACCTTCGTCACTTTATATTACACAATTCATTATCCCTGCTATTTATACCTTTGGTACATTATATTACAGAATTACCCATGCTATCTCCACCTCCGTCACATTATATTACAGAATTACCCATGCTATCTCCATCTCCGTCACATTATATTACAGAATTACCCATGCTATCTCCACCTCCGTCACATTATATTACAGAATTACCCATGCTATCTCCACCTCCGTCACATTATATTAGAGTTATCCCTGCTATCTCCACCTCCGTCACATTATATTAATTAGTTCTCACTAATATCTCCACCTCTGTCACATTATATTACTTAGTTCTCCCTAATATCTCCACGTCCGTCACATTATATTACTTAGTTCTCCCTAATATCTCCACCTCGGTCACATTATATTACTTAGTTCTCGCTAATATCTCCACCTCCGTCACATTATATTACTTAGTTCTCCCTAATATCTCCACCTCCGTCACATTATATTACTTAGTTCTACCTAATATCTCCACCTCCGTCACATTATATTACTTAGTTCTACCTAATATCTCCACCTCCGTCACATTATATTACTTAGTTCTACCTAATATCTCCACCTCCGTCACATTATATTACTTAGTTCTACCTAATATCTCCACCTACGTCACATTATATTACTTAGTTCTACCTAATATCTCCACCTCCGTCACATTATATTACTTAGTTCTCCCTAATATCTCCACCTCCGTCACATTATATTACTTAGTTCTACCTAATATCTCCACCTCCGTCACATTATATTACTGCATTTTCTTTGCAATCCTAACCTACTACATTACATTTTATAATCATCTGTGTTATCTCTTAAACAGCAATAAACTGCGTCCACTTCGGCCTGCGGCTACCATTTAGGCAGGTAGTAGGTAGGTAGGTTATAGGTAGGTGAGTATGTAGGTAGGTGGATAGGTTGGTAGGTAGGTGAGTGGGTGGGTGGGTAGGTAGTCCACTTGGGCAACAAGAGTCCGTCGCGCCAACCGCCCATGAACACGATGAGTGGCTGAGTCTCAGGCTGCATGCAATGAGCATGATGTCTTTCCGACTTGACCTAACCAGGAGGCGGGTGGACGGTCGTGGAAGGCGAGACCATGACGAAGAGTGTGGCTTCCCAATTTTGATGTCCAAGCCTGCTTTAAAAGCTGGTGGGCGGCGACATTCTCAGCAAGGCAGGCTATATGTCCAAATAGGGCCAAACGGCTACAGTTTAGCGCGGTGAGTGTGTCCACGAGGCCTGTCCGTCAGACGACTTGGTCATTTGAGACCAGGCACTACAAATGGATCGTAAGAATTCGAATCCATGTTTGTGTATGTGGAAGGCATCAATTAATCAGTCTTCTGATCCGGGTTTGTGTATGTGGAAGGCTTCAATTGATCAGGCTTCTGGTCCGGGTTTGTGTATGTGGAAGGCTTCAATTGATCAGGCTTCTGATCCGGGGCTTGTGTATGTGGAAGGATTCAATTGATCAGGCTTCTGATCCGGGGCTTGTGTATGTGGAAGGATTCAATTGATCAGGCTTCTAATCCGAGGCTTGTGTGCGGAAGGCTTCAATTGATCAGGCTTCTGATCCGGGTTTGTGTATGTGGAAGGCATCAATTGATCAGGCTTCTGATTCGGGTTTGTGTATGTGGAAGGCATCAATTGATCAGGCTTCTGATCCGGGTTTGTGTATGTGGAAGGATTCAATTCATCAGGCTTCTGATCCGGATTTGTGTATGTGGAAGGCATCAATTGATAAGTCTTCTGAATGCCCTACAGAAAAGTCCAGGCTTCTGTGCTGTACAGATCGGGGGGAATGACACAAGTCACGAAAATTCGTATCTTGGTTTTCAGTGGAAGCCTCTACTGGTTCCAAACTCGATGCAGGGTGTTCATAGAAGAGACAGCCTGGCCAACGCTCCGACTGATGTCCGGGTGACGTCATGCGTCGGAGATTTCTTTACTGACTAGGTCAATTTAATAATTCATGTCGTTGTGGGGTTTCAGACAAGGTCTTTGTGTCTTAGTTTTCGTCAATGAGATGTGAAGACCTAACCTAGATGGAAGGTCTTCTATGTGTTCCAATAGTCATATCAGTGCCTTGGGGTTGGGAGTCTGGTACGATTACGTCTTCTGCATTGCCGAGATCAGTCATAGGCAGATGTCCGAGGATGACTTATGTCCAGCTGATATGGGACCCAGTCCATAGCGAGGCAGAACAATGCTGGGACGAGGACACCTGCCCAAGAAATGATGAACTAGGCGGAGTCTTGCTCCAGTGTTGCAGTGTAGCTGCTCGGTTAGTTGTTGCAGTGTAGCTGCTCGGTTAGT
Source organism: Ariolimax columbianus (assembly GCA_036924085.1). Lineage (NCBI taxonomy): Eukaryota > Metazoa > Mollusca > Gastropoda > Stylommatophora > Arionidae > Ariolimax > Ariolimax columbianus. The sequence goes on along the minus strand of JAVGWX010000012.1, from coordinate 41,329,260 downwards.
TGTTGCAGTGTAGCTGCTCGGTTAGTTGTTGCAGTGTAGCTGCTCGGTTAGTTGTTGCAGTGTAGCTGCTCGGTTAGTTGTTGCAGTGTAGCTGCTCGGTTAGTTGTTGCAGTGTAGCTGCTCGGTTAGTTGTTGCAGTGTAGCTGCTCGGTTAGTTGTTGCAGTGTAGCTGCTCGGTTAGTTGTTGCAGTGTAGCTGCTCGGTTAGTTGTTGCAGTGTAGCTGCTCGGTTAGTTGTTGCAGTGTAGCTGCTCGGTTAGTTGTTGCAGTGTAGCTGCTCGGTTAGTTGTTGCAGTGTAGCTGCTCGGTTAGTAGTTGCAGTGTAGCTGCTCGGTTAGTTGGTGCAGTGTAGCTGCTCGGTTAGTTGTTGCAGTGTAGCTGCTCGGTTAGTTGTTGCAGTGTAGCTGCTCGGTTAGTTGTTGCAGTGTAGCTGCTCGGTTAGTTGTTGCAGTGTAGCTGCTCGGTTAGTTGTTGCAGTGTAGCTGCTCGGTTAGTTGTTGCAGTGTAGCTGGGAACATCCACTTCTTTTAAGGCATTCCACATGGTGATGATAATGAGGGAAGTAGAAGAACAAGAAGACGATGAAGAAAAACTAGTGGAACACGGAGAAAAAGATGATGATGAAGATGATGATGGTGGTGGTGATGATGATGGTGGTGGTGGTGGTGATGATGATGGTGGTGATGGTGATGATGGTGGTGGTGGTGATGATGGTGATGATGGTAATGAAGATGATCATGATGAAGATGATAAAGGCAGTAGTAGAACAATAAGACGATGAAGAAAAACTGGTAGAACACGGAGAAAAAGATGATGATGAAGATGATCATGATGATGGTGGTGGTGATGATGATGATGGTGATGATGGTGATGGTGATGATGGTGATGGTGATGATGGTGATGATGGTAATGAAGATGATCATGATGAAGATGATAAAGGCAGTAGTAGAACAATAAGAAAATGAACAACTAAGAGAGCAAAGGAAAAAAAGAAGAAGAGGATGAATATGATGATAATAATAATAATGAAGGAAGTAAAATAAGATGATTATGAAGAAAGTAGAAGAATAAGAAGACAAAGAAGAAGAAGAAGAAGAACAAGAAGAAGATGATGATGAAGGAAGTAGTAGAAGAAAAAGAAGATACATAAGAACTAGTAGAGCAGGGAGAATATGAACATGATGATGATACTAGTGACGGAAGTAGAGGAAGAAGACAGAAGGAAACTAGGACAAGAAGAAGAACAAGCCAAAGAAGAAGATGATGATGATGAAAATGATGAAGGTAGTAGTAGTAGAAGTACAAGAAGCTGATGACGATGATGATGAAAGAAACACAAGCACAACACGATGACAGCTAAAAGACAAAACACTAGAACCAATCAAGCTGGTACCCTCGCGACATATTTTCTAGGTCACCATGTTCCATTTATTCGTGTTACAGGATGGGAGCAGCCAGATCCGGGCGGGGACGTACCGAATACAAATACAGCGCATGAGAATTTCAACTGTTATATAAACCATTCCACTCGAATGTCAAATAAAAACAAAACTTATAAATCCAGAGGTCAGGAGTCTGGGAAATGTACGAAAAACGATTCGTTAAGCAGAGCCTGGCGTGTTTATTCGCAATTTAAGAGACTCCCAAACAGGTCGGAGGTGACGGGTCGGTTTATATAGGAAAATCGTCTGGTGTTTAAACAATGAGACAAGTGGTTCTCAATCTGAGACGTGCTGGGGTCAGGTACGAGATAACATGAGGAAATGAGTATGGTCAAGCATCTAGAGCAGTGCTCTTCAACCTAGTTGCTAGCACCAGCACTAGTGGACGATTTCAGCTTTCATGTGGGCGGTGGCAGAATAATGATATTCTGTATTCAGTTCAGTTCATCCCGTAACCCATCAGGTCGTTGGGACACACATGAAGACACTCCCAAAATCACACGCCATCCCTCTCTGTCTGTCGCCGCCTGACGTATCGCACCGGGACGAAGGCCTAACCACTCAGTGATGTTGTCTACCCATCTCTTCCTTGGACGTCCTCGCCCTCTCTGTCCAGGTACGGATCCAAAGAGTATCGAGTTGGTAATTCCGTTGGACCTCGCGACGTTCCCGCACCAGGCCATCTTTCGTCTTTTGATAGCTGTGAGCAGATCTTCAAATGGACCAATAGCGTCTTCAACTCTCTGACGGATTTCTACGTTCGTGACACGATCTTTATATGTAACATTTAGGAATTTTCTATAGCACCTCATTTCCATTGCATGTATTCTGCCCCGGATATCTGCTGTAATGGTCCAGGTCTCGCAGGCATACAGAAATATTGACAGCACCAAAGAGCGCATTAGTCTAACTTTTATGACGAGGGCGAGCCGCTTATCTTGCCATACAGGTTTCAGTCGAGTCAGCGCCGCTGTTGTTTGTGCTATTCTTGCAATTACCTCTGGCTTCGAACCCTCTTCAACGATCAATGATCCAAGATATTTGAAACGTTTTACCACCTCAAGTTCCTGCCCATTTGCCTCTATTACAGATTTAAACCCTGCTATGTTATTGGTCATGAGCGTTGTTTTATCTGCATTTATTTCCATACCAAAACTCAGGGCCGTTCTATCCAACCTACCAATCAACTCCTGGAGTTCCCTTTCTGTGCCTGCCAATACATCAATATCATCAGCAAAGCGGAAGTTTGTGATAAACCTGTCACCTACTTTAACCGTGCCAACATGTCCTTTTAAGGTCGTCTCCATTATTCTCTCCAAGAATATATTGAAGAGTGTTGGTGAGAGTATACATCCCTGTCTCACACCCACCGTCGTACGGAACCAATCGCCTAGCGTTCCCTCTACTGAGACTGCGCTTGTCGCCCCTGCTCATAAAGGTTTGCAATTACCCTCACAAGATCACTGTTGAACTTATAATGCGTCACTGTTGACCATAGCGCCGTATGCCACACTCTGTCAAACGCCTTTCTAAAGTCAATGAAGGCATGGTAGAGGAGTTGTTGATACTCTGAGTACTTCTCATTCATTGGCCGAATATTAAATATCTGCTCGATGGTACTCCTTCCCGCTCGAAAGCCCGCTTGTTCTTCGGCAATGATATTCTCTGCCTGTGGTTTCAGTCTGTTAAGTATTATTCTCAAGAGAACTTTACTTGGATGACTTATCAGACGGATTGTTCGATAGTTCTGGCACATATTAGGTTTCCTGATTTAGGCAGTGGTATAATTACTGATTTTGTCCAGCTGGAGGGCCACTCTCCTGTCTTCCAAATTATATTGCAGATGTATGTCAGGGTATCAATTGTTGCCTCACCTCCCACTTGCAGGAACTCTGCTGGGATAGTATCCACCTACAGCCTTCCCTTTCTTCAGCATTTGCACGGCTTCATATACTTCTTCCCTTGTTATCGTTTGAATTTCCTCTAGCAGACTCACTTCAGGAGACGTTGTATTTCTGGGGTCACCCTGACCTTCATGCTTATATAGTTCCGAACAGTATTCTGTCCATCGCTCACAAATGTCTTGAGCTTCTGTCAGACATTTCCCACTCTTGTCCTGAATCGTTGTATTTCGACTTTGTACATGTCTTACTAAGCCCTTGACTAATTTAAATGCCCCCTTTGGCATCATTTCGTCCTAGATTGTGTTCGATATCTGCGCACTGAGTCGTTATCCATTCCACCGTGGCCTGTTTCATCTTGGCCTTTATGTTACCGTTTATCTCTCTATATTGCTGAATCCCATCTAGTGTTTTCTTCGCTCTCTTCATTTGTCGTCTCGTGTCCCATAGATCCAGTATTTCACTCGTGATCCATGCTTTCTTCTTAATCCTGCACCTACCAAGAACCTCAGATGCCGTGGAGTTTAATGCCGAATTCAGGGCTTCAGTCATCGTCTCAACATCTGCCTCCTCGTTAAGAACCAAGAGAGGTGCAAATCTTCCCCCCCCCCCCCCCATCACCGCTCCAAAGGTCTCCACCATATCCGGGTACTTCTACTTCTCCAAGTCAAATCTCAGTCTAGTTATCTCTCTTTTCAGAACTTTCTTTAGTCTGAGATGCATGGTCATCAGCACTAAGTCGTGATCGCTCCCTATATCGGCCCCTGGGAAACTTCTTGTCCGGGCGCTATTGACGTTAGATCTGAATCTCCTTTGGACCAAAATTTAGTCTATTTGACTATGAAGCGTACCATTTGGGCTATACCACGTCCACCGTCTCGACATTTTATATGGTCCTAGCGTATTCGCTACTACTAGCTTATTATAATACGCAAATTCCAAGAGTCTCAGTCCTCTATCGTTGGTGGTCACATTTCCATATGCTCCACATGTGCCTTTCTAGTTACGTACCAAGTCTTCGCCAATGTTGGCATTCCAATCTCCCTGTACCACCAGTATATCCTTCTTCGGTACCTCGTTCACAAAAGCCTGCAAGTCCTCGTAGAAGCTCTAAACCTCGCTGTCCTCATAATCTGAGGTAGGTGCATAGCATTGTATCACCGTGATATTGAAGGGCTTTGCATTTAGTCGTATACAGAGCAATCGGCTTGATACTGGTCGGCAACCAAATACACAACATGCTGTGTCTTTATGCACTAGCATTCCGACCCCATGAAGGTGTTTGTCAGGTCTTCCACTGTAATAGAACTTGTGACCGTCTTCTGTGATGTGTTCTCCAAAAATTTTTCCAACGTGCTTCGCATATGCCAAGCACATTCTAGTAGTATCTATCTATCCATCTCATGGATCAGTTCTTTTATTTTCCAACTTGTACTTAGAGTTCTAACATTCCAAGTGCCCATAATGAAATCCTCTCTTCTGAGTCTTATGGTATCACCAGTTACACACTTAACACCTCCGCCCTGGTGTGGGACGGCAGGCGCGGTCCTTGTTAACCCGGGCTGCGACCGATCCGGTATAATATATTTCGTTTTTATCCTCATGTGTGATTCTTAGGCTTGAAATCACCTGGCGGCGCCCATCTCCTCTCCAAGCTGCGGTGGGCCAACATCTGCATTTAACCTGGAGGAGCCCGTCCCCCCAGACGAGCCATTGGTGTGTAAAGTGTGCTCATGCTCGGCACCCCATTCCAGTGGCGTTGAGGTCGGCTAGCTCTTCATTGGAAGAGTGAAAAGTGAAATTAGTAGCTCACAAGCCAACCTCACCTCCTCCGGGTACACACTGAGCAACTAGAGCCGTGAGACTCTATGCTAACGAGATCCTGTATTAAAAACATGTTATTATTTGTATTATTATTATGGTAACGCAGCGGCTACAAAAACTGAGAAAATTATGGCAGAATACCAACAAACCAACAGAAGTAACAACAATTTTTAGAACCTGTATTTTTCCCTTGACAGTATAAGGCTGTGAAACATGGACATCTACCCAAACCTCAAGTAAGAGAATCGTGTCATTCGAGTCCAAATGTTATAGAAAGGTTCTCAGAATATCATGGACCGAAAAAAAAGAGTGAAGACATTCGACAAGAGTTGGGCACAGTGGGGAACTGGTTCATAGATTCCATCATGAATAAAACATTGAAATAATCTTGCCGTATGAGGGGCGCAGGTAGACTGCGGTGGTAGCAGCCGTTACCTGTTTGGCGACCTTTTCGGCGTCTCGGTTCTCTCTCGCTACATCAGAAATGTTCTGCTCAGCCAGAGAATCTAATGTGACTGCAGAGCACCAGACTGAGTGGTCAGACGGAAGAGACTCACAAGAAGCAACATCAATATGGAGGCATTTAGCAAATCTTTGTAGCTCTTGTCCTGTCCCGACTGTTAAGTACACCATAAAGCATTTACTTTAGCAGGCGGTGGTCAGACATGCGACCAACATGGCCTCATGACTGGCGACTGGCACGGTGAAAAAACAATGAGGCGTTATTAGTTTTTTGTGGTCAGAGGATGTGAAACCTGAACTCTCCAGACGAATGAAGGTTCAGCAAATCGACCAGCTAGCCCGTGGCAACAGGCGAGTCGCTTTTGATGAATGAAAAAGCCATAGATTTCAACATCACAGCGCTGCGCACAAAATTGTCCATGATGACCTCGGTTATAGGAAAGTGTGCCATGGCAGCCGACAGATACGTAATGGTTTAAGGTCACACCAAAAGACTTGTCTCTATTGTAGTGTTTTCCAACCTTTTCACACTCGCTAACTGGTGAAAATAGGAAAAAATTGTTTGCGGTTCTGTGAAAATTTGAAAATTGTTCGCGGACCGGTGAAGATAGTAAAAAATTATTCGCAGACCGGTGAAGATAGGAAAAAATTGTTTGCTGTTTGGTGAAAATAGGAAAATTGTTCGCGGACCGGTGAAGATAGGAAAAAATTGGTTTGCGGTTCTGTGAAAATATGAAAATTGTTCGCGGACCGGTGAAGATAGGAAAAAATTGTTTGCGGTTTGGTGAAAATAGGAAAATTGTTCGCGGACCGGTGAAGATAGCAAAAACATTTTTGCGGTTTGGTGAAAATAGGAAAATTGTTCGCGGGCAGGTGAAGAAATGAAAAAAATTGTTCGCGGGCAGGTGAAGAAATGAAAAAAATTGTTCGCGGACCGGTGAAAATGGGAAATTTGTTTGCGGACCGGTGGAAATAGGAAAAAAAAATTTCTTTGTGGTCCGGTGAAAATAGGAACAATTGTTCATGGACTGATCAGACAGAAAAAAAACAATCCAGTTATTTACATAGTATTTTATGTATTAGTTGTTAAATCTAATATAATCAAATGAAAATGTTATAGCTTTTTAAAGAACCAGTATTCAAGCAGTAAATAAAGGGTTCAGGCGTCATTGTCTTTTGTCGCGGACCGGCACGAAATCTTTGCGGACCGGCAGCGGTAAGTGGACAAGCGGTTGGGAAACACTGGTCTAGGGGACATCCACAAGCTAGTGGGCAGGCGTTTGGGAGATACTGGTCTAGGGGACATCCACAGGCAGACGGTTAGAAACACTGGTCTAGGGGACATCCACAAGTTTGTGGGCAGATGGACAAATTGTGTTCCCAAGCAGGGGGCTAGGTCGAAAATAAGACACACACAATTTAGATTCAGACTCTTGTAAAAATGTCACTAAAGTTGCTGTTACTTAATATCTGTCTATCGTAGTTTATGTTCGCTTTGCATACACGAGGGTACAATAGTGAGAATGTAAGCAGACATTCAGCAACGAGTGAAAGGACATACCATAGTTAATATGGAATGGCAAGACATTCATTTAGTTAGTATTCTTAAATAGAAGAAAGTTTATTTCCTGTGTGTAAGACAGACCAGCGTCAAGACCAGTGAACCATGGCTGACTGCTAGCGTCAGGGTCAGCGACCCATAGCTGACTGCTAGCGTCAGGGCCAGCGACCCATAGTTGACTGCTTGCGTCAGGGCCAGCGACCCATAGCTGACTGCTAGCTTCAGGGCCAGTAAACCATAGCTGACTGCTAGCTTCAGGGCCAGTAAACCATAGCTGACTGCTAGCTTCAGGGCCAGTAAACCATAGCTGACTGCTAGCTTTAGGGCCAGTAAACCATAGCTGACTGCTAGCTTCAGGGCCAGTAAACCATAGCTGACTGCTAGCTTCAGGGCCAGTAAACCATAGCTGACTGCTAGCTTCAGGGCCAGTAAACCATAGCTGACTGCTAGCTTCAGGGCCAGTAAACCATAGCTGACTGCTAGCTTCAGGGCCAGTGAACCATAGCTGACTGCTAGCTTCAGGGCCAGTGAACCATAGCTGACTGCTAGCTTCAGGGCCAGTAAACCATAGCTGACTGCTAGCTTCAGGGCCAGTAAACCATAGCTGACTGCTAGCTTCAGGGCCAGTAAACCATAGCTGACTGCTAGCTTCAGGGCCAGTAAACCATAGCTGACTGCTAGCTTCAGGGCCAGTAAACCATAGCTGACTGCTAGCTTCAGGGCCAGTGAACCATAGCTGACTGCTAGCTTCAGGGCCAGTAAACCATAGCTGACTGCTAGCTTCAGGGCCAGTAAACCATAGCTGACTGCTAGCGTCAGGGCCAGTAAACCATAGCTGACTGCTAGCTTCAGGGCCAGTAAACCATAGCTGACTGCTAGCGTCAGGGCCAGCGACCCATAGCTGACTGCTAGCTTCAGGGCCAGTAAACCATAGCTGACTGCTAGCGTCAGGGCCAGTAAACCATAGCTGACTGCTAGCTTCAGGGCCAGTAAACCATAGCTGACTGCTAGCGTCAGGGCCAGCGACCCATGGCTGACTGCTAGCTTCAGGGCCAGTAAACCATAGCTGACTGCTAGCGTCAGGGCCAGCGACCCATGGCTGACTGCTAGCTTCAGGGCCAGTAAACCATAGCTGACTGCTAGCGTCAGGGCCAGCGACCCATGGCTGACTGCTAGCTTCAGGGCCAGCGACCCATAGTTGACTGCTTGCGTCAGGGCCAGCGACCCATAGCTGACTGCTAGCGTCAGGACCAGCGACCCATAGTTGACTGCTAGCGTCAGGGTCAGCGAACCATAGCTGACTGCTAGCGTCAGGGCCAGCGAACCATAGCTGACTGCTAGCGTCAGGGCCAGCGAACCATAGCTGACTGCTAGCATCAGGACCAGCGACCCATAGCTGACTGCTAGCGTAAGGGTCAGCGAACCATAGCTGACTGCTAGCGTCAGGGCCAGCGACCCATAGCTGACTGCTAGCGTCAGGGCAAGCGACCCATAGCTGACTGCTAGCGTCAGGGCCAGCGACCCATAGTTGACTGCTAGTGTCAGGACAAGCGAACCAGAGCTGCCAGGACCAATCTACACCTCCCCGCAGTGATCCTGGATAACAGACTGCAACATAACAAATTGGCTATGGAGAAAGGATCGAAGTGGGAAGTCTAGTCCCGTACACAAAAGTCTTGCTGAAGTCAGATGTGTCGGACCAAAAAGTGCAAATATCACAGTCAAGCTGTAAACTACGACACGACGCTTTCCGTTCTCCAGTCAACAACCTGCTACTTACATAAACCTTTTGAGGACTTGGAATCGGGAGATTTAGATTGAACAAAGATGAAGAAAAAGAATAAGAAGAAAAAGAAGAACAACACACCGACGAGAACACTCAGGGCCACTAAGGCGACCATTCGTGGACTCACAGAAGAAACTTCTAGAAAAGCAGCCACCAGAAGAGACGTTGTGAACGTTCAGAGGGGATGACACTTCATGAACACCCAGAGAATATTTTGCGGAAACCCAGTGAACATTTTGCGGATACCCAGTGAACATTTTGCGGATACCCAGTGAACATTTTGCGGACTCCCAGTGAACATTTCGCGGACATCCAGTGAACATTTCGCTGATACCCAGTGAACATTTCACAGACCCACCTCCAGCAGAAGACACTACGCAGACCCACCTCCAGCAGAAGACACCATGCAGCCCACTCAGAAAACACAACACAGGCTCCCAGGGACACATCGCAGACCCACCTCCGACAGAGGACATATCGCAGACCCACCTCTGACAGAGGACACATCGCAGACTCACCTCTGACAGAGGACACATCGCAGACCCACCTCCAGCAGAGGACACATTGAAGACCCACCTCCAACAGAGGACATCACAGACGCACCTCCAACAGAGGACACATCACAGACCCACCTCCAACAGAGAACACATCGCAGACCCACCTCCAACAGACGACACATCGCAGACCCACCTCCAACAGACGACACATCGCAGACCCACATACAACAGAGGACACATCACAGACCCACCTCCAACAGAGGACACATAGCAGACCCACCTCCAACAGACGACACATCACAGACCCACCTCCAACAGAGGACACATCGCAGACCCACCTCCAACAGACGAAACATCGCAGACCCACCTCCAACAGACGACACATCGCAGACCCACATACAACAGAGGACACATCACAGACCCACCTCCAACAGAGGACACATCACAGACCCACCCCCGGCAGAGGACACATTGCGGATCCACCTCCAACAGGGGACACATCGCAGACCCACCTCCAACAGAGGACATCACAGACCCACCTCCAACAGAGGACATCACAGACCCACCTCCAACAGAGGACATTGCGGATCCACCTCCAACAGAGGACACATTGCGGATCCACCTCCAACAGAGGACACATCGCAGACGCACCTCCAACAGAGGACATCACAGACCCACCTCCAACAGAGGACATCACAGACCCACCTCCAACAGAGGACACATCGCAGACCCACCTCCAACAGAGGACACATCGCAGACCCACCTCCAACAGAGGAAACATCGCAGACCCACCTCAAACAGAGGACACATCGCAGACATACCTCAAACAGAGGACACATCGCAGAACCCCCTCCAACAGAGGACACATCGCAGACATACCTCAAACAGAGGACACATCGCAGAACCACCTCCAAAAGAGGACACTACGCACCAAACTCAGAAGACACAACACAGGCTCCCAGGGGACACGCCCCAGTTCGAGAATCACTGGCATAGAAGAACCCACTACAGCAGCCTGGGCCGACGACCTAGACTGTTCACCCCAGGAACGAAAGCCTGGATGGCAGGCTCGGGGATGCGGTAATAATTTGTTATTACGGAGGGCACGTGAAGTGTATCAGTAATGTAAACCTCCCAGACTGTTGCCTGGAATCCCAGGTTCGATTGTTCTTCCAGTGAAGCGGCTGGTGGATATCACCTTTATATGCCAAAGGGGCCAGGATAGATAGTTTCTGAGAATCGTATACCGGAATCAAATAGTTAGGCAATGGGAAATATGCCGATCTAGATCACATCCAGAATGCTGACTTTCATTGTGATAATCTGGGCCGAATACTTCGTGTTTTAAAGTCAGGAGCATTGGTCAATGCAGGTCTGACTGCAGTCAGAAACAACGTGTGTGTGTGGTGGGGGGGGGGGGAAGAAGAAGAGAGGGGGAGGGGAGGAAGAGAGAGAGGGGAGGAGAGAGGAGAGATAGAAAGACAGGGAGAAGAGCAGAGAGAGAGAGAGAGAGACGATGAGGAGGAAAGGGAGAAATAGACAGAAAAACAGGGAGAAGAGGAGCAGAGAGAGAGAGAGAGAGAGCTTATATGGAGAGGACACACTCTCGGAAAGTAAGGTACACTCTCTTAAAGTAGCCTACACACTCTCTGAATGTAGCCTTCACACACTCTCTGAAAGTAGCCTACACACTCTCGGAAAGTAGCCTACACACTCTCGGAAAGTAGCCTACACACTCTCGGAAAGTAGCCTTCACACTCTCTGAAAGTAGCCTTCACACTCTCTGAAAGTAGCCTACACATTCTCTGAAAGTAGCCTTCACACTCTCTGAAAGTAGCCTACACACTCTCTGAAAGTAGCCTACACACTCTCTGAGAGTAGCCTTCACACTCTCTGAAAGTAGCCTACATACTCTCTGAAAGTAGCCTACACACTCTCTGAAAGTAGCCTTCACACTCTCTGAAAGTAGCCTACAGACTCTCTGAAAGTAGCCTCCACACTCTCTGAAAGTAGCCTACACACTCTGAAAGTAGCCTACACACTCTCTTAAAGTAGCCTACACACTCTCTGAAAGTAGCCTTCACACTCTCTGAAAGTAGCCTACACACTCTCTGAAAGTAGCCTACACACTCTCTGAGAGTAGCCTTCACACTCTCTGAAAGTAGCCTACACACTCTCTGAAAGTAGCCTACAGACTCTCTGAAAGTAGCCTTCACACTCTCTGAAAGTAGCCTACACACTCTGAAAGTATCCTACACACTCTGAAAGTAGCCTACACACTCTCTTTAAGTAGCCTACACACTCTCTGAAAGTAGCCTACACACTCTCTTTAAGTAGCCTACACACTCTCTGAAAGTAGCCTACACACTCTGAAAGTATCCTACACACTCTGAAAGTAGCCTACATACTCTCTGAAAGTAGCCAACACACTATGAAAGTAGCCTACACACTCTCTGAAAGTAGCCTACACACTCTCTGAAAGTAACCTTCACACTCTCTGGAAGTAGCCTACACACTCTCTGAAAGATACTACAAAGTGGGGCCAGACAGGAGATTGGGTTGAACCAGCAGGGTAAGTAATACAGTAGTCGTCTTAGGGCAGAGGAAGCTGCACAGACAATGAGATGACAGCAGCCAGCTATGTCGCTGGCTGCTTGCTATAGTGTCTGCTAACTATAGCTGACCAATACGCTATTTCGCATCAACGCGACGGTCCTGAAAACAGACTGCACTAGTGTAATCCGACTAAGAGAATATGGATCCCAGCGAGATTGGAAACCTGTTACCAAAAAAACAGCCAGCTGAAATCGGATAGATATGTCAGGCCGAAAGACGCAGCATCTTTGTAAACTACTACACAAGGTTTCATCGTTCTTCTCAGGGCGAAAGAAAGAAACGGAGGAAGAAGAATAATGAGAAGAGAGGAGGAGGAGGAACAAGAAGAAGAAGAAGAAGGAAAGAAGTGCAATAGAGGTCAAAGCAGATGGAGGCTCATGAGTGAAGCTCGAGAAGACGGCCCAAAGTATGAATGAGCGGAAGCTATCTGGTAAAAATTACCCTGATCTTTGAGTAGTGAGAAAGGATTCCCGTGTCAGTGTCGAGCACGTTAAAAATCTCTTGGCAGTTGTAAATCGAAAAGTGTAAGCCTAACGACCGCTGCCCGGACAGAATTAAACAAATTATAATTCAAAATATATCCAAATTATGTGTACCTTTCCCCAGGCCTAGTCCTTTCCCTAGGCCTAGTCCTTTCGCAACGCCTAGTCCATTCCCCAGGTTTAGTCCTTCCCCCAGGCCTAGTAAGCTGCAGGAAATTTTAAATACCTACTGCCGACAGGCTTCGGCTACCTGGCAACAGACGTGAACGTGCCTGTTTGAATACCAGGATTCCAAATATTCCAAGGAGACCGGCTGATGTGGTATAATGTTCCCAGAGGATGAAGGTCAAAGTAAGAGTAAACTGTGATCACTGTGGTGGTCAGATCCCGTCGTTGCCTGTCCTTCTCGAAAACTAAGTCGGGTATCCATTTACAGATGGTCGTTAGGAGCGTTTTGATAGCGTGCGTGTGCGTGCGTGCGTGTGTGTGTGTGTGTGTGTCTGTCTCCATCCTGATACCTTTGTCGTGAGACCCGATCGTTCTATACCGACGCTACCCAGGCGTTCCCAGAGGAACCATATTACTGACATCTATCAATCAATCAATCAAATCCGTGGAGCACAGGTTTTCAAAAGAAAGGTAGCAAGTCCTCTTGTCATTCACATCCCGTTCTAGTCCCCTTCCCGTCTTCTACACACCTTGTGGCGTCAGCCTGAACGCCTGTTCTCTATACGGGTTTTTGGTATCAGTCTACATCTCTTAACATGTCGATTCCTGAATAGCGCGATACCAGGGCGAAACATGTAAATATATCAAGAGCTACGTCTCTCGGTACAAGCTATTGAATGAACTGCCAGTAGTTAGGAATCTAAAACAAACATCCCAAACTCCACCATGGAAAAAAGCCAAACCCCAGAGATAGTAGAAACCAGTGAGGGCATAGGGAAGAAGGGAACTCGGGCAGTTTTAGAAATGAAACTTATCTTAGGAGAGTATACCCGCCAGAAATATGATTACACGTATATACAGATGGCTCATTTAACAAAGCCACATGCAATAGAGATGTAGGGGTCTATTACAGACTAAGGAACGGAAAAGAAAAAACTCGAGTATTAACAACGGGAACATTCTACAATAACTTTCGTGGAGAAGCAGAGGCAGTGAAGGCCGCAGCTGAGCTTGTAATCCAAGATAAAGATATCCACCAAAAAAACATAGTATTCCTGACTGATACCGTGTCAGTATTGGCAGCGCTAAAACATCACAAAGATGAAGATCTCGCGAAATGTATGTTCTCCCTGACACAGCTCTCAGCAGAACACCCAAGGTGTTCTGACCTAGTTAGACCTGAGTATCACATATGAGGCCAAGACCATAATTAAAGCAAACTTCATGGGGAAATGGCCTGATCAACACCCCGACTTACGAAAAGAAGACAGCTACTTTAATTTAATTAGAGAAGAGCAAGTCATCATCTTCAGACTGAGAACTGGGCATAACAGACTCAAGGGTCATCTTGCACAACAACTTGAGGAATATGACAGGTGTCCATATGGGGATGATACTATGACCGTGGAAAACATCGTGCACAACAAAGCTGCATGCTCACATAGGAAGAGAGAGAACAATACTGGCCTCGCATGACGGATATGAGACAAAAGCTGTTTGAAGTAAAAACAACCTTACAAACAGTGGTGTCCTTAGCAAGAGACACCGACACTTTAATCTGAGGATAAACAAAGTAGAAAAATGAAGAATTAGCTGCCCAGGATCCGTCAAAATTTGATAAACAGGTCGCACTAGTACAGGCTGTGTACAAAATGGCAGCTTTCTAATTTATCAGGCAGTTGTTTGAATAGCAAAAAAAAAGTTATAAAAAGTCGGAATTGCAGAGGAGCGCATGGCCGGGTGGTTTCGAAGTCTGCCTGCCGACAAGCAGGGCAGCGATTCGAATCTCCGGTATGGCATGTGTTGTTTTTCTGTTGGGGATGAAATAAACAAACATAGCCAGCACACGATGTGGCGACAGCAGTGGCGAAGCGGCCTGTAGACCCCAGCCTTCAAAACCCCTCGACTACCCCAGCAATGGGAACAATTTCTTATGATAGTAATTTTAATTTTAATTTTTTTAAATTTTTTGTTTGGTTTCAATTGCTTCCTACAGTCGATACGCACTTGAGGTGATATTTTGGTTTCCTTTTCCACCTTTTCTATCAGGTTGTGTATATTATAACGAGTCAGTCGAGCGCTTGGTCCAGATCAACCTTCCAAGCATATCGTGCAAGACCAGTAAAGACAGCTGTGCGTGATAATTGAGATAATGAAGATGCTGCTGGTGGTGGTAGGCGTGATGCTGCTGGTGGTGGTAGGCGTGATGCTGCTGGTGGTGGTAGGCGTGATGCTGCTGGTGGTGGTAGGCGTGATGCTGCTGGTGGTGATAGGCGGGATGATGATGGTGGTGGTAGGCGTGATGCTGATGATGGTGGTAGGCGTGATGATGATGGTGGTGGTGATAGGCGGGATGATGCTGCTGGTGGTGGTAGGCGAGATGATGATGATGGTGGTGGTAGGCGTGATGATGATGATGGTGGTGGTGGTAGGCGTGATGATGCTGCTGGTGGTGGTAGGCGTGATGATGATGGTGGTGGTGGTAGGCGGGATGATGATGATGGTGGTGGTAGGCGTGATGATGATGGTGGTGGTAGGCGTGATGATGCTGCTGGTGGTGGTAGGCGTGATGATGATGATGGTGGTGGTGGTAGGCGTGATGATGATGGTGGTGGTAGTAGGCGGGATGATGATGATGGTGGTGGTAGGCGTGATGATGATGGTGGTGGTAGGCGTGATGATGATTGTGGTGGTAGGCGTGATGATGCTGCTGGTGGTGGTAGGCGGGATGATGATGATGGTGGTGGTAGGCGTGATGATGCTGCTGGTGGTGGTAGGCGTGATGCTGCTGGTGGTGGTAGGCGTGATGATGATGGTGGTGGTGGTAGGCGGGATGATGATGGTGGTGGTGGTAGGCGGGATGATGATGGTGGTGGTGGTAGGCGTGATGGTGCTGGTGGTGGTGGCCGTGATGATGATGGTGGTGGTGGTAGGCGTGATGCTGCTGGTGGTGGTAGGCGTGATGATGGTGGTGGTAGGCGTGATGATGATGATGGTGGTGGTGGTAGGCGTGATGATGATGATGATGGTGGTGGTAGGCGTGATGATGATGATCGTGGTGGTAGGCGTGATGCTGCTGGTGGTGGTGGTGGTAGGCGGGATGATGATGATGATGGTGGTGGTAGGCGTGATGATGATGGTGGTGGTGGTAGGCGTGATGCTGCTGGTGGTGGTAGGCGTGATGATGATGGTTGTGGTGGTAGGCGTGATGCTGCTGGTGGTGGTAGGCGGGATGATGATGGTGGTGGTGGTAGGCGTGATGATGATGGTGGTAGGCGGGATGATGATGGTGGTGGTAGGCGTGATGCTGCTGGTGGTGGTAGGCGGGATGATGATGATGGTCCTGGTAGGCGGGATGATGATGGTGGTGGTGATGTAATGATGATTCTATTTTGCATCTACAAACAGATATACTCTGGTAATGAGCATGCACTGTAGCGAAAGTTTTTTGAGATAATTGGAAACCACTTTGATGTTTCCAAAGTTCATTTTTACCACATTACAGGAGTTGAGACAATCGTGCCGTTAACTTGTAATCCCTCAACCCAAATCCTTCAACTCTATGTCATGTCATCATTCCCAGCTTGCCCAGCCATCACGTCTCACCTGTCGTTTTTAGGATTCTGTCTATTTCAGTTTTCCATGAGTGTTTAGGTCTTGCTTTTATTCTCTTGCTCTGAGAGTTCCGCAGTGACGATGTGTAATGCTTTCAGTTGGTTTTTGTAATGTGTGTCATATTCATCGCCAACGTCTTCTTATCACGTAGTTCTTCTTCTTCTTCTTCGTACGCTGTCAAACGTCAACCTTTATTTTTTCGAAAAAAGCAGCGGTCATCCTGAGGCTGTCGACACTGCCATAGAGCCTGTCTAGTGTTGCCACTGGTGATGGCCACATCTGCTTTCTCTGATCCTCGTATGTCGGGCAATTTTGCAGCACATGTTCAGCGGTCATTTTCCCGGTACCACAGGTGCATTCGTCAGTGCCACCTATCTTCAATTTATTGAATAGGTGGTACCTCAGTCTATTGTATCCTGTGCGAAGTCTGAAGACCACGACCTGCTCTCTTCTGTTCAACTGGAAATAGGCATCGTTTTTGGTGTAGCCAGTATGTTCTGTTTCCCATTTGGTCATGTATCTAGCTCTAATAAGCCGTTTTGACTCTTCGTATGTCACACTAGTATCTGGTTGTGGTAGTCTTGCACCTTCTTGTGCCAGTCTGTCTGCCTCCTCGTTGCCTTGGATGTTACAGTGGGATGGAACCCACTGTACCACTACTCTTTTTGTTGCGAACTGCTGGCATAGTTGACAGAGTACTGCTCTTAAATCATTACTATCACGTAGTTCCACTGTCATCCGTTCTATTGTTTCCATAGTTCAATATTAGTGACTTTACCATACCATTTCATTACTTCTATTCGCAACAAAGGCCTCAGCTTAAACGAAAAGAAACCGGAAGTGTTGGTAGTGACGAAGAAACCTCTCCAAAATGCTGCGTCAAAGCGAAGCGGGCCGAGTTGATACAAGTAAGCAAGTTTAAATACCTAGGCCCATACATACCATCAGAGGGAAGACGCAATTGCGAAATAAAATGCAGAATAGCCCAAGCAAAATCGGTCTTCTAGACCATGAAAGGAATATTGTGCAACGAAACCTTGTCGCTGGACCTGAGAAAGAGAGTCATTGGAAGCTACGTGCAACCAATACTGATATCTCGCAGTGAATTAGCAAGCAACCGATTATATCTTTGGAAGCAACGGAGATGTGGTTTTAGAGAAGAATGCTGCTGATCCATGGACTGCAAAGAAGAATAATGATACAGTACTCGAAGAGAGACAAAGACAACGTATTGCAAGGATCGCAATAAGGCAGTCATCCTTTATCGAGCATGTTTTGGGAAGACGCAGCTTGAAGTACGTCATGACAACGGCAAAGACAGTAGGAAAAAGAGACAGAGGAAGGCCTAGAGAGAAGATGCTGGACAGCCTGAGAGACAGACGAAGGCCTAGAGAGAAGATGCTGGACAGCCTGAGAGACAGCGGAAGGCCTAGAGAGAAGATGTTGGACAGCCTGAGAGACAGAGGAAGGCCGAGAGAGAAGATGTTGGACAGCCTGAGAGACAGAGGAAGGCCTAGAGAGAAGATGTTGGACAGCATGAGAGACAGAGGAAGGCCGAGAAAGAAGATGTTGGACAGCCTGAGAGACAGAGGAAGGCCGAGAGAAAAGATGTTGGACAGCCTGAGAGACAGAGGAAGGCTAAGAGAAGATGTTGGACAGCCTGAGAGACAGAGGGAGACAGAGGAAGGCTGAGAGAGAAGATGTTGGACAGCCTGAGAGACAGAGGAAGACCTAGAGAGAAGATGTTAGACAGCCTGAGAGACAGGGGACGGCCGAGAGAGAAGATACTGGACAGCCTGAGAGACAGAGGAAGACCTAAAGAGAAGATGCTGGACAGCCTGAGAGACAGAGGACGACCTAGAGAGAAGATGCTGGACAGCCTGAGAGACAGAGGACGACCTAGAGAGAAGATGCTGGACAGCCTGAGAGACAGAGGAAGACCTAGAGAGAAGATGTTGGACAGCCTGAGAGACAGAGGAAGCCTAGAGAGAAGATGCTGGACAGCCTGAGAGACAGAGGAAGCCTAGAGAGAAGATGCTGGACAGCCTGAGAGACAGAAGAAGACCTAGAGAGAAGACAGATCCTGGACAGCCAGACAGAATGGCACGGGCGACAATCAACAACAGAGTTGGTAAACGACACACGTGATAGAAGTGGATGGAGGACCATGATCGACAATGCCAACCGGCAGAGCATCTGATGATGATGATTCGCAGCAAGCAGCTACTTCTCGTCGGGCGGCTCTATATGAGTAGCCGCCTCCTCAAGCGGCTTATTTGTTCCTTAGGCTGATAACATTTGGCCTGCCTTATTTGCTGTTTACCTGTGGGGTAAAAATGACCTGGCACCAGCGTGTCTCGAAACAACTTCTGCTTACAATTGAATATTCCAGATTAGCATTACGTTAATAAAATACTCGTTAACCTGTTATGTTACAGACAGAATAAACATTAAACTCCGGGAAGGTCCATAGGTGCTCGGTACTTGTGAACAAATAGCGACGGGTTAGATACTTAGAGTTCACGTAGCTCGTTGTTTGTACACACTTCTGATCCGCCCTTTCAGGTGCACTTTCATGCGCGATGCACATTTTGATTGCAGATCTCCTAATGAAAGTCGCATGTATTTATCTCCAATGTCTTCTCTTGTTCGCCTTGATGGCAGGCTTTTTCTTGTCAGTCTCTTGATCTTGTCCTCTCACATAGTTTATCTTCCATTGTCCCGTCAGTCTTCTGCTTAACTTCCTGTATCAGCGAAGTGTTATCGATTCTATATATATGGTCACAATGTGCACATCATACTTGGAATACTTCTAATACTTGGAATTCTGGTATTCTTCTTTTTCTTCATCGTACGCTGTTTACAGCATTATTTACGTTGCACTGTTTTATTGTGTTAAGCCTTTGGCTCAGTGCATCGGATTTCAACAGGCGTTTCTATAGGGATGCCCTCCTTAGCCTTTGGCTGTCCCCAGCCTAACTGCAAGGCAGCAGTTGTTTTTGGTCAGAGTTGTCTCTCTTAGGAAAGTTGTCTTGCAGGACTATCGAGTCTTCCCCACTCGTGTCTATAGGGTTTGGCACTGATATGATATGATGGACTATGTACTAGTTTGTACTATCCCGGAAGAGAGGCAGTCCAGTGTGACTGTGTCTCAGGATCGTCACGTCCTGCCAGAAACGTAGCATATGCATGTGAGTGAGGTATCTCTTTGCTCCCTTTATTTTCTCGGCTCATCTGCAGTGATGGCACGCCTAGCATTCCCCGCCACCTGGGAGGTTGTCACAATAGGGGAGGGGGTGCAATGTCCGCTGGACTGCATCTCTTCTGCGTCCATTGGGATGACTGATAGCAGACATAGGTAAAGAGCAAGGCAGGAGTGCATTTAACCAGGTGCATTTCTGCGGATCGACCGGGCCGGGCTGAGACGCGAGCCCCAGGTCACAGCCATGTCGTAGCCTCCCATCACAGCGGTGCTGAGATTTAGTGCGGGATTCTGGCTTAGAGGCTTTCGGCCGTGGTCCCTCAGATGGTAGCTTAACACCATTGGCTTATCAGCCAAGCACGTGGACCAAATGTCAGCGACCTGCGGGAATTCTGGTATTCAAACAGGCAAGTTAATGGCTGTTGCCAGACAGCCGAAGGCTTCAGCTATATGTAGTATTAGTCTTAGTCGACATGTACTTCTACAGGGACAAGAGCCCCTGTGCAGGTCCTATCTCTGATGTAAGCTGGATGTAGCCAAGAGGAGGATTTCCTGCTTAGCGGGCTAGGCTTGAGCAGCTTATTACTCCCCTATGGAGGGTGGTTAACCAATGTGCAGTCCATCTTAATAAACTCAAACACTAGAGCAAAGTAGACCCACAGCCTGTTAAGCCGCATCTATGCTTCTCTAAACAAAACCACCTAACCATAGCTGGTGTTATGCCATGTGACACAGTTAGTCGCCTCTTACAACATGCTCTATGTGTGGCAGTGGTGCTATTCTTGTCCTTGTCATACACATATACCCCGGCAGACCACTCGGGGCAATATACGTAGAAGTTGGTTTAAAGCTTCTTGATGTCTACTAGACCTGGAGGATGGTTCAAATAATTTGGGTAGATTTTTTAAAACTAGAATTTTGAATTTTGTCCGGGAATTGGCACTGTGATGCCCGTAGTGGTTACCGAGGAGCCCCGCATTGCACTACAGTCTGGAGGACCCCGGTATACAAGTACGCCACGAGATGTGAGGAGAGCCAATACCACACGCCACCAAAGGCAGTCGCCAACAGTAGCTAACTCAAGTAGGAGGGTAATGACCCACAACAACAACAACAGCATCATCAGCATCAGCATCATCATCATCATCCCCAAAGTGGTTCGCCTGCCGAGAAGCCCCGCAATGTATCAGAGTTCTTCCCTCTTGACAAGTTGTCTCTGGCGAGTTGCTTTCAGTGACTCGTTACCTCGCGCAGCGTACTGACGTTCCTTTCACTCCTCGCTGTAGTGCAATCTAAGGTTTCTCAGTAATGTGATGTAAAGAGCAGGCTTGCTCAGCCGCTATGGGATGTCACAAACAACAACATGATCTGGCTGCTAGCCCTAAACACACCCCTCTTCAGTTGCCTTTCACGAAACGAGGAGGGTTGAGATGGTTCTGCTCTCCCCTCCTGACTGCCCAAGTGGATGAAGATGCAACCAAAATGACATCCGTGTGGAGTCTTTGATTATTGACTGAACAAGAAAGAATAGGCCCCTCTGCAAACATGTCGTGAGAGGCGGTTATATAGGGTTGTGCGTGAGACTAGCAAACGCGATATATAAAATAAATGGATGCATGAAAGAAAACTTCCAGAACACAATAAGTGATTTGGTGCAGTCTTCCTGGAAGTGGTTATCTGAGGTGGTTCATAAAAACATGTATGTCAGTTTGACCTAATATTAATCCTCATCTCTCTCTCTCTCCTTCTCTCTCTCTCTCTCTCTCTCTCGCTCATATATATATATAGTCTCTCTTATTCTTTCCATCCCTTTATCTCTGTCTCTGTTCCTTCCGCTCTCACTTAGTCCCTCTCTATATGTATTTTATTGTCTCTGATTCTCTACCAGTCTCTCTCTCTCTCTCTCTCTCTCTCTCTCCCTCTCTCTCGTCTCTGAAAATTTCGCAGTAAGTGGAGAAAAGGGAAAATAATTTAACAGAAGATCAAGACGAAAAATAACTAAGAAGATAAAGAACAAAGTAAAAGAAGAAAAAAAAGAATGAATTAGAAGAAGATGTAGAAGAAGAAGAAGAAAAAAAAAGAATTAAAGAGAACGGAGAAAGAAGTAGAGAGTAAAACGGAGAAAGAAGAAGAAGAAGGGGGAGGAAGGAGCAGGAGGAAGGAGGAGGAGGGAGGAGGTGGAGGAAGACGAGGAGGATGAGAAGAAGAAGGAGGAGGAGAAAGAGAAGGAAGAAGGAAGGAAGGAAGGAAGGAAGGAAGGAAGGAAGGAAGGAAGGAAGGAAGGAAGGGAGGGAGGGAGAGAGGGAGAGAGAGATAGAGAGAGAGAGAGAGAGAGAGAGAAAGAAAGAAAGAAAGAAAGAAAGAAAGAAAGAAAGAAAGAAAGAAAGAAAGAAGGAAGGAAGGGAGGGAGGGAGGACGGAAGGAAGGAAGGGAGGGAGGGAGGGAGAGATAGAGAGAGAGAGAGAGAGAAAGAAAGAAAGAAGGAAGGGAGGGAGGGAGGGAGGGAGGACGGAAGGAAGGGAGGGAGGGAGGGAGGGAGAGAGGGAGAGAGAGATAGAGAGAGAGAGAGAGAGAGAGAAAGAAAGAAAGAAAGAAAGAAGGAAGAAAGGAAGGAAGGAAGGAAGGGAGGGAGAGAGGGAGGGAGGGAGGGAGAGAGAGAGAAAGAAAGAAAGAAAGAAAGAAAGAAGGAAGGAAGGAAGGGAGGGAGGGAGGGAGGGAGGGAGGGAGGGAGGGAGGGAGGGAGGGAGGACGGAAGGAAGGAAGGAAGGAAGGGAGGGAGGGAGGGAGAGATAGAGAGAGAGAGAGAGAGAGAGAGAAAGAAAGAAAGAAAGAAAGAAAGAAAGAAAGAAAGAAAGAAAGAAAGAAAGAAAGAAGGAAAGAAGGAAGGAAGGAAGGAAGGAAGGAAGGAAGGAAGGACAACAACAAAAACACCAACCAGCAGAACAAGTACAAATAAGAGAACTCGAAGAACATCCAGAAGAACAAGAAAGAGTGCACGAATAACCAGCCCACTAATGAGACCAGAAATACACAAACAGCGAGAGACCACCACATCACCCCCCTAGTAACGTGTGTGCATGCACCTGTACCAAGATCAGGTTTACGTTGAGGCAGCCAAAGTATCCGTCTCTCCGTGCACCCATCTGTCTGTCTTTTCTCTGAAACCATCTCTGAGCTACAAGCTACCTCCCAGTAAACCATTCGTCGACTCACCATCCCCCAACTTCCCGCAAGAGCACAGACAAGGAGGCAGGACGCACACATCTCGCCTTGACATTCGCAGACGAGTCTTCATTTCTTGCGCTGACTTCCTGTAAGGTCTTAGGTTCATTCCCCAGTTGAGGCGGTAGTGTTTTGTCAGACCGTAATGGCCCCCGGGTCGACCCAGCCTTAAATGGGTACCGGTCCGCTAACACCCCACACCCCTTCGGCAGTAATGCTATGGGTTATTTTACTTACTTCCTGTAAGCGGTTCCGCTTTGCACATATTCTTGGCTCCGTTGATTTGACTTAGTCATCTCTCGTAACTATGGGTGTAGAGTCTTCTACCATGGAGTGTAGGAGATTTACTTTTCCTTCTACTTGTGGGTCACAATTCCGCCAGCCCCATGCCCCACCTTGACTTAACATAACTGCTTCTTTTGTTCCATGAGGAGTTCTTGTTTGTTGTTAATGCCACTCGTTCTTGAATTAGGTGCTCCAGACGACTCTTTGATGGCGGTTACAGTGATTCTCCTTACATCCCGAAACGAATTTGATAAGATGGACTAAGATGCTCCTGACTGTAGTGCAACACGAGGCTCCTCATTATGCCCAACAAAACGTGGATCGCAGTGCCTATCTCCACCTCGTTAGCCAGATGCCATCAAACAGCCTGTTTCCGCGGAGGTGAGGTGGTGTCTTGGTCAGTATGTTTCCACGGAGGACTGTTTGGAGGTGAGGTGGTGTCTTGGTCAGTATGTTTCCACGGAGGACTGCTTGCAGGTGAGGTGGTGTCTTGGTCAGTATGTTTCCACGGAGGACTGTTTGGAGGAGAGGTGGTGTCTTGGTAAGTATGTTTCCACGGAGGACTGCTTGCAGGTGAGGTGGTGTCTTGGCCAGTATGTTTCCACGGAGGACTGTTTGAAGGTGAGGTGGTGTCTTGGTCAGTATGTTTCCACGGAGGACTGTTTGGAGGAGAGGTGGTGTCTTGGTCAGTATGTTTCCACGGAGGACTGCTTGCAGGTGAGGTGGTGTCTTGGTCAGTATGTTTTCACGGAGGACTGTTTGGAGGTGAGGTGGTGTCTTGGTCAGTATGTTTCCACGGAGGACTGTTTGGAGGTGAGGTGGTGTCTTGGTCAGTATGTTTCCACGGAGGACTGCTTGCAGGTGAGGTGGTGTCTTGGTCAGTATGTTTCCACGGAGGACTGCTTGCAGGTGAGGTGGTGTCTTGGTCAGTATGTTTCCACGGAGGACTGTTTGGAGGTGAGGTGGTGTCTTGGTCAGTATGTTTCGCCTGACCCTGACTAAGATAATCTGATCAGTATGTTTCGTCTGACCGTGACTAACATAGTCTGATCAGTATGTTTCGCCTGACCCTGACTAACATAGTCTGATCAGTATGTTTGCCTGAACCTGACTAACATAGTCTGGTCAGTATGTTTCGCCTGACCGTGACTAACATAATCTGATCAGTATGTTTGCCTGAACCTGACTAACATAGTCTGATCAGTATGTTTCATCTTATCCTGACTAACATAGTCATATCAGTATGTTTTATCTTAACCTGACTAACATAGTCTGATTAGGACCTTTTACCTGACCCTGACTAACATAGTTTGATCAGTACGTTTCATCTTAACCTGACTAACATAGTCTGATTAGGACCTTTTACCTAACCGTGTCTAACATAGTCTATTAGGACCTTTGACCTGACCCTGACTAACATAGTCTGATTAGGACCTTTGACCTGACCCTGACTAACATAGTGCTGATGAACAGTCACCTTCCAGGAAAGAAACATCCGTATCCAAGTCATAAGGCGAATCGACCAAACTATCACTGCCTTCATCGAGCGGATGAACCGATCCTGTTTCGCATGGGAACGGGACAAAACAGACTAAATAGTCTTTTTTCCATCCCAAAATTGGCCCTATCACCCATGTGCATGTGCGGACAAGAAGCATGGACAGCCCAACATATCCTTCAATACCAGGATAGCCAATTGCGCACTGACCACTGCCCACACTGGCCAACGAAGACGATCCTTCAAACAAAACTGTTTGGAAGCCTTGAAGAAAACTCTCCACCACCTTAACTTTTATACACAAAACTAGTCTTCACGCGTAGACAATTTACAACGTGACGAGCTAGAATATAAAAAAGATTGCTCCCCCATTCTATCCTTGGTAACACGAGCGTCGCTAGTGTTCAACATTCTCAGTCCACGAAAAGAAGCACGAGCATGGGATTCCTGTGGCCTAGATATGTGTGAGCTCGGTTTACGAGCCGGTTCAAACCCCATCGTGCTCAGTTGACAGACCGGGCATGTGGGCTTTTTCATGGGTACCTGACGAAGTCAAGGGAAGATGTTGGAGCCGCTGCTGAAACTAGAGGGTTCGAGCTCTGTAGTCGGCATTTCCAGCAACAAAAGGGAACTGAGCAGATAGGCGGGGATAGGAAGGGGGCGGGGGGGGGGGGAGCCCCAGAGTCATGGGGTCGCCCCAGAGTCATGGGGTTGCCCCGGAGTCATGGGGTCGCCCCCAAGTCATGGGTCGCCCCAGAGTCATGGGGTCGCCCCAGAGTCATGGGGTCGCCTCAGAGTCATGGGGTCGCCCCAGAATCATGGGGTCACCTCGGAGTCATGGGGTCACCCCAGAGTCATGGGGTCTCCTGGAGTCATGGTGTCACCCCGGAGTCATTGGGTCACCCCGGAGTCATGGGGTCACCCCACAGTCATGGGGTCACCCCAGAGTCATGGGGTCACCCTGGAGTCATGGGGTCACCCCGGAGTCATGGGGTTGACTCAAACAAGTCAATAATTTCTTGAACTACGTTTTTTATCAGCTGCTATTTATTATTATCTATACCAAGACTGGCCCTCTGATGAGGAAAGAGGTGGCCGATCCCAATCCCAAATCCATCATCCCAGACCCCAACAGCGCCAGCAAGTCCGCGCTGGGGTGACTCTGCTTCTTCTTCTATGTTTGTTCTCAATCTCCCACTACCAAGTCCTGAACAGGGCTTTGCAAGTTGCTAGATGTAGTCCGGAGAGCGGAATGCGTTGTGTCACTAGTTTACAGACTGGCTGCGATATTTGTACCTTTCGGTCCGACACATCCGTCTTCGGCAGCGCTGGGGCGGCTAATATGGGCATGGCCAATCCAATCGTCGACTGTTCACTTTGTAACAAATCTTAACAAGTAGAGACAGGGTAGGAACCCGCGCAAGGTTAACTACTACCTTGTCCAGGAACTGGTCACTTTTGAAGTTATTCAGTTCAGGTCAGGTCATCCCGTAACCGTTTAGGTCGTTGGGGCACACATGAAAATATCCCCACAACTCCACGCCACCCTTCTCTGTCGTTTAAAAGTCTTCGGAAACAATTAAGTTATTATGAACTCAATATACTTTAACATGTTTTGGGGGACTTTAGAAGAGTTATTGTTTTGTAATTCGTGTTTCATTAGGGCATTAACGTGTGTGGGTTTTGTTTTTTCATATGAGGATCCGTCAAAAATGTTGAGAAACGTGTCGCACTATAAGAAGATCTGTACAGATTGACAGTTCTCTAGGTTATGGGTAAGTGGGTTCAAATGGGAGAGATAGAAGCCCTTGAAAACGGATAACGGTCATGTCAAGTTAGAGAGAGAAAGAGAAGGGGAGATGGGGAGAGAGAGCGAGAGGGGAGAGAGTGAGATAGAGAGAGAGACAGAGAGAGAGACAGAGAGAGAGATAGAGAAAGAGATAGAGAGACGAGGAACATCCAAGGTTAATCTATAGGTAAACGAATTAGTGATAAGAATAATGAGCACAGACACGGCAAAAAAACAAACCTGAAGTTATTCTAGAACAACAGGAGATTGAGAAAGTCACAAGTTGTGAGTACCACAACTCAATTATAAGCAACAATGGAGACTGCCAGAAGGAAGTCAGACGGAGAAGAGCTATGGCAATGCAGTGGTTTAATGACATGAGAAACTTAAGGCAGAACACTTATAAAATGACGAAGATAACAATTTTGCGAACTTGCATCTTCCCGGTGGCAACGTACTGATATGAAACGTGGACCATCACACAAACACTTAACAAAGGGATTGAATCTTTGGAACTAACGTGCTATAGGGATTTCCTCAAAATAACCATGGATAGCAAACAACAAAAATGCAGATATCCTAAAAGAACTAAATATCGAGGAAAAATTGCCATAATGGCCTAAAGAGAACAGTGCTGGAAGGGTTAGTGTCTGGAAAGCCGGGCAAAAGCAGATCGAGACGAAGCTGGACGCGAGACCTCATGCAGGTCCTGGAGAGGTTTATCCAGAGATCAAGTCTTACAGATCAGCTGTTGTAAGTGTGACGGTCTGCAGAGGACACTCTCCTTCTGCGTTCGTTCTCAATCTCTGCTACCAAGCCCTGAACGTTATCAATTTCCCACTACCAAGCTATGAACGTTCTCAATCTCCCACTACCAAGCCCTGACCGTTCTCAATCTCTGCTACCAAGCCTTGAACGTTCTCAATCTCCCGCTACCAAGCCCGGAACGTTCTCAATCTCCTGCTACCAAGCCCGGAACGTTCTCAATCTCCCGCTACCAAGCCCTGACCGTTCTCAATTTCCCGCTACCAAGCCTTGAACGTTCTCAATCTCCCACTACCAAGCCCTGAACGTTCTCAATCTCCCGCTACCAAGCCCTGACCGTTCTCAATTTCCCGCTACCAAGCCTTGAACGTTCTCAATCTCCCACTACCAAGCCCTGAACGTTCTCAATCTCCCGCTACCAAGCCCTGACCGTTCTCAA
The DNA here is from genome assembly GCA_036924085.1 of Ariolimax columbianus. NCBI lineage: Eukaryota > Metazoa > Mollusca > Gastropoda > Stylommatophora > Arionidae > Ariolimax > Ariolimax columbianus. The sequence continues at coordinate 41,301,707 of JAVGWX010000012.1, read as the reverse complement.
TCTCCCGCTACCAAGCTCTGACCGTTCTCAATCTCCCGCTACCAAGCTCTGACCGTTCTCAATCTCCCGCTACCAAGCCCTGACCGTTCTCAATCTCCCACTACCAAGCCCTGACCGTTCTCAATCTCCCGCTACCAAGCCCTGACCGTTCTCAATCTCCCACTACCAAGTTATGAACGTTTTCAATCTCCTACTACCAAGCCCTGAACGTTCTCAATCTCCCGCTACCAATACCTGAACAGAGCTTTGCAGGTGGCAGGATGCAGGACGGAGAACGGAATGCGCCGTGTCACTAGTTTACAGCTTGATTACGATATTTGCGCCTTCCGATACGACACATCCGTCTTCGGCAGGCAAAGAACATGCTACATGATGCTGATGACCGTAAAGACAAACACGCATCCATACACTGGCCAATACGTCCATACTACGAACAGATACACACACGCATCCATACACTGGCCAATGCATCCATACACTGGCTAATACGTCCATACTACAAACAGATACATGCATCCATACACTGGCTAATACGTCCATACTACAAACAGATACACACACGCATCCATACAGTGGCCAATACGTCTTCGGCAGGCAAAGAAGATGCTACATGATGATGATGGCCGTAAAGACAAACAAACGCAGAGCACTCGGAGAGCAACAGCAAAGAAAATGAAGATTTTGCTTAAATGGAATCAAACCCGGGATCTCCATTTGACGAACGCATCTCACTGCAAGAAATGGAAACTATTTGTTTATAGAATCACTCGCTCATTCTTTCTAATCTCCGACTGTTGTCTTTCTCCGCGCTTGGCTTGTAAAGATTTATCTTTCTGAAAACAAATCCGCTTTCAAACAAAAACAAAAAAAGCCAATCCTAAAGAGTTCTTTCAGCTGTAAAAGCAAACTTTAAAAAAAAACTGGCGCACCAAACTTGCTTCATATTTATCGCAGAACGAGAATTGTTACCTGTGTCGGCCAGGTGAGTTGGGTGCGGTGTTCAGAGACTTCTACTTCTTCGGCGGTCGTTCTGAAAAGGGCGGTGTGCCGTAGTTTACAGCGAGGCTGTGATATCTGCGTCTTTCGTGTCGACACGTCCGAATTCAGCTAGATTTTTTTAGGGGGTGGGGGGGGGGGGGCCCGCTGGTTTGCCTTCCCACAGCGATCCCTATTATCTTTGCCAGACTACACTCGAGCAGGTTGTTTCCAGGACCGCCGATTGGAGGAGGAATGGAGACTTGGTCAGCTCTGGTTTCCGGCGCCTGATGCAAGCAGCCGGCTACGAGTGGCTCATCGACTGTGCTGCAGCTTTCGGCACGAAGTCAAAGAGGCAGGGCCATGAAACTGACATACTGATCAAGAACCTACCTCATGTTCCCACCGTGAAGCAGGCCGTGTTACAGAAGACCGGCATACGAGGTGGGGATCGATTCTTTGCATCCCCATAGTGGTGAGCCTACTGAGAAGCATTGTGTTGCACTACAGCCAGAAGTAAATGACCTCATTTAGAACGATCCAGGATGTAAAAATCCATTACAACTCTGTGATGGAGGAAGAACTTTGATACAGTGAAGGTTTCTCGGTAGGCGCACCAGTATTGGGATAGTGCTGACACCCACCTCATTGGCCAGACTGCTGTAACACAGCCTGTTTCTAGGTGCACGACGATGATGTAAGACGGTATCTTGGTCAGTATGATTCACCTGCCCCTGATTTCAGTCCTTCTTCTTCTTCTTCATCTTCTTCTTCTTCTTCTGCTTCTTATTCTTCTCGTTCCCCCAGTCTTTTCTCTAGATAACGGCTGCCGTAGTGGAGAGTTCTTCGGGGCTTCCAAACAGTTTTGTATGGATATTCATCTCCGTGGGCCAGTGCTCAGTACACAACTGTCTAAGCATATAACAGTCTTGCAGGATATGCTCGGATGTCTGTGCTGCCTGCCCACACATACACATTGGCGATGGAGCTAACTTTAGCCGGTGTAAATGGCTATTCAATCTGTTATATCCTGATTTAAGTTTTAGCTTTCCCAGTCTTCTTCTTCGTCGTTCGTTCTCTCACTCCCGCTACCAAGCCCTGAACGTTCTCAATCTCCCACCACCAAGCCCTGAACGTTCTCAATCTCCCACCACCAAGCCTTGAACGTTCTCAATCTCCCACCACCAAGCCCTGAACGTTCTCAATATCCCACTACCGAGCTATGACTGTTCTCAATCTCCCGCTACCAAGCCCTGAACGTTCTCAATCTCCCGCTACCAAGCCCTGAACGTTCTCAATCTCCCGCTACCAAGCCCTGAACGTTCTCAATCTCCCACTACCAAGCACTGAACGTTCTCAATCTCCCGCTACCAAGCCCTGAACGTTCTCAATCTCCCACTACCAAGCCCTGAACGTTCTCAATCTCCCGCTACCAATCCCTGAACGTTCTCAATATCCCACTACCGAGCCCTGAACGTTCTCAATATCCCACTACCGAGCTATGACTGTTCTCAATCTCCCGCTACCAAGCCCTGAACGTTCTCAATCTCCCGCTACCAAGCCCTGAACGTTCTCAATCTCCCGCTACCAAGCCCTGAACGTTCTCAATCTCCCACTACCAAGCCGTGAACGTTCTCAATCTCCCGCTACCAAGCCCTGAACGTTCTCAATCTCCCACTACCAAGCTCTGAACGTTCTCAATCTCCCACTACCAAGCTATGACTGTTCTCAATCTCCCGTTACCAAGCCATGAATAAGGCTTTGCAAGTAGCAGGATGTTGTCCGGAGAAGGGGATTCATTGTGTCGTAGTTTACAGTTTGACTGCGATATTTGCATCTTTCGATCCGACACATCCGACTTCAGAAGACATTTTTTGAGTATCGGGTTGATCTTCCCTCTTCGATCCCTTCTCCTTAGCCAGTCTGCTCTGTTGAGGGTCTTGGCAGCTTTGGGTCGCTGATCGCTGCAGTTCATGCACTTCTCGGTATCTTGATCCTCCTTCGAACGACACTTTTGACGGCATTGTCCAGTGGTTGGACCGGGCCTTACCGGGGCCCGAAAGGTAGGCAAAGAATAATCACACTTAAACATGTCAGGCATGTCGTAAGAAACGGCTAAGAAGGAACGGACATGGAGCTGGCAACCTTACCCTGTTGAAACTTTCAGCCACAAAAATTAGCAGATATGACCAGAACATCGCCATCTAGCAGTCCTGACATTGTCCGAAGGATCGGTATAGTAGGCTTGTCTATGCGCTCCCTGCACTGAGTCCCCGTAGGGACCCTCTCAATAGTTGATACATCGATAAATGAAGCGGGCCTGGTAGCATCAGGGTGCCTAAAGCGCTAACCCGCATCGAGAAAATATACCCCATGATTGGCATAGCGTCACTTGAGATCCGAAGAAGCGTCGCAGAGGAAATCGAACGAGAAAAACAGGAGCACGAGGCAAGGTATCCAATGTTTTGACATCAGGTACAGAGCACAAGACTCAAATCCAGACATAGGTGCCTAAAATCAACAACGCCGATACAGACAAGCCCTGAGAGTCGCCGTAACTAGAGATGCCAAAATGGATGCAGGACCCAGAGATGGAACTTCGGGATGAACCTGCTCCTGGACATCATCTACCATACACAACATGGAAGTCACTTAACAGACTCCGAACTGGTGTATGACGGTGCAAGAGGAAAATAAAGAGATTAGGATGAACAGATGATGACACATGTGACTGTGGAGCAAACCTAGACCACCTGATGACCTGCCACAATCTCCAGGAGACAGGCAATAGATGCGACATGCTGGAGGCAATTGACCGGCAATTGAATACTGTATACATGCTTTATGGCGTGGTGTTTGGACACGGAAAGTAAAATGAGTAGAGATGTCCCTCTCTAGAAATCAAACTGCGTATTTACAAATCTTGCGTCATTCCAATCCTTCTGCATCGCTCCGAAACGTGGACAGTCTTGCAAAGATATGAGAAGAGTCTTGAAGCCTTCCACCTGAGCAGTCAGATGTGGATCCATGGAACCCACTGGTATGACCGGGTTCCCAATATTGAGGTCGTCTGACAAACACATCTCGAGTACATTTGTTTCAATGATGGAACGCCGCCGCCTCTCTATCTTCAGTCATGTGGACTGCCTCCCTCCAGATGTTCCTGGTCCACTAAATCCTGCACATTTGTCTGTCGAAATCAAAATGAGAAAAGCCCTTGTTCCACATGGAGGCGCGCCCTGGCGTCGGCCGCTAACATCTGGCTGCGACAAATCGCCTGCACCTCATCAGATCTAAAAGGACGCATGGACCTCGACTATCACCGTGGTCACAGACGATCGACGCGACGGGCCTTGGTCGCCTAAGCGAATTAATATCATTATTATTATTAATATTATTATTATTATTATTATTATTAATATTATTATTATTATTAATATTATTATTATTTTTATTATTAATATTATTATTATTATCATCATCATTCTTCTGTCATACATTTTTCTCATTGCTGGGGTAGTCGAGGGGTTTTGAAGGCTGGGGAATACATGCCACTTCGCCATTGCTGTCGCCACGTTGTGTGGTGGCTATGTTTGTTTATTTTTTGTTTATCATCTTTGTGTCTTTTGGTATGCAAGAAATAGTAATTCAAACTCACTTCATCCCGAACTTCTAAAGGATCGTATTGTTTAACTTTGAGAACTACGAGAGGTGTCCCATTTCATATACTTACTATTGTGAAGGCCTCAATCCTTTATTACGATCTGTTTGCTTATGTTCCTTGTTTCTAAGACAAACAGTAACGTGAAGAAATAAGTTGACAGACGGAGAGATAGAAATGTAAATAAGCAAGCCCACAGATTATAATTGCAAGACAAAAAGTGGAAAGACAAGTAACAGACAGGAATTAGAAAACAACGATCAAGAAAGAGACCGAAAAATAGAAAGAAAGATACGCATGCAGGCAAAAAGAAAAAATTGAAAAACAAAATGGAGCCCACAAGATAAATGAACAGCCTTGAAAAGACCGGGCCATGCAAACATTATCACGGAATCGGAAACTCGCAGATTGGTCTGCTCATCCATTCTGGAATTCATCCATCTTTCAGATCCACCTCGTAAATTTGCAGATTGCTTTCACTTGACAAAACCATTTTACAAGCAGGTCGGTCAATCAAGATATATTTTATTAGCAAACGCCAGGAATGCACCAAGTTAAAGAGGTTTAGTTCATTTTATAGTCAAATGTTGATTGTCACCGACTCATCCGCACAATGTATAGTTTCTATTAATGGCGATTGAATGTTCTCAGCCAAACTTCTACATAAACAAGTCATCAGTTTTCACATTATCCGATGTTATGGCTTGGCTTGGCTTCGTTCGTTCTCTATCTCCGGCTACCAAACCCTGAAAGGGCTTAAGTAGCAGAATGTAGTCCAGAGAACGAAATGCGTTGTGTCGTAGTTTACAGCTTGACTGCGATATTTGCACCTTTCGGTCCAACACATCCGACTTCAGCAAACATTTTTTTAGTACCGGGTTAGCATTCCGTCTTCGATCCCTTCTCCTTAGCCAGTCTACCCTGCTGCAGCCTGCTATCCAGGATCACCTCGTGGAGGTGTAGAAGGGTCTTGGCAGCTCTGGTTCGCTGGCCCTGACGCTAGCAGTCAGCTATGGCTCGCTGACCACCTCAGCTCATGCTCTATCCGATGTTATGAAAGACTTCCATTAAGTAACAGCAATTTTTCTAATAACATTTTTACACGAGTGCGTGCGAACTAGACATTGGGGGGGGGGGGGGGGGGGGGGTTGTCCTTATTTCGGCATAGTGCCGGTGACTGGCAAACATACTTTGCCTACTTATCCACTAGCTTGTGGATGCCCCCTAGAAAAAAGTTTTTCTTGTGACCTTTAACCAATTGTGCACCTCCTCCATTACACCGCTGTCAGCCGCATTTACCTATCTGTTACACACTTTCCTATAACCGGAGTCATCATGAACAACTTTGTGCCCAGCGTCATGACATTTTGAAATCTACGCCTATTTCATCAATAGTCACAATAGTACCACGGACTAGCTGTTTCACTGTATCAGTTGCCATGTTTACTGGTCTCCCACACGTCGGTTCGGCAATGACGTTTTGTATTCCGTTTTAAAATCTGTCTACCCATTCATACACTCTTCTCTGACTCCATACTCTCCATATACTGAATCTTTATTCTTCTGTAGATTTCAAAAGGTTTCCCATCCTCTGACCACCAAAAAAAACAGCGCAACAAAGACTCGTTATTCTTCCATGGTGCAAGACGACAGTGCGGCGGCATGTTGCAAGACGACAGTGGGGCGGCATGTTGCAAGACGACAGTGGGGCGGCATGTTGCAAGACGACAGTGGGGCGGCATGTTGCAAGACGACAGTGGGCCGGCATGTTGCAAGACGACAGTGGGGCGGCATGTTGCAAGACGACAGTGGGGCGGCATGTTGCAAGACGACAGTGGGGCGGCATGTTGCAAGACGACAGTGGGGCGGCATGTTGCACTCTTTATTGCTCATTCCCATACTGTTCGATCGTCATAATCCTATATGGGATCAAGATGCTGAGCAGCGCATGAGCTGCAGTGGTCATCGACCCATAGCTGACTGCTAGCGTCAGGGCCAGCGAACCAGAGCTGACTGCTAGCATCAGGGCCAGCGAACCAGAGCTGCCAAGACCCTTCTACACCTCCACGAGGTGATCCTGGATAACAGGCTGCAGCAGGGCAGACTGACTAAGGAGAAGGGATCGAAGAGGGAATGCTTGCTGAAGTCGGATATGTTGGACTGAAAGGTGCAAATATCGCAGTCAAGCTGTAAACTACGACACAACGCATTCCGTTCTCTGGACTACATTCTGCTACTTAAGCCCTTTCAGGGTTTGGTAGTGGGAGATTGAGAACGAACGAAGCCAAGCCAAGCCATAATCCTACATAAAGTATTACTAAAGAGCCGTTTTGTGTCCTGAAATAAGATTGTCCGTTGTACACACTCATCCACGCACTTTATAATAACATTGCTGTTACTTAATGACTATCCATCGTATTTTTACCCCTCAGTGTTTTCGGTGCTATAAATATGACCCCTGGCACACTGCGGGTTGCAAGAGATGTGGCTGTAGCGCACGTAAATGCAGTTGTACCTGGAAACAGGCCTGGCTAACGAGGTCGGAAATCGACGCTCAGGATGTAAGGAAAGCTACTGCAACCCAACACCTAACACCATTTTCAGGGCGCACAAAAGAGTAAAGTTACTCATCATGGTCACTCAACAACAACATCTATAGAGTAGAACGCATTGAGTGGAATAAAGACGAGAATATGACCTCTGATACACTGAGTGCATGTAGTAATAGGCTAATAATGTTGCGAGTTACACTCTGTAGTGTAGAATACTCTGCAACTCATGATTCAGACAAAGTGGTATGCGGAAGAAATATATGTTACAAAGACAAAAATGGGACTACTCATACACTGAGGGAATTTCGTAAGAAACTAATATGGGTGTAATAAGGGAGCCGCGTAGCGCAGTGGTTAGCGAGCTGGCTTCGCATTTGAGTGGTCCTGGTTTTTTTTAGACCGTAACGGCGCCCGGATCGACCCAGCCTTAAATGGGTACGGGTTTGAAAGAGAGTCATAGAAACTATAACTCGTAACATCATCATCATGAGGTTAGTCAGTCCGGAGACAAGTGTAGAAGTTGTCTGATCATGTCATGGCACTGTCCTGTGTTAGTCAGTCCGGGGACAGGTGTGGTAGTTACCTGATCGTGTCTGTCCTTTGTTAGTCAGTCCGAAGACAGGTGTGAAAGTTGTCTGTCCTGTGTTAGTCAGTCTGGGGACATGTGTGGAAGTTATCTGATCGTGTCTGTCCTTTGTCCGCAGACAGGTGTGAAAGTTGTCTGTCCTGTGTTAGTCAGTCCGGAGACAGGTGTGAAAGTTATCTGATCATGTCACGGAACTATCCTGTGTTAGCCAGTCCGGAGACAAGTGAAAGTTATCTGATCATGTCTGTCCTTTGTTAGTCAGTCCGGAGACAGGTGTGAAAGTTATCTGATCATGTCACGGAACTATCCTGTGTTAGCCAGTCCGGAGACAAGTGAAAGTTATCTGATCATGTCTGTCCTTTGTTAGTCAGTCCGGAGACAGGTGTGAAAGTTATCTGATCATGTCTGTCCTTTGTTAGTCAGTCCGGAGACTGGCGAGACATGATCAGACGACTTCAACACCAGTCTCCGAACTAACAGAGGACAGTGGAGTGACATGATCAAATGACTGGTGATCACTGGTGTTGGTCGTTCTTGGTTTTGTTTGGATATTACCATCGATGTTATTTTTAACCTTCATTCCAAATACTTTGGCTGCATCGTTGATCTTGCTTGTCCCGTGGCACTCTGTCGAGGACTTTTTCCTAAGTCAATAAAGCAGACAAAGAGATCTCTATGTTGCTGTATAATTCTCGCTACGGGGAACCTTTTTATTCCAACTGTGGTTCTAGTGACTCTGTCCCTTATAGAACCCACCTTTTTTCCCCTTTATCTCAGAAAATATATTGGTATCAGTTTCTCTTTATAATTATTTTCAGTAGGGTTTTCCAAGCAAGCGATAATAGAATTATTGGGTGCAATATACTGCATTCTAGTATAACCCGAGGGAGTCAAGGTAGTACCGTGATTAGGACACTGGTTTCCCAGCTGAGCGTTCGGGGTTCAGTCCCCAGTTGGTGCGGGATTTTTCTCGATCGCAAAACGGATTTGGGGTCCACTCATCCTAACAAATTGGGTACCAACATAATCTGGGAGAGTAAAGGCACCCCTAGTGTGCCGTCGGTCAGGAACACAATATTCCCAATATGTGGCGTGAAATCGGGATCAATCAATCAATCAATCCGGCACTCCTTTCGGTGTATAGGCCATTGACAACATCTCGCCAGCACGCACGGTCATGGGCTGATCTGTCTGTCTCTCTCCGGGTGTAATCATTTAATGTTAGTTCCTTATCACTTTCTCTCCCATTTAATGTTAGTTTCTTATCACTTTCTCTCCCATTTAAGTTTAGTTCCTTATCACTTTCTTTCCCATTTAATGTTAGTTCCTTATCACTTTCTTTCCCATTTAATGTTAGTTCCTTATCACTTTCTTTCCCATTTAATGTTAGTTCCTTATCACTTTCTCTCCCATTTAATGTTAGTTCCTTATCACTTCTTTCCCATTTAATATTAGTTCCTTATCACTTTCTCTCCCATTTAATGTTAGTTCCTTATCACTTTCTCTCCCATTTAATGTTAGTTCCTTATCACTTTCTCTCCCATTTAATATTAGTTCCTTATCACTGTCTCTCCCATTTTAGTTCCTTATCACTTTCTCTCCCATTTAATGTTAGTTCCTTATCACTTTCTCTCCCATTTAAGTTTAGTTCCTTATCACTTTCTCTCCCATTTAAGTTTAGTTCCTTATCACTTTCTCTCCCATTTAAGTTTAGTTCCTTATCACTTTCTCTCCCATTTAATGTTAGTTCCTTATCACTTTCTCTCCCATTTAATGTTAGTTCCTTATCACTTTCTCTCCCATTTAATGTTAGTTCCTTATCACTTTCTCTCCCATTTAATGTTAGTTCCTTATCACTTTCTCTCCCATTTAATGTTAGTTCCTTATCACTTTCTCTCCCATTTAATGTTAGTTCCTTATCACTTTCTCTCCCATTTAATGTTAGTTCCTTATCACTTTCTCTTCCATTTCATTTTAGTTCCTTATCACTTTCTCGTCTCCGTGTAATTTTTGGCCTAGCTCTCTTTCTCTTCCCTTGACGATTCTCGGTAAGAGCCTGTCTGGCTATGTTGGACGGAGCCTTCCGTAGCGTATGTCCTATCTAGCCTCATGTTCCTCGCTTCATTTATTGTTCCAATGGCTGTTATTGGCTCCTTTCCCGTAGATCTTCATTCCTCACCATGTCCTGCCACTTTATGCCCATTATTCTTGGCAGGAATCTGTTAACGAAAGACTGAAGTCTTTATTGTATGGCCTTGGTTGATCCCCATGTATCCGCTCCATACAACCGCACTGACTTGACACTGACATTGAATGTTCTAACTTTGGCTTGAATCTTGATGTTTCTGGATCCCCATATGTTGCTTAGTGTTAGTAAAGCCCCCATTACCCCCGTATACCGTTCATAGATTACGAAAGTGAATAACGCGTTTTTCCTGGAACCCAAAGAACAGAATAACTGGTCGAAAGGTATTTCCTTGTCAGACAGTCTTCCCCAATCAAACTGCCTTTAAACCTGTTGTATTTTCCGTCACAGTTGACCTTCAGTTTTCCTTCAGTTCTGCTAATAATAATAATATTAAAGATTGAGGGCTAGTAAACTGATGTAGAATTACAGAGCAGTCGGGGCGTGTAGCGCTTTACTTGGAGTACGTCATGGTCGAGCGTCAGAGTAATCAGGTGGTAGGTAAAGAGCAAGATTCTTACAGAAATGTGTCGGGTTTCTTTTTCTTCTTCTTTTCGTTTTTTGTTCTGCTTGTGCCTTTCAGCGTCAGGTTATGAAGAGGTTTCTTGACCGGGTCCTAGTATGTGCTTGTGCATTTCAGCGTCAGGTTATGAAGAGGTTTCTTGATCGGGCCCTAGTATGTGCTTGTGCATTTCAGCGTCAGGTTATGAAGAGGTTTCTTGACCGGGCCCTAGTATGTGCTTGTGCCTTTCAGCGTCCGGTTATGAAGAGGTTTCTTGACCGGGTCCTAGTATATGCTTGTGCCTTTCAGCGTCAGGTTATAAAGAGGTTTCTTGACCGGGCCCTAGTATGTGCTTCGTACATGGAGAGCTTTACTGCTTCTGTAAATTTTTGCTATCAATATTTTGGGTGTGGGCCGTTTTAGCTCAGTTCATAGGGAGCAATTCTCTATTTTCTGTGGTAACAGCGGGCCTCGCCTGTGGTAACAGCGGGCCTCGCCTGTGGTAACAGCGTGCCTCGCCTGTGGTAACAGCGTCCCTCACCTGTGGTAACAGCGGGCCTCACCTGTGGTAACAGCGGGCCTCGCCTGTGGTAACAGCGTCCCTCACCTGTGGTAACAGCGTGCCTCGCCTGTGGTAACAGCGGGCCTCGCCTGTGGTAACAGCGTGCCTCGGTTCGAATCGCGTCCGGACACTCAAACAATATCAGGATCGTCATTTTTATCGGCGACCGCTTCTCCAGTTAACGCAGCTGTAAATGGGTACCTGACGCATGAGTTAGGGAAAGTAAAACCAGCAAGGAAGGGCACTAACCATCCCACCTCTCACAGGCTACGGCTTAGTACAACTGAGTCTTCAAATCCCCATTTCCAACCAGCAGTTAGTTCTGCTGAATACTTTTAAAAATCTTGTACGTGGTCGGCCCTTGGCCGTGTATCCATTGTATCTGTGTAGCATTGTTTTCTGAGGGATACTATCTGGTGTTTGATGTGTCACGTAATACGCTATAGTCGACCCAGCTGTAAATGAGTATCTGGATTACTGCTAGAGACGGGAACATAGCTACAATTTCCCTTCTTTCCCCCCCCCCCCCAACGGGTCAAAATAAATATGGACTACCACAATAAAGTCTCTAACACTCACTTGATCTCCGACAGCAGTGTGTCTGCGATGGGCCTATCTGTTTTTGTACTGTCTGATCTTCCGATCGAAGACCACTACATTGCGTGAGACAACTTGTCTGGATGGACTGATATTCCAGTAAAAGTTACCAGAACTGGGGACTTCTCAGCGGCGCTTTGTGTCTTTGCAAACACTGGGCGGTTGTCGTTGGGTCGATACGTGAACAATCACTGACGCTTCGGGCAATGGGCTAAGTGAAGAGAGCGGAAATTGATACCGTGTCGAAGCTAGCAGAGGAAATAACAGACGTGAGAGTATTTAAGAAAAAGCATCTATAGGTACTGACAGACAGCGTGTTAAGATGAAAACGGAAAGAAAACTTACGATACGATACGAGCTAAAGGTATTCGTCTGGGACCACAAACAACACAAATATGAGTTGATAAATCATAGGTAAAAAACAGTTAAAGGGTGGGATGGGGGGAGGGGGGGGGCGCTATGGCAACAAATGCCGTCAGAGATGAAGATAACTCGTCATGGATTAAGCCGCAGCCTATGTGAGGCGGGGTGGCAAGTTCCCTTCCTTGCTGTTCATACCTTCCCCAACTCATTCGTCAGGTACCCTTTTACAGCTGGGTGGACTGGAGGAGAAGTCGTACCAGGAACGAACGACGCCCACTGACTTTTGTCTGTCCGTCCGTGTTTTCGAACCCTAGCGCGGTGTAATCCCAGCCTTAGCAAGTCAGCCCACTGTCGACTAGACTACACGCTCCATGAATCGCTGGGAGGGAAGAATACATACAATGAAGATATCTTCTTCTTCTTCGACATTTGTTTTGAAAGGGATGTAGTGGCGTTGTGTCGCAGTTTACAGCGAGGCTGCGATATCTGCGCCTTTCGTACAGACGCATTCGATTTCGGCCGACTTTTTGAATACCGTGTTTGCCGTTCCACTGTGATCCCTATCCCTTGGTCAGACTGCACTAGATACTAGTGCAGCCTGTTTCCAGTGCCACCACTTGGTGGCGGAATAGGCGGTGCTCAAAACAACACGTTGATGAATGAGAAGACCATGCCAATCTCACGATCACAAACAAGCCAAGTACGACGAAGGCCAAGTTTCAGGCAACATCCTCAAAACACCACAAAGACCATCACGTTTCAGGCCCACCAGCTTCAAAACACCACAAAGACCATCACGTTTCAGGCACACCAGCCCCAAAACATCACAAATATCATCACGTTTCAGGCACAACAGCCTCAAAACACCACGAAGACCATCACGTTTCAGGCAACAGCCTCAAAACACCACGAAGACCATCACATTTCAGGCATACCAGCCCCAAAACACCACAAAGACCATCACATTTCAGGCATACCAGCCCCAAAATACCACAAAAACCAACAAGTTTCAGGCATACCAGCCCCAAAACACCACAAAGACCAAGTTTCAGGCACACCAACCACATAACACCACAAAGACCATCAAGTTTCAGGCACACCAGCCACATAACACCACAAAGACCATCAAGTTTCAGGCACACCAGCCACATAACACCACAAAGACCATCAAGTTTCAGGCACATCAGCCACAATACACCACAAAGACAACAAAAGACATTCCAAGAACTAACTTGCGAGACAAGTAACACAGTAACCACAACCAAGCGCTTCGGACCCCAACCAGTCGCACGAGTCAACAAAGAAATGAGCACAAAAAGAAGCCACACCTGCAGACAAGACACAGAGTTCTTGTTGGGGCAAAAACAAGACACACTATCCAGAAAACTACAAGAACACACGAGTTCTTGTCTGGGCAAAACAAGACACACTATCCAGAAAACTACAAGAACACACGAGTTCTTGTCTGGGCAAAACAAGACACACTATCCAGAAAACTACAAGAACACAGAGTTCTTGTCTGGGTAAAACAAGACACACTATCCAGAAAACTACAAGAACACAGAGTTCTTGTCGGGGCAAAACAAGACACACTATCCAGAAAACTACAAGAACACACGAGTTCTTGTCTGGGCAAAACAAGACACAATATCCAGAAAACTACAAGAACACAGAGTTCTTGTCTGGGCAAAACAAGACACACTATCCAGAAAACTACAAGAACACAGAGTTCTTGTCGGGGCAAAACAAGACACACTATCCAGAAAACTACAAGCACACAGATCACAAAAATGTATCTTGATCTTGATGACTCATTCCTCAGCGTAGCTGCTGCAGGTCTCAACTTCATCTCTAGCGGACCCTGTCAGATTGGCAGGAGCCTCGAAACAACAATTGGATAAACCCTGCAGTAACCACATAGTTTAAACGAATTATTAAGAATAATACTCAGGAAATGTGGATAAACAGGTGGGCGACGGGAACAACGGGTCGCAATGTATTTAGCAAAATGTTAGTCAAAAATGTAACGATGACATAAATAAACTGCATAAACAGATCAAAATCTCATCTTTCAGTTCTGAACAGGACATACTAGAGTCAATACTCCCCTGAACCGCATCAATCCCCAGCACCTGCCCTTGTGCAGACATTGCTCTCAGCCTGATGAAACAGTTCGACATCTACTCATTGAGTGCAAGGCGCTTGCGGACATGAGGAACTGATTCTTACAAGCACTGCCGATAATTACCAACACACTGTACGGAGCAGTGAAACAAATGAAGAACACCTGTATCAATATAAGAATGGCAATGGGCTGCCAAAGGCTTGCTCAGCAGCTATGGGATAACATCAACAGCAACAACAACGGACCTTGTCTTGGGTCACGGAAGTCCAGTGCGTGGTAAGTACTCCTCTAGAGGCATCTTGGATGTTGGAGCGTAGAGCAAAATGTCTGACCAACACATTGGATGGTCTTCGTCGCGGTCTCTTCTTACTTCGTGGGTACCAGACTGCTGTCGCCGTGCCCCATCAACCATCGCTTCGCCGTAACATGTAACCTGTCCATCTATGTTTTGCCTAGTCTGCATGGATTATCGCATCATTCATCAGGGACATTCACCTTATGTCAGAATTGGGGAGACCTTGCATACGTTGGTTCCGGAGAGTGATTCCGACCAAGCGTCTCTCAAAGGAGGCATAGGTCACTCTCTTCTTCTTCTTCTTCTTCTTCTTCTTCGTACGCTGTCAAACATCAACCTGTATTTTTTCGAAGAAAGCAGCGGTCATCCAGAGGCTGTCGACACTGCCATAGAGCTTGTTTAGTGTTGCCACTGGTGATGGCCAAATCTGCTTTCTCTGGTCCTCGTATGTCGGGCAGTTTTGCAGCAGATGCTCAGGGGTCATTTTCCCGGTACCACAAGTGCATTCGTCAGTGCCACCTATCTTCAGTTTATTGAATAGGTGGTACCTCAGTCTGTTGTGGCCTGTGCGTAGTCTGAAGACCACGACCTGCTCTCTTCTGTTCATCGTTTTTTGTGTAGCCAGTATATTCTGTATCTGGGTCACTCTCAATTTGTCCTCTAGTGACTTTATTAGTGGCCATGTCTCATCATCATCGTAGCACATTTCAATTACCAAAAACGTTTATGGTCATAAATTAATAAAAAAAACAAATCAAGTTATCAATAGCCATGGTTAATTTCTTAGTTCGTATTTTCTGTGTTTCTTGTCCCTGGTGAAGGGTTTTAGGCCGTAACATAGCTTCCGTTTGTGTTTTTTTTTTTGTCCTAGCGCGGTATACGACCATACATTTTTTTACAATTTATTTTAATCCCCAGTACTACCGCAGCCTCGCTTTATTTTTAAAATTGTATCGTGCACACACAAAGAATGTGATCAGTGTTTATCATTGTAAGCTTAGCTATGCCAGGAGTCTACTGAAAGGCCAGCAGACTAAACAGTGACATTCTGTGGAGTCCCAGACAGATTCGTCTCAAGCTGGCAGGCTGGAAGGGTTGTACCATGGCTGGGGTGACTTGGGGGTTGCGGAGGGTTGTACCGTGGCTGGGGTGACTTGGGGGCTGGGGAGGGTTGTACCATGGCTGGGGTGAATTGGGGGCTGGGGAGGGTTGTACCATGGCTGGGGTGGCTTGGGGGTTGCGGAGGGTTGTACCGTGGGAGGGGTGACTTGGGGGTTGGGGAGGGTTGTACCGTGGCAGGGGTGACTTGGGGGTTGGGGAGGGTTGTACCGTGGCAGGGGTGACTTGGGGGTTGGGGAGGGTTGTAGGGTGGCAGAGGTGACTTTGGGGTTGGGGAGGGTTGTAGGGTGGCAGGGGTGACTTGGGGGTTGGGGAGGGTTGTACCGTGGCTGGGGTGGCTTGGGGGGTTGGGGAGGGTTATACCGTGGCAGGGGTGACTTGGGGGTTGGGTAGGGTTGTACCGTGGCTAGGGTGACTTGGGGGCTGGGGAGGGTTGTACCGTGGCAGGGGTGACTTGGGGGCTGGGGAGGGTTGTACCGTGGCTGGGGTGACTTGGGGGTTGGGGAGGGTTGTAGGGTGGCAGAGGTGACTTTGGGGTTGGGGAGGGTTGTAGGGTGGGAGGGGTGACTTGGGGGTTGGGGAGGGTTGTACCGTGGCTGGGGTGGCTTGGGGGTTGGGGAGGGTTGTACCGTGGCAGGGGTGACTTGGGGGTTGGGGAGGGTTGTACCGTGGCAGGGGTTACTTGGGGGCTGGGGAGGGTTGTACCGTGGCAGGGGTGACTTGGGGGCTGGGGAGGGTTGTACCGTGGCTGGGGTTACTTGGGGGTTGGGGAGGGTTGTAGGGTGGCAGAGGTGACTTTGGGGTTGGGGAGGGTTGTAGGGTGGCAGGGGTGACTTGGGGGTTGGGGAGGGTTGTACCGTGGCTGGGGTGGCTTGGGGGTTGGGGAGGGTTGTACCGTGGCAGGGGTGACTTGGGGGTTGGGGAGGGTTGTAGGGTGGCAGAGATGACTTTGGGGTTGGGGAGGGCTGTACCGTGGAAGGGGTGGCTTGGGAGTTGCGGAGGGTTGTACCGTGGCAGGGGTGACTTGGGGGCTGGGGAGGGTTGTACAATGGCTGGGGTGGCTTGGGGGTTGGGGAGGGTTGTACCGTGGGAGGGGTGACTTGGGGGTTGGGGAGGGTTGTAGGGTGGCAGAGGTGACTTTGGGGTTGGGGAGGGTTGTAGGGTGGCAGGGGTGACTTGGGGGTTGGGGAGGGTTGTAGGGCGACAGGGGTGACTTGGGGGTTGGGGAGGGTTGTAAGGTAGCAGGGGTGACTTGGGGGCTGGGGAGGGTTGTACCGTGGCTGGGGTGGCTTGGGGGTTGGGGAGGGTTGTACCGTGGCAGGGGTGACTTGGGGGTTGGGGAGGGTTGTACCGTGGCAGGGGTGACTTTGGGGTTGGGGAGGGTTGTACCGTGGCAGGGGTGACTTGGGGGTTGGGAAGGGTTGTACCGTGGCAGGGGTGGCTTGGGGGTTGGGGAGGGTTGTACCGTGGGAGGGGTGGCTTGGGGGTTGGGGAGGGGTGTACTGTAGCAGGGGTGGCTTGGGGGTTGGGGAGGGTTGTACCGTGCCTGGGGTGGCTTGGGGGTTGGGGAGGGTTGTACCGTGGGAGGGGTGACTTGGGGGTTGGGGAGGGTTGTACCGTGGCAGGGGTGACTTTGGGGTTGGGGAGGGTTGTACCGTGACAGGGGTGACTTGGGGGCTGGGGAGGGTTGTACCGTGGCAGGGGTGACTTGGGGGCTGGGGAGGGTTGTACCGTGGCTGGGATGGCTTGGGGGTTGGGGAGGGTTGTACCGTGGAAGGGATGACTTGGGGGTTGGGGGGGGGGTTGTAGGGTGACAGAGGTGACTTTGGGGTTGGGGAGGGTTGTAGGGTGGCAGGGGTGACTTGGGGGTTGGGGAGGGTTGTAGGGCAACAGGGGTGACTTGGGGGTTGGGGAGGGTTGTAAGGTGGCAGGGGTGACTTGGGTGTGGTTGTAGGGTGGCAGGGGTGACTTGGGTGTGGTGGCAGGGGTGACTTGGGTGTGGTTGTAGGGTGGCAGGGGTGACTTGGGTGTGGTTGTAGGGTGGCAGGGGTGACTTGGGTGTGGTTGAAGGGTGGCAGGGGTGACTTGGGGGCTGGGGAGGGTTTAGGGTGGCAGGGGTGACTTGGGTGTGGTTGTAGGGTGGCAGGGGTGACTTGGGGGCTGGGAAGGGTTTAGCGTGGCAGGGGTGACTTTGGGGCTGGGGATGGTTTTAGGGTGACAGGGGTGACTTGGGGGCTGGGGAGGGTTTAGGGTGGCAGGGTTGACTTGAAGGCTTGGAAAGGTTGTAGGGTGGCATGAGTGACTTGGGGGCCGGGGAGGGTTGTAGGGTGGCAGGGGTGACTTGGAGGTTGGAGAAGGTTGTAGGGTGGCAGGGTTGACTTTGAAGTTGGAGAAGGTTGTAGGGTGGCAGAGGTGACTTGGAGGTTGGAGAAGGTTGTAGGGTGGCAGGGTTGACTTGAGGGTTGGGGAGGGTTGTAGGGTGGCAGGGATGACTTGGGGTTTGGGGAGGATTGTAGGGTGACTTGGGGAGGGTTGTAGGGTGGCAGGGGTGACTTGGGGGTTGGAGAAGGTTGTAGGGTGGAAGGGTTGACTTGAGGGTTGGGGAGGGTTGTAGGGTTGCAGGGATGACTTGGGGGTTGGGGAGGGTTGTAGGGTTGCAAGGGTGACTTGGGGAGGGTTGTAGGGTGGCAGGGGTGACTTGGCGGTTGGAGAAAGTTGTAGGGTGGCAGGATTGACTTGAGGGTTGGGGAGGGTTGTAGGGTGGCAGGGATGATTTGGGGGTTGGAGAGGGTTGTAGGGTGGCAGGGATGACTTGGGGGTTTGGGAGGGTTGTAGGGTGGCAGGAGAGACTTGGAGAGGGTTGTACCGTGGCAGGAGAGACTATAGCGATGGGAAGGGTTGGAGGAGGACGGGAGTGACTAGGTTGTCGGGGAGGGTTGTACGCCGTCATATGTGACTAGGTCGACGATATAAGAAAAGAATTTGAGGTGACAAAGTTGATGAAATATTTTAAAGCGGGACACGTGACGAAAAGGCAGACAGACAATATGAACAGACCTGTGGGTGACAAAATAAACGAAAAACATGAACAGACAGAGATGTGAGCGACAAAGCAGACAGAATGTATGGACAGACTGACCGAATTACAGTGAGAGAGAGAGACAGACAGACAGGGAGAGAGAGACCGGGGAGTAGAGGTGCGACTAATCTGTCTATGTACAACTGCAATTATCTGGTGATGGACATAAATGGAACGCAGGCCTGAAAACTGCAGAGCTCTGCGCGAAAGGCTGGCTGTTATTTAGCTGTCATTAGTCAGAATCACGAGCAACGTGTATTGAGCGTCGCCTCATTAAAAATGGTTAGTAGACATGTAATTGTACATACGTGATAATACTTGGATAATGATGTCGTCCTACGACGGGTCGCTGATTTTTTTGGGGGGGTTTGATTAAAAGTTTGCCGTTCTCGATTTTACTGGCGAAGTCACGCATCTTTCCACTCCAGACCGTAGTCCTTGGGGCTATATCAGGACGTATTGGTCAGTGTATGGATGCGTGTGTGTATCTGTTTGTAGTATGGACAGATTAGCCAGTGTATGGATGTGTGTATGTATCTGTTTGTAGTATGGACGGATTGGCCAATGTATGTATGCGAGTGTGTATCTGTTTGTAGTATGGACGGATTGGCCAGTGTATGTACGCGTGTGTGTATATGTTTGTAGTATCGATCTGTGTGGATCTGATATCCTGGTCATGCGCGGGGGGGGGGGGAGAGAAGAGGGGGTGCGGGGGGGTGTCCCTTGCGAAATGAAAGTGTACCGGAACCCGAAGAAGGGACGGTGAATAGTAGCGACTAAGGAGGGTTCTGCATGGGGCTGGATATCCCATCCGGTTGGAGCGTTGTAGGAGCTGTAAGGTACAATTTCTAACGTATATAGAAAATGTTGCACATGATAAAATTAAGTGTATTTGATGAAGACATATGCTCAAGGGAGGTAAAGATGCGTTGATTGATTGGACGTTTGATTGATTGATTGATTGATGATTGATTGACCGCGTCTTGAATGATGGTACTGTAGCCGACAAGGGAACGAACTGACAGCAGCCAGCGACTTATAGCTGGCTGATAGCATCAGATTCAGCGAACCAAACTTAACGTCTTTATACTGGTTTACAAGAGTCTACATAGTCTGTATACAACCAGTTTCTCGGAGGATGGTTTTTACCGATGTGCGAGTCCATCTTAATAGACTCAAACACTAGAGCTTTGTAGACCCATAGCCATCTGTAACTGCCCTTAACAAACTACCTGAATTTGAATGCTGTCCTCCTGTCCAGACAGCGGCCGTTAAGCCTACTCTTTTCGACTGCCAAGGAATTTTTAACGTGCTCGACACTGAACGCAGGAGTCCGATCTCACTACCCAGAGATCAGAGGAATTTTTACCAGAAGTTCCACGGGGAAAAAAAAATCCCGGTCTCCACCGTGATTCGAACACGCGACCTCCGGCAACCAAGGCGGATGTCTTACCTCGAGACCATTGAGTACATAGCTGGTCACGTCCCTGGAAACAGACTGACCTCGCTCAGCCTGGCTAAGCGATAGGGGATCGAAGGGGGAAGGCGAACACCCTCCCCTCTCTCTCTCTCTCTCTCTCTCTCTCTCTCTCTCTCTCTCTCTCACACACACACAAATTGTGTTCTTAAACCGGATGTGTCGGGTCGAAAGGTGCAGAAACCGCCATTGTCGGGATAAACACCGAAGAGGGCTATATTTCCTTATCATCAGCCAACGTGAAGAGCCAACAAATATCAAGGAATCAGTGGCCAGATTGGGAACTTCATTTACTTAGCGCCTTCTGGTTGTAGGGCGCCAGGGACTCGCACCTCGTCCCTTCCTCTGTAAGTAGGAGCGGTCTCACCTGTGACAAATTGCAGGACATGGCCGTGTGTTATCACAGGCGATGTGTTGTGTATGATTTTGGAGTATTTAGTAAAGTTTGGACAGGACGTGTTCAGATCCACCCCCGACAATGACAGGATGTGGATTCACTCCTTAATAACATCATGTTTTCTATTTACTGTTGAATAATATGTGCCAACGCGACCAATCCCTCAGACACAGAATAATACTACTGCGGGATGTAGGATGTCTGCTCCTGAACACAATTAATGGAGATCGTTGTGCCCAAATGTCTTTGCGAGATGGCAACTGATTGATGTTTTTTATGTTCTGTTGTATATGTTTTTAATTTATTTTTTTTATTTTGGTGAGGGCAGTGGGCGCTTGTGCTGTTCTCGTTCTCCTTTAATCCTGAGGCAGAATGCCCTGTACTACGTTCTGAGACTAACACCGCATTACATCCAAATTGTGTTTGTGGAAATATCTGCATACGGCTTGATGTTTGATTGAGTCCGAACACAAGTCTGGTTCGTGAGCTGCGGAATAAACGTTATCAGTTGTTCACACAATCCACCCTGCCAATCCCCCCCGCCCCTCCCCCCTCTTCGTATTCCTCCTCCACGGCAGGTGATCTGGAAAAAAGGCAGTAAGAAACAAGAGAGTATCGTACAGCGTGTGTGGAGCGATGCTATCACATTCAGGAAGTTGTAACTCTGGAACTTTGAAAGCAGAAACGGTCGACAGCAACTGGCAAACAAAGTTTCGCTTACATAATTTACTTATCTTGTCTGGAATAGGAGGATGGGCGTGTGGATAAATTGAGTATTTTCTGGGCGGCCGTTTGTGGAAACACATGCGAAACCTACACGTGTGCAAGAAGGGTTACAGCACAGCCCACAAAAGTTGGTAGGATGGTCGTCTTAACAGTGTGGTCTGTGTCATAGTAAGCTAGCAACGCTTATAGAAGAGGTCGTTACAATGTCTTCCCCAACGGCGCTCTCGCGAAGGAGTCAGTGAATGAGGTGGACAGAGATAATCTGGAGCTCTTGGGTATAATACGGCAAGCTTTTTGTAAAGTAGAGGTGGGGTTGTTGGTAAGGTTGGGTTGTTGGTAAGGTTGGGGTTGTTGGTAAGGTTGGGGTTGTTGGGGCTGTTGGTAAGGTTGGGGTTGTTGGTAAGGTTGGGGTTGTTGGGGCTGTTGGTAAGGTTGGGGTTGTTGGTAAGGTTGGGGTTGTTGGGGCTGTTGGTAAGGTTGGGGCTGTTGGTAAGGTTGGGGTTGCTGGTAAGGTTAGGGTTGTTGGTAAGGTTGGGGTTGTTGGTAAGGTTGGGGTTGTTGGTAAGGTTGGGGTTGTTGGTAAGGTTGGGGGTTGTTGGTAAGGTTCGGGTTGTTGGGGCTGTTGGTAAGGTTGGGGTTGTTGGTAAGGTTGGGGTTGTTGGTAAGGTTGGGGTTGTTGGTAAGGTTGGGGTTGTTGGTAAGGTTGGGGTTGTTGGTAAGGTTGGGGTTGTTGGTAAGGTTGGGGTTGTTGGTAAGGTTGGGGTTGTTTGGGCTGTTGGTAAGGTTGGGGTTGTTGGTAAGGTTGGGGTTGTTGGGGTTGTTGGTAAGGTTGGGGTTGTTGGTAAGGTTGGGGTTGTTGGTAAGGTTGGGGTTGTTGGTAAGGTTGGGGTTGTTGGTAAGGTTGGGGTTGTTGGTAAGGTTGGGGTTGTTGGTAAGGCTGGGGTTGTTGGGGCTGTTGGTAAGGTTGGGGTTGTTGGTAAGGTTAGGGTTGTTGGGGCTGTTGGTAAGGTTGGGGTTGTTGGTAAGGTTGGGGTTGTTGGGGTTGTTGGTAAGGTTGGGGTTGTTGGTAAGGTTGGGGTTGTTGGTAAGGTTGGGGTTGTTAGGGCTGTTGGTAAGGTTGGGGTTGTTGGTGAGGTTGGGGTTGTTGGTAAGGTTGGGGTTGTTGGGGCTGTTGGTAAGGTTTTGGTTGTTGGTGAGGTTGGGGTTGTTGGTAAGGTTGGGGTTGTTGGTAAGGTTGGGGTTGTTGGTAAGGTTGGGGTGGTTGGGGCTGTTGGTAAGGTTGGGGTTGTTGGTAAGGTTAGGGTTGTTGGTAAGGTTGGGGTTGTTGGTAAGGTTGGGGTTGTTGGTAAGGTTGGGGTTGTTGGTAAGGTTGGGGGTTGTTGGTAAGGTTGGGGCTATTGGTAAGGTTGTGGGTTGTTGGTAAGGTTGGGGCTATTGGTAAGGTTGTGGGTTGTTGGTAAGGTTGGGGTTGTTGGTAAGGTTGGGGGTTGTTGGTAAGGTTGGGGCTATTGGTAAGGTTGTGGGTTGTTGGTAAGGTTGGGGCTATTGGTAAGGTTGGGGTTGTTGGTAAGGTTGGGGTTGTTGGTAAGGTTGGGGCTGTTGGTAAGGTTGGGTTGTTGGTAAGGTTGGGGGTTGTTGGTAAGGTTGGGTTGTTTGTAAGGTTGGAGTGGTTGGGGTTGTTGGTAAGGTTGGGGTTGTTGCTAAGGTTGGGGCTGTTGGTAAGGTTGGGGCTGTTGATGTTGTTGGTAAGGTTGGGGTTGTTGCTAAGGTTGGGGCTGTTGGTAAGGTTGGGGCTGTTGGGGTTGTTGGTAAGGTTGGGGTTGTTGGTAAGGTTGGGGCTGTTGGGGTTGTTGGTAAGGTTGGGGCTGTTGGGGTTGTTGGTAAGGTTGGTAAGGTTGGGGTTGTTGGTAAGGTTGGGGCTGTTGGGGTTGTTGGTAAGGTTGGGGTTGTTGGGGTTGTTGGTAAGGTTGGGGTTGTTGGGGTTGTTGGTAAGGTTGAGGTTGTTGGTAAGGTTGGGGCTGTTGGGGTTGTTGGTAAGGTTGGGGCTGTTGGGGTTGTTGGTAAGGTTGGTAAGGTTGGGGTTGTTGGGGTTGTTGGTAAGGTTGGGGCTGTTGGTAAGGTTGGGGTTGTTGGTAAGGTTGGGGTTGTTGGGGTAAGGTTGGGGTGGTTGGGGCTGTTGGTAAGGTTGGGGGTTGTTGGTAAGGTTGGGGTTGTTGGTAAGGTTGGGGTTGTTGGTAAGGTTGGGGTTGTTGGTAAGGTTGGGGTGGTTGGGGCTATTGGTAAGGTTGGGGGTTGTTGGTAAGGTTGGGGTTGTTGGTAAGGTTGGGGTTGTTGGTAAGGTTGGGTGGAAGACCCCGGTCCACCTTCTTCGACACCTGGAGATGTGAGAAAAGCTACTGTAACCCGCCACTGAACGTCCATTTCAGGGCGCACAAAAAAATAATCCTACTCATTGTATGCGTTCATCAACAACTTAAGAATGGTTAGGATCTAGTCACAATCATCGTTGCTCGTTGTTCGCGACATCCTTGGAAAATTAGACATCTCGTCGACACAAAAATAGGAAGGCTGGAAACACAAGCACACAGACAAATCCTGTTTCTATATCCGCTAATTTTGCTTTGCTTCAACTGAGAGTCATAGAAAAAATAGTTTTTGCAAACATATATACTGGCACTTTTCGTCTGTATCTTTATTTTCCAATGTGGTGGTCTGTGTGCCGGTACAGGTCCACGAGAGATCTGTCGCCGGTCCGCAAAGAGCGCTGTGAAAATGTGCCCTAAAAGTGTAAAGTTTTGTCGATTGTGGGTTGGTTCGAACGATCTTCACAAGGGAACTGAGGCGCTAGCCCGGTCAGGCACAACATACTGACCAGGGGGACTCGCCTGGGGTAGGCACACTACTGACTGATCAAGATCCCAATCTCAGGCACAATACACTGACCAGGACCCCAAATCTCAGGCACAATACACTGACCAGGACCCCAAATCTCAGGCACAATGCACTGACCAAGACCTCAATCTCTCTTCTGTGCAGCGGTTCCTGAAAACAAGGCTGTTTTCAAGGCAGTCTGACTGACGAGATGTAGATCGACGTGATCTCCGTAGTAGTGAGCGTCACGCAGATGAAGGCAAGCATAGCACACTTGCCTGGAGGACCGTGGTACATCTTCATCAGCATGCTCAGGATGTGAGAAAAACTGCTATAAACCGCCACTTAACGTCCTTTTCAAGGCACATAAAAGAGTCAACTTACTCACGGTGGACATTAAACAACAACAACACAAACCACAACAAGCGACCTTCAAACAGACAGTATCCCCTCTCGACCAAAACATGATCTCCGCCATATTATTCACAAAGATGGAACTCTCTACTAGGAATCCTGGCACTCCAACATGCAGATTATACGTATTGCCAGGTAGCCAAAGGTTATTTGTAAAACCTTCTGTATTTTGTAATGTTAACTTCCTGCGGCGTACTAGGTCAGGGGGGATGTTAGTGGTGGGTTATGTATTGGGTAAGGATTTCATTACATTTTATAATTGTGCACGGACAGCAGCTAACTGCCTACTCTTGTTGTAACTGCCAATGGCTCTTTTATGTGCACATCGTGTACACGGAATCTTCATGTTTTCCATCAATCTTCAATATGACGAGATGCTGGTCTCATCTCCCTTGAGACAACAGGACGCTTGAAACCTGTGGGATTTGAAACCACACCGTTTCGCGTTTTCGTGTCTTGAGACCAATCACCTTTACCTCTCAACTATAACGACCCCCAGAAACTCTTTGGATATTTCCATTATTAAAAATGTTAACCCTTAAAATCCGACACGCCAAATCACGAGACGATTAGGCAGCCACCGAATGACATTACGCCAAATAGCGTCTCTCGCACTCTTTGCAGCGTATTAAATGTATTTAATATGGGTTTAATCCAAATCCAGCTAGTATAAACCCACAATGCCATTTCAGATTCCATTTGTAGAAAAATAGGCGTGTAAAATCGTGGTTTTTGGCTGCGTATACTAAGTGTTTTAAATTAATAGGAGGGACAATTAAGTAACAGAAATGTTGTATAATCCCGGATAACAGGCTGAAACAGGCAGGCTGGCTAAGTAGAAGGAATCGAAGAGGGAAGGCAACCCAATACTCATTAATGCCTGCTGAAGTAGGATGTGTCAGACCGAAAGGTGCAAATATCGCAGTGAAGTTGTGAACTACGACACAACGCATTCAAATCTCCTAAATACATTCTGCTACTTGCAAAACCCTTTTCAGGGATTGGTTGTGGGAGATTGAGAACGAACGAAGACGAAGAAGAAGAAGATTGTGACGATCGAGCAGTATGCGGATGCGCAATATAACGTACAACATAGCAGTCGCACTGTTTACTTGCACCGTGGAAGGACAACGTGGCGTTATACGTGTTGATGCTCTGTTTATGGTCAGAGCAAGTTAAACCTTCCGACGTCTACAGAAGAATGAAGGTTCGGTATTGAGACAGTTGTTTGAGTCAGAGGATAGTGTATGAATAGGTAAGACAAACGGAAGACGTCATTGATGAACCGCGGCGTGGGAGACCAGCAAGCATGGCCACTGACACAGTGAAACGGCAGATCAACCAGCTAGTCAGTGGCAATAGGAGAGTAACTATTAATTAAATAGACGTATATGTCAACATATGTCACACCACTGCGCAGAAAATTGCCCATCATGTCTTCGATTACAGGAAAGTGTGTAGCAGTTTGGACCCAAGACAGCTGACGAAGTAAATGAGGTCACACTAAAAAACTTTTTCTTTACTAGAGGGCATCCACAAACTAGTGGACAGGTAGGCAAAATGTGTTGGACATCCACAAACTAGTGGACAGGTGGACAAAATGTATTGCCAAGCACGGGGACTATAAAGAAAAATACGACACACAAAATGTCTGGATCGGACTCTTGTAAAAATGTTAATAAAATTGCAGATACTTAGTGGATGTCCCTCGTAATAATTTAACATGATAGAAACAGAACAGTAATCAATCAACTGGACACCGACCCCTGTCGCACTCAATCAATCATTGCCTATCGGTCACACTATACAAATTTGGTAAACACTGCTCTAGATTATGTCTGTGTGTGCGTGTACTTGAGATGGTCGACAAGTTTTGCACTATAACATCAAAGAGTCATGGTACTTACCTGGAAATTGGTGTGAACTTTAGAAAAGCGATACGCTTGTCACATCTATCCTTCACCTTCCGGATGTCCTGATTGTAGAACTCCTCCGTCTGGGCCCAAACTACGTCTCCAGTTCAGTATTCAAGTCATGGACGTTAGAAAAACCACGTCCACAAAGCAGATTCATCATGTTTGTGAACAGGGAGAAGTCACTAGGTGCCAAGTCCAGTGAGTATGCTGGATGGGGTGCCAAGTCCAGTGAGTATGCTGGATGGGGTGCCAAGTCTAGTGGGTATACTGGATGGGGTGCCAAGTCCAGTGAGTATGCTGCATGGGGTGCCAAGTCCAGTGAGTACACTGGATGGGGTGCCAAGTTCAGTGAGTATGCTGGATGGGGTGCCAAGTCTAGTGGGTATACTGGATGGGGTGCCAAGTCCAGTGAGTATGCTGCATGGGGTGCCAAGTCCAGTGAGTACACTGGATGGGGTGCCAAGTTCAGTGAGTATGCTGGATGGGGTGCCAAGTCTAGTGGGTATACTGGATGGGGTGCCAAGTCCAGTGAGTATGCTGCATGGGGTGCCAAGTCCAGTGAGTATACTGGATGGGGTGCCAAGTCCAGTGAGTATGCTGGATGGGGTGCCAAGTCCAGTGAGTATGCTGGATGGGGTGCCAAGTCCAGTGAGTATGCTGGATGGGGCATGATTTCATGCCTGCACGTTTGTCTGACGTCCGTGACGTGATCACTGAACTGGAGACGGTGTTCCGGGCCCAGGCGGAGGAGTTCTACAATCAGGGCATCAGGAAAGTGAAGAATAGATGAGAAAAGTGTATCGCCTTGCAGGGTGAAGACATAGAGAAGGACTAACGTTCACACGAATTTCCAGGTAAGCGCATCAACTCCTACATACCAAAGTGCAAAACATTTCTACTATCCCTAGTCTGTACTTGCATATAGGCAAATGCAAAGGCAAAGGCCGCCGTCCATTGTAGACGACGATGAATAATGTATTTGCTAGCGATATGATTAACTGCGCAACTTTTTATCCTCAGTCTCTCGTCTCGTGCCGCCAACCCCAGTGGCAAGTCAAGGACAAGAGGACTAGGGGGCGACTACGAGATGCAGGGGACTCCGCATCAAGCACCCGTAAAAAAGACGGCAGAGTCCGGGAGTCGAACCCACACCCTCTGATCACAAGGCCGACGGCTTAACCATTTCGACACGAAATCCCTATACTTGTTTAATGTATATATGCTAATTCACATGTTGATTCCAAATGTAGACCAGGTCAATCAGCTGACGCCTTTACATGAAGTCTGTATCCAAGCTTCTGCAATAGCGGTTTTATAACAATCGATGAGGTTATTGTTGGAAAGATCATCTTATTTTTAAAACAAAAACATTGCTATAAAACATGCATCAGGCTTCCCTATAACAGTTGGTTGTTGTTACTGTTGTTGTTGTTGTTGTTATCCCATAGCTGCTGAGCAAGCGTGCTCTTGACAACCCAATGCCATTATTATATATATATATATATATCCAGGTCTTCTTCCGTTGTGTCACTGCTCTGTACAATGTGTTGGTAATTGTCGGCAGTGCTTGTAAGAATATTTTCCTCATGTCCGCAAGTGTCTTGCACTCAATGAGTAGATGTCGGACTGTTTCATCAGGATGAGAGCAATGTCTGCACAAGGGCAGGTGCTGGGGATTGATGCGGTTCAAGTGGCTATTGACTCTGGTATGTCCTGTTCGGAACTGAAAGATGAGACTTTGATCTCTTCTATGTAGTTTATTTATGTCATCATTACTTTTTGGCTGTGACATTTCACTAAATACACTGCGACCTGTTGTTCCCGTAGCCCACCTGTTATAAAAGTTGGTTAGAGTAAGCCAAATGCAGTGTTGGACCTATGTTTCAACAAATGGTTGGAATTGGACTTTCCTAAAACTGGTAAGAGTACGCCAAATGCATTGGTGTACCTATGTAATGTATGTAGCATGTGGTTTGTAGAAAGTCTCTTCTTATAACCGCCAACCTATTTGGCTGTTATAAGTTTCTTGAAACGGACGGCAGGTTGCCATTACTTTCCGTACACTAACTAAGAAGTTATCGCACCCATACATAAAAAAAACACATAGTCTGCCAACCTGGACACGGCGGGATTCGAACCCGCTGCGCTGGGATTGTAAAACGGACGTTTTATACCTAAGCCACGCTGCCTCACGTGTGTTAGACCAGTGATTCAACAAACTGATATGCACCGGAAGTTACGTCACCCTAAGACATATAGATAGTTCCAAGTATCTTCTTCCTCTAGTTTGGTGTGTCAAACAGATGTTCCTCTGGCCACGTGTGGCTGATCGGCCGCGCAGATATTGTGTAGACACAGGTAACGGTAGCTGTATAACAGGAAGCCGATTGTACCGGGGCCCGTGAGAAGGGGAAAAAACGATGTAAACTGTCAGAAAATGTCGTTAGAGGCGACTACAGGGGAGGGTTGTGCATGGGGTTGCCTACCCCATCATGTAGAAACTATACGCCAGGACATGGAAAAGAAAACCCCATGGTAGTAGACTCTACACACTATGGCATAAGACTATTCTTCATTCGACCTGAAAAAGTCGTTTTGTTACGTGATGTCATAGTTTACAGCGAAGCTGCACCTTTCAATATGACAGACCCGACTTCAGAACATTTTTTTAACCGGTTTTGCCTTCCCTCTACGTCTACACGTCATGGTAGAAGAGTCTACACCCCATGCTGGAAGAGGAGCAACTACAGCCCGTACAACGGTTTGGGGTGAGTTGCAGGACATTTACCGTAGTCAAATTAGTAAATATTTGTTAGTCAAGAGAGAGTGGTAAGTGCGTGGAATGCATTGCCACAGGAAATAGTAACGTCAGGGTCAGTTAACGCATTCAAGAATAGATTGGATGCACATCGCTATTTTTAGATCAAGTGTAGTAGAAGAAACCGGCTGTATACAGACTCTGCCGAGCCTTCTAAACCAGTATAAAGAAGTTGAGTTAAGAGACGGTGTGGGCGGGCGGTACACTGAAATCGAAGTATTACCACACGGCCTTGATAAGTAATGCCATGGCAATCGATAAATTACCAGTCCACAGAACGGAAGAGTTTGAGCTGAAATCTAGGTCATACAACTTTGTTCCCACAAGGAAGGAATACATAGAGAACAAGGCAGGAGTGTGTACAGCCAACACGTACACGAAACATCACGACCCACACCATCCGCTATTTGCTGTAACAGACAGAGCACGTGCGCATCTGCCACACACACACACAAGCTACACAACAACATGCACACACACAACACACACAACAACACAACACACACAACACAACACACACACAATCTACACAATAACACACACACTCAACAACACAACACACACAACAACAACAACACATATACACACACACACACAACAACAGACACAAACACACAACAAAACACACACACACACACAAGCTACACAACAACACACACACAACAACAACACACACACACAACAACACACACACACACACAACACACACACACACAACAACACAACACACACACACACAAGCTACACACCAACACACACACACACACACAACACACACAACAACACAACACACACAAAAACACAACACACACACCCTAACACACAACAACACAACAAAACACACACAACAACACAACACACATAACAACACAACACGCACAACAACACACACAACAATACAACACACACACACGCTACACAACAACACACACACACACAACATCAACACACACACAACAACATACACAACAACGCAACACACACAACAACACAACACACACACAACACACACAACACACACAACAACACAACACACACACACAACAACACAAACCACACACATCACACACACAAGCTACACAACAACACACACACACAACAACAACACATACAACAACACAACAAACACACAAGCTACACAACAACACACACACACAAAACAACATACACAACACACACAACAACACACACACACAACAACACAACACACACACAAGCTGCACAACAACACACACACACAACACACACACACAACAACACACACACAACACAACATACACAACAACACAACACACACACAAGCTACACAACAACACACACACACACACAACAACACAACACACACACAACAACACAACACACACACAACAACACAACACACACAAACATAAAATGATAGCGTACACTAAACAGCACATGAGAAGCTACAGGGAAGATGCTACAGTCAAGAAATTAAACCGCTTCCGTGTTTCCAAACTCCGAACCCGAGAGAAAACAAATCAACTGCACTCTAGGAAACATACACATAATATACGTTGTATTGTTGACATAGCTATTGATAAGGTTTATAAGTGTAACACTATTGGAGCTTTGCCGCCTCTCCCAGTTCACTTGATGAACCCCCAACAACCCGATTCGTGCTCTTTCAAGTGTCCTTGTCAGAGATGATGGGTTATCCTTTCAAGTGAGAAAGAAAACGCCGAGCTTACTTGGCATTTGTATGTTACATCCTTAGCTTTGAAGTGCATCAGACAACTTGGATATCGAATACATGCATTCGAACTTACTGACATTATGGGGAATTAACTCGACATATTCGATCTGCTAGCATTTGCCTGAGTTTTCGACGAACTGACTTTCTGGTTCTGACATGACTGTAGGAAATGTCGAGTTTGTATTGTGTATCATAAGAGAATATGGGATCAAGATTATGAGCAGCGCATGAGCTGCAATGGTCAGCGACTCATAGCTGACTGCTAGTGTCAGGGCCAGCGAACCAGAGCTGCCAAGACCCTTCTACGCCTCCACGAGGTGATCCTAGATAGCAGGATGCAACAGGGCAGACTGGATAAGGAGAAGGGATCGAAAAGGGAATGCTAACCCGGTACTCAAAAAATGCTTGCTGAAGTCGGATGTGTTGGACAGAAAGGTGCAAATATCGCAGTCAAGCTGTGAACTACGACACAGCGCATTCCGTTCTCTGAACTACATTCTGCTACTTAAGCCCTTTCAGTGTTTGGTAGTGGGAGATTGAGAATAAACGAAGAAAAGCCAAGCCATAAGAGAATATTCTTCTTCGCAGGCGTTCGCTCTTAAATAACGTGTTGATTGTTCCTCTTTCCGTAGGACAGATTGCGTTGTACTGTGTTTTTGCGCCTTCTTACGCAGCGTATCCGTATTATGTACAAAATTTGTTAGTGGCTTAACTTCCAATGGAGGTCAGACATTGCTTTATAGTTCCTGAATCCGAGGACATGTAAGTATAGTTAACGAGCCGTGGCACTAACCGCTGGGCTACGGCGCCTTCCAAAAATAACCTCACCAGGTCAGGTCATAAACATGAGTTTTCTTCACCGTTCTTCCTAGACAGGACATTGTGTTGTTGTGTTGTAGTTTACAGCGAGACTGCGATATCTGCGCCGTGTGGCCTGCAACGTCCGATTTCAGCTGACTTATTTAGGGTACAAGTGTTGTCTCCCTTACTGCGATATTTTCCGAGCCAGACTACACTAGTGCATCCTGCTTCCTGGGCCTTCGCTTGGAGGTGGAATAGGGTCTTGGTCAGCTATGGCTCGCTGACCCTGATGCAAGTAGCCAGATATGAGTCGCTGACCCTGACGCAAGTAGCCAGATATGAGTCGCTGACCCTGATGCAAGTAGCCAGATGAGTCGCTGGCTGCTGTCAGTTCACTCCCTGTGATATATTGTCGGCCTATCTCTGGCTTCTTTCGCCACCGTACAGTTTATCCCTCAAATCTTGATCTTGATGACCAGTTCCTCAGCGTAGCTGTGGGTCCCAACCTCATCTCCAGCGGACCCTGTCTTGGGTCACGGAAGTCCAGTGCATGGTAAGTACTCCTCTAGAGGCATCTCGGATGTTGCAGCGTACAGCAAGGGAGTCATACCAATGCATTGGAGGTCTTCCCCGCGGTTTCTTCTTACCTCGGGGGTACCATACTGCTGTCGCTGTGCTCCATCGACCATCGTTTCGCCTTAACATGTGACCTGCCCATCTATGTTTTGCATTGTCTGCATGGATTACCGCATCCTTCACCAGGGACAATCGTCTTAGATCAGAATTGGTGAGACCTTGCATACGTTGGTTCCGGAGTCTGCAAGCGGCCAAGCGTCTCTCAAGGAAGGCCTGGGTCACTCTCAATTTGTCCTCTAGTGATTTTGTTAGTGCCCATGTCTCGGCAGACTAGCACATCGCAATGAGTACAGTGGAACTGAAGAGGAAGGCTCGTAGGCCCTGGTCATGGCAACCGTCCAGGACCGTGTTAATAGACGAGAAGGCTGCCCAACACGCGCGGCGACATCTTGTCAGTTCAGGTTCCAAGTTATTCTTCATATTGAGAAGACGTTCAAGATAGATGTAGTCGTTGACATTCTCAAATCGTACCTCGCCAAGGAAGACTGGATCACAAGTGGCGAATCGATTGCGCAACACTTAGGTCTCCGAGACATTCATCTCCAGACCAGCTTTCCTGCCCTCTCCACCGAGTAGCTGCATCATCTGGTTGGCTGCTGCTGCTGACTGTGTCATGAGCACTATCCTATCCTTCAAATAACCACATCTATTCCCTTCCTATACTATTTCAACGGAAACTCACTTGGTCCACATAGCGAGATCCAACGGTCTTGCAAATACAACCCTGCACAGCAGTATGCAAGGCGGACTACAATGTCCCAAAAATAGGTGGAAGAACATAAAATAATGGACCTATCTTCGACCATTATAGACACGTGCAGCGGCCGCTGACAGAGAGAGGTATGGGGTGGTCTTCATAAGTGTCCCAACGACCTCATCGGTTACGGGATGACCTGACCTGACCTGAGTGCCAATCTTAAGTTACTCTTCTCCACATTCAGTCATCCCTCAAATAAGCACATCCACTTCCCTCATAAACTTGGTGGTTTGTCTCAAGATTCTCTAGTCGCCATACAATCTACTTCCCTCATAAACTTAGTGGTCTGTCGCAAATACCTCTCGTCAACAAACAGTAAACCCTTATATAGCCACATTTATAAAGGTGTTCTGGTATTCAAACAGGCAGGTGTGTGCTTGCTACCTGGTTGAGTTTTTTTTCTTAATTTTGTTCTTTACTTTTTCTTTTTTTTGGTTGTTGTTGCAGTTTTACTTCCTGCGGTTTTCTAGGCATTGAAGGAAGGTAGGTGGTGTAGTGGGTAGGAATTTATTTTTAGAAATAGTTGCCCGTACATCGACTACCAGTTTGATCTTTTTCATTCACCATTGTCATAGGTTCTTTTACAGTTCTGTGTGCGCAGAGCGTACACAGGGTCTCAGAGTTTATCACCCGTCTTCGATAGATCTAGGCAAAGAATCTCGACTCCATTGAGAACAGGGGTTATTTAGTTTTGAATATTGTTTCGAGTTTTTATTAGTTTCTTGAGCGGAATCATTTTATTGCTCTGATATAGCGAGCCCTAACACTTTAAAGTCCATAAGACACAAGGCTGTTTATTTCTGGTGTATCTTGTCAACAAACAGATTTCCCTAAATTGATCTGAGTAGTGTCAGACTGTCACTTTGTTCCTCTCATGTTAGTGAATTGTTGTTGTTGCTGCTGTTGTTGTTGTGAATGTCCACAATGAGTAGATTTACTCTTTTGTACGCCCGGAACATTTAGTGATGAGTTGCAGTAGCTTTTCTCACATCCTGAGTGCGCTGATGAAGGTGGACCAGATTTATCCAGGCAGTTGTGCTATATTTGGCTTTATCTGAGTGTTGCTCACTACTACGGGGGTGGGGAACTGAAACGCTTGTCCAATCAGGCACAACGAACTGAACAGGACGTCGCGTCAGGGTCAGGCACAATACACTGACCAGGACCACAATCTGTCTTCCCTGTAGCGTTCCCTGGTAACAGGCTGTTTTCAGGCAGTCTGGCTGACGAGATATGGATCGATGTGATACCCGTAGTAGTTAGCGGGTCCCTCATTTTCAAATGAAAAGAGGCAGAAAGAGCAGCTCAAGACCGAATTTGACGGAGGAGGGTTGTCAATGGTCTATACGCTACAGGAGCGGCGTCATTGATGATGATGATGACGATAAACAAATAGTATCTGCAGTTTGCAGCATCAATATTAAGACTTGACTTGATTTGTTCTTGGCAAGCAGTTCTGTTGCCTTTGTTATACCAGACATGGACGCAATCTATCCATGAGAGGAGATATCCCAAAACAAAGCATTCCCACTGTAATACTTGGGACAGTGGATCAAACCATCTGAAGGATACAGAATGTGCAAGAGTGGAGTTAGCTACTATCAGTTCACCTCCAGGCTAACCACTGGCGAGTTCACTTGCAATCTAACCACTGACGAGTTCACTGGCAATCTAACCATCAATAAGTTACCCTGAGATCTAACCATCAATAAGTTACCCTGAGATCTAACCATCAATAAGTTACCCTGAGATCTAACCATCAATAAGTTACCCTGAGATCTAACCATCAATAAGTTACCCTGAGATGTAACCATCAATAAGTTACTCTGTGATCTGACCATCAATAAGTTACTCTGTGATCTAACCATCAATAAGTTACTCTGTGATCTAACCATCAATAAGTTACTCTGTGATCTAACCATCAATAAGTTACCCTGAGATCTGATCTAACCATCAATAAGTTACTCTGTGATCTAACCATCAATAAGTTACTCTGTGATCTAACCATCAATAAGTTACCCTGAGATCTGATCTAACCATCAATAAGTTACTCTGTGATCTAACCATCAATAAGTTACTCTGTGATCTAACCATCAATAAGTTACTCTGTGATCTAACCATGAATAAGTTACCCTGAGATCTGGCCATCAATAAGTTACTCTGTGATCTAACCATCAATAAGTTACTCTGTGATCTAACCATCAATAAGTTACTCTGTGATCTAACCATGAATAAGTTACCCTGAGATCTGGCCATCAATAAGTTACTCTGTGATCTAACCATCAATAAGTTACTCTGTGATCTAACCATCAATAAGTTACTCTGTGATCTAACCATCAATAAGTTACTCCGTGATCTAACCATTAATAAGTTACTCTGTGATCTAACCATCAATAAGTTACTCTGTGATCTAACCATCAATAAGTTACTCTGTGATCTAACCATCAATAAGTTTCTCTGTGATCTAACCATCAATAAGTTACTCTGTGATTTGACCATCAAGAGTTACCTTGAGGTATCCAGCTAAGTACATTTTCATACCTCCATTGCATGTATTCATCTGTTCCTCTATTATTTGTTAGCTTATATTTTGTTGCTTTGTCTCCGATGAAGATCTTTAGGTCGCAATGTGTGTTCAATGGGGCTCAGTGGTCTCGAAGTAATGTTTCTGCCTCGGGTGCCTGAGGTCGCGAGTTCGAATCACAGTGGAGGGGGGAATTTTTCATGGGTCTCTTCTGGTAAAAATTCGCCTGATTTATGGCTAGTGAGATCGGACTCCGGTGTTCAGTGTCAAGAGTATGCTTAACGGCAGCTGCCCAGACAAAAATTAAAATTTAATTATTTTTTTTTTTATCTAGACAATTTAATTGTACACCCTAGGCCTAGTAAGCTGTAAGAAATGTTAAATACCTACTACGGATAGCCAAAAGTCGTTGGCTACCTGGCAACAGATATTAAGATGCCTGTTTGAATACCAGGATTCCAAGTTGGTTTCATTTTTGTTTTCGCCCTAGCACTGTATCTGCCCTACAGTGTAGAGTGGTCAAACTGTTATACCTAAGTTGTCTGTTCTGTGCCCATGGGTTGCGTTGGTCAATGTGAGCCTGTGTTGCTGCACATGAGGTACAAATAGCTGATCTCATCTGTGAATAAATCCCGTTGCACTTGGTTCAGCCACAGCCTACTTTATAGATACAGGCCTTCTGATGCACGGGGACATCCCTTTGAAGCGTCACATTCCAAGGCTGACTAAATAACGAAGCTTGTATGCGTCAAATACCAATGCAGCTATAATAGCGTGTTAGGGAAACAAAGATGGATATGCATTTGGTTTCGGGGCAGGGTTCTGTGAAAGGATCACTCTCAACAGTGATTTGTTGTGCTTTGTACCGTGACTTTTGTTGTATTTCTCTGTGTGAAACATGGATTGATTATAAACCTTGACACAATATGAGTCCTGTTATTTAATCGGCGGTGGAACGTGACATCTCAAAGGAATTTTCTTGGTGAGTCAGACGGTGTATCTAAAGAAGGTCATGTTTTAACAGACCAGACTTTTCGTGGGTTTTTTCATGGCATGACTACTTCTTCCAGTCAAACCAGCTGCCAATGGGTACCTGACGATGTCAGGGGAAAATGTTGGCACTGCGACAGGAGCTAGGGTGTTTGTACTCCATCATCAACACTTTCAGCAATTAGTACGTATGGAGGATTGCTGTTGTAATGTAGTTAGTTCTATAAACCATTTCCCATTTTCCAATATATAGATAAGTGGGTGGCTGGGAAGTCAGGGTGACTGAGATATCATGGTGTCAGCATCTTAGCCTGGCGACACAGGTTTAAATCCGGTATATGGATCAAGATGCTGAGCTGCAGTGACTCAAAGTTGACTGCTAGCGTCCGGGCCAGCGAACTAGAGCTGCCAAGACCCTTCTGTACCTCCACGTGGTGATCCTGGATAACAGACTGCAGCAGGGTAGGCTGGCTAAGGAGAAGGGATCGAAGAGGGAATGCAAGCCCGGTACTCAAAAATGCCAGCTGAAGTGGGATGTGTCGGACCGAAAGTTGCAAATATCAGTCAAGCTGTAAGCTAGACACAACGTATTTCATTCTCCGGCCAACATCCTGCTGCTTGCAAAGCAGTTTTCCAGGCTTGGTACCAGGAGATTGGGAACGAACGAAGAAGAAATCCGTTATGGCCTAGATTTCATTTACACATAGTGGGAAGGTGTGAATTAAAATCTAAGCTTCACACTACCTTGCGACTGCCAAGGTATGCAACCTGTTTCCCTCTGCCCCATAAATCTCGTCTGTCGACCCCAGAAACGCAGGAGAACGACATAATTATAACTCCTCGCTTGAATGCCTGTACGCAGCTGCGGTGTACACACTCTCAGGTTTACTGCTTCTTTGAATGATTACCTTTGTACGCACACAACTGGATGTACATGTCTGTCAGAGGATGATGCAAATTCACTGTGTAGGATTCTCTGAGTGTTGCAAAGTGGAAGGTCAGGTAGGTACAGTGAGGAACGGTACTGGCCACCACACCTAATAAACGAGCTGTGGCCTCGTTCAATGGAGTCTCTTAACACTTCATCCTTGACAATAACTTATAGGTATACCTTCACCTTCACTTACTGTACAATAAAGTCTCTTAACACTTCATCCCTGACAGCATCTTATTAGTCACCTTCACATTTACCTTTAGTACAATCGTCTCTTAACACTTCATCCCCAACAGCAACTTAAAGGTCTACCCTTGCCTTTTGTACAATAAAGCCACTCAACACTTCATCCCCGACAACACCTTATGGGTCTACTTTCACCTTTTCGACAATAAAGCCACTCAAAACTTCATCCCCGACAGCTTCTTATGGGTCTACCTTCACATTTACCTTTTGTACAATAAAGCTACTCAACACTTTATCCCCGACAGCACCTTATGGGTCTACCTTCACATTTACCTTTTGTACTATAAAGCCATTCAACACTTCATCCCCGATAGCACCTTATGCGCCTACCTTCACCTTCACCTTTTGTACAATAAAGCCACTAAACACATCATCGCCTGCAGATGCTTATGTGACTTCTTCTATAAAGCCTACGATTCTCTAGATTCCGGACTATGGTGCCGTAGCCCAGACATTCATAACAATAACCTCCAGAATTCGACGGTACTGGGCGTTGATACTTCACGTACAAGATGAACATATAACAGACATTCCCATCAGGGAAGTTATCATGGTAAACTCTTCAATCTAAAAATGGGACGCCTTGTGTCTTGTTCTGATACTCAGAGAAACATGTTCACTACTTTCACCCCATCCCCCCCCCCCTGGTTGTTTATAGACTCTACAGTCTTCTAAACCAGTTTAACAACATTAAGTTAAGTTAAGTAAAGTTAAGTTATGAATCCACTGGCAATGATCATTTTTCGACAATTAAGAGGGAGAAGTAGTATAAGAAGAAAGAGAAGAAACTGAAACTCAAGTCTTTCTTGCAGCGAGATGCATTTTATTCACTGGACATAGGATTGAATCAAGAGTCCTATCACTTGACTTGCTTTTCTTTTGTTTCTTGTCTTGTTTTTTTTTTAACCTCAGCCAGACTACAGATGATCTCTTTCAGGACACCTGTGACAAATCATTTTCTGTGCTTTCTTGTAGTGGTCACTTATGCAGCAATCTGTTTGTTGTACATGATGATGTTGCTAGACCCATGCACAACTCTCTCATATTGGTCACCTTCATTGGCATGAATGGAGGTGCGGTGGTATTGTTCTTTCCTCTCAGCAAGTGGCACCAGAGATCCTTCTTCTTCTTCATCGTACGCAGTCAGACATCAACCTTTATTTTTTCGAAAAAAGCAGCGGTCAACCTGAGGCTGTCAACACTGCCATAGAGCTTGTCTAGTGTTGCCACTGGTGATGGCCACATCTGCTCTCTCTGATCCTCGTATGTCGGGCAGTTTTGCAGCAAATGCTCAGCGGTCATTTTCCCGGTACCACACGAGCATTCGCCAGTACCACCTATCTTCAATTTGTTGAATAAGTGGGTACCTCAGTCTATCGTGGCCAGTGCGAAGTCTGAAGACCACGACCTGCTCTCTTCTGTTCAACTGGTAATAGGCATCGTTTTTTGTGGCACCAGAGATCCACTTCAGGTACTTCTACTGTCTGGCATTTTAGAGGCATCATGAATGCAAAGGAAAGGTATGGACACAAAATCAGATCCGCAGGACTCAGACAAGCAAATGAAAAGAAGAGACTTAAGTTCAATCTTCAGACTTAGAACAATCCATGCCCCTCCCAGCACACATCCGAATATAATAGACCCACTACATGAACCACGATATAGTTTCTATCACCAACATGTGAAATCAGTCGAGCACCTCCTGATCCTGTGCCCGGTACTAACCGACTTGTGAAACCTGCTGCTCCTACATAACTCTACACAACACACTCTACACATCACCACAACAACTGAGGAAGACGTGTGCTTTTGTCTCTAGGCGGAACTCGGCTGTCAAGAGCTGCTAGCTCACAGCTAAATGGTTTATATATCATTATTATTGGTTGGTGTGTGTATTTTGAGGGTTTATAAAAAATATCTTATTTTTATTACCATTGTGCTACTGTGACATGTAAAATAAACCTTACCAGAGTTATCAGATCAGAGTTATCAGATCAGAGTTATCAGATCAGTTATCAGAGTTATCAGATCAGTTATCAGATCAGAGTTATCAGATCAGTTATTAGATCAGAGTTATCAGATCAGAGTTATCAGATAAGAGTTATCAGATCACAGTTATCAGATCACAGTTATCAGATCAGAGATCAGTTCAGAGTTATTAAATCAAGGTTATCAGATCAGAGTTATCAGATCATAGAAAAGACAGCTACTTTAACTTAACTAGAGAAGAGCAAGTCATCATCTACAGACTGAGAACTGGGCATAACAGACTCAAGGGTCATTCTTTACAACAAAATGAGGATTGGGACAGATGACAGGAGCCCATGTGGGGAG
Organism: Ariolimax columbianus; assembly: GCA_036924085.1. Classification (NCBI taxonomy): domain Eukaryota; kingdom Metazoa; phylum Mollusca; class Gastropoda; order Stylommatophora; family Arionidae; genus Ariolimax; species Ariolimax columbianus. Next base: position 41,261,551 of record JAVGWX010000012.1, on the reverse strand, counting down.
CATACCATGACTGTGGACACACATCCTACAAAGCTGCATGCTCGCGCAGGAAGAGATAGAACAATACTGGTCTCTTGAGACAGACATGAGACAAAAGCTGTATGGAGACGAAACAGCCTTACAAACAATGGTGTCCTTTGTAAGCGAAACCGGCACCTTGATCTGAGGATGAACGAAGAAGAAGAAGATGTCTTCTTCTTCTTCTGCGTACGCAGTCAGACAGTAACCATTATTTTTTCGAAAAAAGCGGCGGTCATCCTGAGGCTGTCGCCACTGCCATAGAGCTTGTCTTGCAGTTCCACTGGTGATGGCCACATCTGCTCTCTCTGATCCTCGTATGTCGGGCAGTTCTGCAGCAGATGTTCAGCGGTCATTTTACCAGTACCGCACGGGCATTCGTCGGTACCACCTATCTTTAATTTGTTGAATAGGTGGTACCTCAGTCTATTGTGGCCAGTGCGAAGTCTGAAGACAACGACCTGCTCTCTTCGGTTCAACTGGTAATAGGCATCGTTTTTGGCGTAACCAGTATGTTCAGTTTCCCATTTGGTCATGTATCTGGCTTTGATAAGCCGTTTTGACTCTTCGTACGTCATACTGGTATCTGTTTGTGGTAGTCTTGCACCTTCTTTTGCCAGTCTGTCTGCCTCCTCGTTGCCTTGGATGTTGAGAAGAAGATGTGTCCCCTGGAATTCTGGTATCCAACCAGGCAACCTTATGCCAGGTAACCAAAAGCTGTACCTTTATTCTGCAAGCCGCCTGGTCTTCTTCTTCTTTCTACCTTGTGTCCTGCTTGTGCCTTTCAGTGCCAGGTTATGAAGAAGTTTCTTGATCAGGCCGTAGTATGTGCTTCGTATATGGGGAGCTTTACTGCTTCTGTTATTTCTGCTATCCATATTTTACGTGGCTGTCCCTGGCTTTGTATCCATTGTATCTGTATAGCATTGCTGTCTGTGGGATACGATCTGGTGTTCGACGTGTCATGTGGCCAAACCATTTGGTTTGCTGTCTCTTGATGAGGTCTACCACCTGTGTTGTACCTACTTGTCTCCTAATATCTTCATTTCTGATTCTATCCATTATTGTTACTCCAAAAATTCTGCGTAGGCATTTCATCTCTGTTGTTACGTTTCTTTTATCTTCGCTTGTCAATGTCCAATTTTGTCACTGATAGCACAATGTGGGCAGGAATACTGTGTTGTATAGCGTTCATTTTGTATCAATTGTCACGTGTAAATATTGTAATATCGTGTTTGGGGGAAATTTGTCAATGGCTTGATTTGCTTTATTACATTTGTGTTGGATTTCAGTGTCGCCATGCCATTGGCTGAGATTATGTTACCCAGGTACGTGAAATCTTTCACCTGTTTTACTTGTTGATTTTGCATAAATATAGGTGGATACACGATATCAAGAAAACTCTAAACATGAACATGGAGCAGGCGGGAAGATTGACTGTACACCGAGATTCACATTGGCTGGCTATGATGAGAGCAACATTCTAGAGGACATGCTACATGATGATGATGATTTCTTTTTATTTATTATCTTGCAATCGTCGTAACTTTGGTTTTCTCTACCTAGATTTTCAAACTGTAATCCGTACGGACCCCAATAAGATTGTTGATATGTTCCCGCAGTTGTTATTCTGAAGCTGCTATTATTGCTTGGTCATCAGCAAAGAGAAGTTCATTTAAGTGATCACTGAGTTTGTTTCCCTCAATAATGTTGACTTTTTTACATATTCCGCCAATATTAGTGATAAACACCAGTTCTTCTTCTTCTTCTTCTTCTTCTTCTTCGTTCGTTCTCAATCTCCCACTACCAAACCCTGAAAGGGCTTAAGTAGTAGAATGTAGTCCAGAGAACGGAATGCGTTGTGTCGTAGTTTGCACCTTTCGGTCCAACACATCCAACTTCAGGAAGCATTTTTTGAGTACCGGGTTAGCATTCCCTCTTCGATCCCTTCTCCTTAGCCAGTCTGCCCTGCTGCAGCCTGTTATCCAGGATCACCGCGTGGAGGTGTAGAAGGGTCTTGGCAGCTCTGGTTCGCTGATCACTACTGCTAAGCATCTTGATCCCCACCAGTTCTAATATGACATTTTTCTTCTGGTCATCTTTCAGAATGTGCTGTCTCACTTTTTCCTCGGTCTGCTCTCGCATTTGGCTATTCATAGGAGATTGGCTTTTGTTTTTGTTCCTTCTTGCGGTTTACTAGTCCTGGGCAAGCTGCAGCTCTATAGTGTTCCATGTTTGGGCTTTAAGAGTTCAACGGTGTGCAGCCAAAGTTTGTGAGTGCTTAATTTACTTACTTACTTAGTCGCTCCTCTTCTACCTTGAGGTGTAGAGGTGAGTGTTTAATGCCCACAGTCAAAGTACTGAGGATGGAGTGGTACATATATCTTTGCACTGGGTCTAAGGTTTTGGTGATGTGAATAGTTACCGCGAGGTTTCAGGGTCTCTTAGAGGGGAAGAAAGAACCGCACCACTGCTATTTCATGTGATAAAAGGCAACTAGAGAAGGTTGTGTTGTATAGCGTTAATTTTTGTATCCCTTGTCACGTGTATATATTGTAATATCATGTTTGGGGGATATTTGTCAATGGCTTAGCAACCTCGTGATGTAAAATAAATTTCTACAGAAACCATTACTGTAATGTGATGTAGCACAAGCTTCCTGTAAAGGGCAGAATGGAATGGGAAAGTGACCAGTTTTAATCCTTTTGTCACCTTGCCTTCACTAACAATAAGTCTGGTTACCCTTTACAGCTTGGTAAACAGGAACATTCCCAGACCAGGGACTGAACTTGCCGTAAGAAGCAAGAGCTCTAGGCACATCAGCATCTAAGTGGCACAGCAGTTGAAGTACATGTCTCTGGCACAATCAGACCAGTTCGTTGCCAGTTCTCAACATAATCCAATACTCCCAATTGAAACTGACTTGGAGATGGCCAGGCGCTGAAAATGGAAATTGCTCACTTCATCTAAAAAAGAGCCGAACCCAGAATCTTTTACATCGAAAAGCAACAGAACATGGTCACCACATTTCAGAACCAGCTGAGAAAAAAAAGATTGAACCCGGCACCTTTGCAATGGGAAGCAAATGTTCTAATAACTCAGCCACTCAGAGAATTAACACACAAAAGAACAAATTAGAGAGTACCCTGTCGCTGACCGTGGCCCTACCGTGTTGATCATGGGATGAACAAGAAACATTGACCACACACACAAAAGAACAAATTAGAGAGTACCCTGTCGCTGACCGTGGCCCTACCGTGTTGATCGTGGGATGAACAAGAAACATTGACCACACACACAAAAGAACAAATTTGAGAGTACCCTGTCGCTGACCGTGGCCCTACCGTGTTGATCATGGGATGAACAAGAAACATTGACCACACACAAAAGAACAAATTAGAGAGTACCCTGTCGCTGACCGTGGCCCTACCGTGTTGATCATGGGATGAACAAGAAACATTGACCACACACACAAAAGAACAAATTAGAGAGTACCCTGTCGCTGACCGTGGCCCTACCGTGTTGATCATGGGATGAACAAGAAACATTGACCACACACACAAAAGAACAAATTAGAGAGTACCCTGTCGCTGACCGTGGCCCTACCGTGTTGATCATGGGATGAACAAGAAACATTGACCACACACACAAAAGAACAAATTAGAGAGTACCCTGTCGCTGACCGTGGCCCTACCGTGTTGATCATGGGATGAACAAGAAACATTGACCACACACACAAAAGAACAAATTAGAGAGTACCCTGTCGCTGACCGTGGCCCTACCGTGTTGATCATGGGATGAACAAGAAACATTGACCACACACACAAAAGAACAAATTAGAGAGTACCCTGTCGCTGACCGTGGCCCTACCGTGTTGATCATGGGATGAACAAGAAACATTGACCACACACACAAAAGAACAAATTAGAGAGTACCCTGTCGCTGACCGTGGCCCTACCGTGTTGATCATGGGATGAACAAGAAACATTGACCACACACACAAAAGAACAAATTAGAGAGTACCCTGTCGCTGACCGTGGCCCTACCGTGTTGATCATGGGATGAACAAGAAACATTGACCACACACACAAAAGAACAAATTAGAGAGTACCCTGTCGCTGACCGTGGCCCTACCGTGTTGATCATGGGATGAACAAGAAACATTGACCACACACACAAAAGAACAAATTAGAGAGTACCCTGTCGCTGACCGTGGCCCTACCGTGTTGATCATGGGATGAACAAGAAACATTGACCACACACACAAAAGAACAAATTAGAGAGTACCCTGTCGCTGACCGTGGCCCTACCGTGTTGATCATGGGATGAACAAGAAACATTGACCACACACACAAAAGAACAAATTAGAGAGTACCCTGTCGCTGACCGTGGCCCTACCGTGTTGATCATGGGATGAACAAGAAACATTGACCACACACACAAACAGATCACTTACCTTGCTGCTGTGAGCACCTCCACTGCCACTGCTACTACTATCAGTTGTGCCTGTTGTGGCGTTGGAGGTTATAGACATGAGGGATCCTCTCCTTTCCAGCACTGTAAAATTCTCCACACCCTCTCCATCAATTTCTCTGGAGAAAAAAACAGATTTTGATGAATACCCCTTTTCTTTTTTTTTCTTTTTTTTGTTGTTGTTGTTTGTTTGTTTGTTGTTGGTTGTTGTTGTTTGTTGTTGATTGTTGTTGTTGGTTGTTGTTGTTGGTTGTTGTTGTTGGTTGTTGGTTGTTGTTGTTTGTTGTTGATTGTTGTTGTTGGTTGTTGTTGTTGGTTGTTGTTGTTGGTTGTTGTTGTTGGTTGTTGTTGTTGGTTGGTTGTTGGTTGTTGGTTGTTGGTTTTGGTGTTATTGTTGTTGTTGTTGGTTGTTGTTTGTTATTGTTTGTTGTTGGTTGTTGTTTGTTGTTGTTTGTTGTTGTTGGTTGTTGGTTGTTGTTTGTTGTTGGTTTTTGTTGGTTGTTGTTGGTTGTTGGTTGTTGTTGGTTGTTGTTGGTTGTTGTTGGTTATTGTTGGTTGTTGTTGGTTGTTGTTGGTTGTTGTTGGTTGTTGTTGTTGTTTGTTGTTGTTGTTGGTTGTTGTTGGTTGTTGGTTGTTGTTGTTGTTGTTGAATGCCCACAATCAGTGAGTTTACTCTTTTGTGCGAGCTAAAATGGATGTTAAATGATGGGTTGTAGTAGCTTTCCTCACATCCCGAGCATGCTGATGAAGGTGTACCGCTGTCCTCCAGTTGGTTGTGACATGCTTGGCTTCATCTTCATGGGGCTCTCTACTACGGGGATCACACCGATCCACGTGTCAGTCAGACTGCCTTGAAAACAGCCTGTTTCCTGGAAACACTACATGGAAGAGAGATCATGGTCTTGGTCAGTGTATTGTGCCTGACCCTGACGTGACATCCTGGTCAGTATGTTGTGCCTGACCCTGACGCGACGTCCTGGTCAGTATGTTGTCCCTGACCCTGACGAGACGTCCTGGTCAGTATGTTGTGCCTGACCCTGACGCGACGTCCTGGTCAGTATGTTGTGCCTGCCCCTGACGCGACATCCTGGTCAGTATGTTGTGCCTGACCCTGACGCGACGTCCTGGTCAGTATGTTGTGCCTGACCCTGACGCGACATCCTGTTCAGCATGTTGTGCCTGACTCTGACGCGACGTCCTGGTCAGTATGTTGTGCCTGACCCTGACGCGACATCCTGGTCAGTATGTTGTGCCTAACCCTGGCGCGACATCCTGGTCAGTAAGTTGTGTCTGACCCTGATGCGACGTCCTGGTCAGTATGTTGTGCTGACCCTGACGCGACGACCTGGTCAGTATGTTGTGCCTGACCCTGACGCGACGTCCTGGTCAGTATGTTGTGCCTGACCCTGATGCGACGTCCTGGTCAGTATGTTGTGCCTGACACGACGTCCTGGTCAGTATGTTGTGCCTGACTGGACTAGCGTCTCAGTTCCCCTCAGCTTTACATAATCACATCTATTTAGCTCATAAACTTGACTGTTTGTCACAGGTGTCTCTCGTGTCCATACAGTTTATATATCAAATAGTCACATTTATTTAGCTCAAAAACTTGACTGTTTGTCACAGGCGTCTCTCGTGACCATACAAGTTTATCCATCAAATAGTCACATCTATTTAGCTCAAAAACTTAGACATAGTTGAAAAACATGCTGGAAAGGATACAAAGAAGAGCGACAAAGCTGAAAGTGGGATCCTGAAGTTATAGTTATGAGGAAAGACTCAGGAAAACCGGCCTACGGTGACTAGAAAAGATAAGAATTCGAGATGACTTAATACAGGTTTATAAGATAATCAAAGGAACGGATAAATTAGACTAACAAGTTTCTCAAAGTACAACCACTTACAAAGCAGAAGTGAATATACTGAGATCGAATTGAGATAAAATTCAAGAATGGTCCGTGAGCTGGCAAATGGAGTTTAATGTAGATAAATGTAGTCATCCACATGGGCAAATCCAATATGGAACTTAATTACAGAATTGGCAAGAACAATATTAGAATTATAGAAAGGGAAACTGACCTAGAGGTTAAAATAGATCATACAGGAAAGGTGAGTGAGCAAGTCCAGGTAGCAGTGAAAAAGGCAAACACAATGTTAGGTATGATACAAAGAAATATTAAACATAGGAGCACGGAAGTGATAGTCAAACCGTATAAAGCATTAGTTATACCTAGATTGGAGTAATGCGTACAGGTGTGGAGTCCTTATCATAGAGGGGATATAAACATGCTGGAAAGGATACAAAAAAGAGCGACAAAGATGATAGTGGGATTCCAGAATTACAGTTATGAGGAAAGACTCACCAGCTGGTCGGGGAGTCAGGTGGAGGAGGGGGTGATAGAGCTGGTGGTGGAGCCAGATGGAGGAGTGGGTGAGAGAGCTTGTGGTGGAGGAGTTGGGTGGAGGAGTGGTGATAGAACTGGTGGTAGAGGAGTTTGGTGGAGGAGTGGTGATAGAGCTGGTGGTGGAGGAGTAGATAATAGACTTGGTGGTGGAGCCAGGTGGATGAGTAGTGATGGAGCTGGGTGGAGGAGTGGTAATAGAGCTGGTGGTGAAGCCACTTGGTTTAATTGGGTGGAGGAATTGGTGATAGTTGGTGGTGGAGCCAGTTGGAGGAGTTGGATGAAAGAGTGGTGATAGAGCTGGCAGTAGATCCAGGTGGAGGAGTGGTGATAGAGCTGGTGGTGGATCCAGGTGGAGAAATGATATAACTGGTGGTGGAGGAGTGGTGATAGAGCTGGTGCTGGAGTTGGATGGAGGAGTGGTGAAAGAGCTGGTGATGGAGGAGTTGGGTGGAGGAGTGGTGAAAGAGCTGGTGGTGGAGTTGGGTGGAGGAGTGGTGAAAGAGCTGGTGATGGAGGAGTTGGGTGGAGGAGTGGTGAAAGAGCTGGTGGTGGAGTTGGGTGGAGGAGTGGTGAAAGAGCTGGTGGTAGAGTTGGGTGGAGGAGTGGTGATAGAGCTGGTGCTGGAGTTGGATGGAGGAGTGGTGAAAGAGCTGGTGATGGAGGAGTTGGGTGGAGGAGTGGTGAAAGAGCTGGTGGTGGAGTTGGGTGGAGGAGTGGTGAAAGAGCTGGTGATGGAGTTGGATGGAGGAGTGGTGAAAGAGCTGGTGGTAGAGTTGGGTGGAGGAGTGGTGAAAGAGCTGGTGATGGAGGAGTTGGGTGGAGGAGTGGTGAAAGAGCTGGAGATGGAGTTGGGTGGAGGAGTGGTGAAAGAGCTGGAGATGGAGTTGGGTGGAGGAGTGGTGAAAGAGCTGGTGATGGAGTTGGGTGGAGGAGTGGTGAAAGAGCTGGAGATGGAGTTGGATGGAGGAGTGGTGAAAGAGCTGGTGATGGAGGAGTTGGGTGGAGGAGTGGTGAAAGAGCTGGAGATGGAGTTGGGTGGAGGAGTGGTGAAAGAGTTGGTGGTGGAGTTGGGTGGAGGAGTGGTGAAAGATCTGGTGATGGAGTTGGGTGGAGGAGTGGTGAAAGAGCTGGTGATGGAGGAGTTGGGTGGAGGAGTGGTGAAAGAGCTGGAGATGGAGTTGGGTGGAGGAGTGGTGAAAGAGTTGGTGGTGGAGTTGGGTGGAGGAGTGGTGAAAGATCTGGTGATGGAGTTGGGTGGAGGAGTGGTGAAAGAGCTGGTGATGGAGGAGTTGGGTGGAGCAGTGGTGAAAGAGCTGGTGATGGAGTTGGGTGGAGGAGTGGTGAAAGAGCTGGTGATGGAGGAGTTGGGTGGAGGAGTGGTGAAAGAGCTGGTGATGGAGTTGGGTGGAGGAGTGGTGAAAGAGATGGTGATGGATTAGTTGGGTGGAGGAGCGGTGATAGAGCTGGCAGTGGAGGGGTTGGGTGGAGGAGTGGTGATAGAGCTGGTGGTGGAGGGGTTGGGTGGAGGAGTTGTGTGGAGGAGTGGTGATAATGCTGGTGGTGGAGACAGGTGGGGGAGTAGTGATAGAGCTGGCAGTGGAGAAGTGGTGATATGCCTGGTGTTGGAGCCAGGTGAAGAAGTGGTGATAGAGCTGATGGTGGAGGAGTGGTGATAGATGTGGCAGTGGAGCTAGGTGGAGGAGTGGTGATAGAGCTGGTGGTGGAGGAATGGTGATAGATGTGGCAGTGGAGCCAGATGGAGGAGTGGTGACAGATGTGCCGGTGGAGCCAGGTGGAGGAGCGGCAATAGAGCTGATGGTACAGGAGTTGGGTGGAGGAGTGGTGATAGAGCTGGTGGTGGAGCCAGGTGGAGAAGTGGTGATAGATGTGGTGGAGCCAGGTGAAGGAGTGATGATAGATCTGTGGTGGAGGAGTTTGGTGGAGGAGTGGTGATAGAGCTGGTGGTAGGGCCAGGTGGACGAGTGGTGATAGAGCTGTTGGTGGGGCCAGGTGGAGAAGTGGTGATAGAGCTGGTGGTGGATCCAGGTGGAGGAGTGGCGATGGATTTGGCAATGAAGCCAGGCGGAGGAGTGGCGATAGAGCTGATGGTGGAGAATTGGGTGAAGGAGTGGGTGGAGGAGTGGGTGAAGGAGTGAGTGGAGGAGTGGGTGGAGGAGTAGGTGGAGGAGTGGGTGAAGGAGTGAGTGGAGGAGTGGATGAAGAAGTGGGTGGAGGAGTGGGTGGAGGAGTGGATGAAGAAGTGGGTGGAGGAGTGGGTGAAGGAGTGGATGAAGGAGTGGGTGGAGGAGTGGGTGGAGGAGTAGGTGGAGGAGTGGGTGGAGGAGTAGGTGGAGAAATGGGTGGAGGAGTGGGTGGAGGAGTGGATGAAGAAGTGGGTGGAGGAGTGGGTGGAGGAGTGGATGAAGAAGTGGGTGGAGGAGTGGGTGGAGGAGTGGATGGAGAAGTGGGTAGAGGAGTGGGTGGAGGAGTGGGTGGAAGAGTAGATGATAGAGCTGGTGGTGGAGGAGTGGGTGATAGAGCTCATGGTGGAGTCAGCTAGAGGATCAGGTGAAGTAGTGAGTGGCTGATTTGGTAACAAAACAGGAAGAGGAATGAGTGACAGAGTGGTCAGAAGAGTGGGTTACCAAATGAGTCAAGGAACATGTGATTTAGAAGGTGAAGAAGCGGGCAGGTGACTGAGTGGACTGAGGAGCTGGTGGATGTGTGGTTTGGTCAAGTGGGTGGAAGTGTTGGCTGTAAGGGTTCTTCTTCTTCTCTGTTCGTTCTCAATCTCCCGCTACCAAACCCTGAAAGGGCTTAAGTAGCAGAATGTAGTCCAGAGAACGGAATGCGTTGTTTCGTAGTTTACAGCTCGGCTGTAAACCCTTCTCCTTTGCTGTAAACCCTTCTCCTTAGCCAGTCTGCCCTGCGCTGCATCCTGTTATCCAGGATCACCGCGTGGAGGCGTAGAAGGGTCATGGCAGCTATGATTCGCTGGCCATGACGTTAGCAGTCAGCTATGGGTCGCTGACCACTGCAGCTCATGCGCTGCTCAGTATCTTGATCCTGCTGTAAGGGTTCAAAGGGTTAAGGTTACATTTCGACACTTTCTCGTATATACAGGTAATGAGACGAAATGAGAACAGACCTGCTGACTCGGCTGGGGTTAAAGAGCTTAGGTGGTGGTTTGAACATGGTGGCCTGCTTGTCTTTGAGTGCATCGTTGAGGTACATGACTCTCTCTTGTATGAGCTCCCTCAGTTTCTTGACCCACTGTTGCTTTGTGTCTAATGACGATGCCTGCGGAAAATATAGAATATTACAATGTGTTCTTTATTGCATTTGTTTCGTCGTCTTCTCATTTTTCTTGTTCTTTTTCTGCATTTTCTTCTTGACTGAAATGGCAGATAGAAAGAAGGCTAAAAACACTCCTGCGTATTCATCACTATACAAAGAGATACGTATAGTGTGCACGCTGGCCAAAGAACAGTGGTTGAAAGGAAAATGCAAGATAATAGAAGACATGGGACTAAAGACTAAAACATGGTACCAGAGACATGCATATAGAAATAAAGAAAACAACAAACAAGACACAGGTAACCCAAAGTGGCGATAAGAATAGTGCCATTTTGTTGGATGAGAATGACATATCGAACTGATGGGCGGAATATACAATGGGAGCTTTTTGAGGACAGTCGCGGATCCTTCTTCTTCTTCTTCTTCTGCGTACACAGTCAGACAGTAACCATTATTTTTTCGAAAAAAGCGGCGGTCATCCTGAGACTCTCGCCACTGCCATAGAGCTTGTCTTGCAGTTCCACTGGTAATGGCCACATCTGCTCTCTCTGATCCTCGTATGTCGGGCAGTTCTGCAGCAGATGTTCAGTGGTCATTTTACCAGTACCGCACGGGCATTCGTCGGTACACCCTATCTTCAATTTGTAGTCGCGGATCCAAACCATCAACATATGATAATGAAGGACCCAGCATCCTAAGATCAGAGGTGGTAAGTGTGATAAAAACTATGAGAAAAGGGAAAGCAACAGGGCCGAATTCCATAAACATAGGAATGATAAAGGCCCTTGAGAAATTTGGTATAGATATACTTACAGATCTGTGTAATGACATATACAATACTGGATGCATACCAACGGACCTGAAAACATCTAAGTTTATAACACTCGCCAAAAAACCGCATGCAACAGAATGTTCAGACTTTAGAACAATAAGTCTAATGAGTCACACAATAAAAATACTACTCAAGATCATACAAGAGGGAATAAGAGGTGAAATAGAGAGGGAAGTTTCAGAAGAACAATTTGGTTTTCGAAAGTTTAAATGGAACAAGGGAAGCAATTTTGCAAACTTTGACAGAGAAATATATAGAAATACATAATGACATTTATATTTGCTTTATAGACTACCAGAAAGCTTTAAACAATCCAACATGGGAAATTAATTAAATGTCTCGAAAAAATAAGTCTAGATGGTAAAGACATAAGATTGCTCCGTAATCTGTCCTGGGAACAAACTGCCACAGTAAAATCAGGAAAGTTAAGCTCTCTCCAAGTGTAGATGTAAAAAGATCAGTGAGACAGGGATGTGTATTATCTCCCCTTGTCTTTTTAATATCTACACAGAACAAATATTCAAACAGATAGAGGGGATGTCAGGGCTTGTCATTGGAGGAGTGGCAATCTAAGATATGCGGATGATAGAGTTTTGATGTGCAAAAAGTGAGCAAGAATTACAGGAGCTTGTGACAACAATATACACAATAAGTCAAGATTTTGGATTAGACATAAACATAAAGAAAACAAAGACTATGATAATTGGGAAAAGTGATAAGAAACCATGTAAGCGGATACAAATAAAAGATCAACTACTTGAACAGGTACAGAGTTTCTCCTATCTAGGTCATATAATAACGGAAGACGGCATCTGTGAAAAGGAAATCAGAAAGAGAATAGGTATGACCAAAATGGTATTCGGCAACTTGCAACACATACTGACATCCAAGCAGATAAATCATAATTTGAAAATGAGAATTGTCAGATGTTATATATACTCGTCACTACTCTATGGTGCAGAAACATGGACAATGGATAACAAGTTAGAAAAGCGTATTGAACCTTCAAAATGTGGGTATATAGAAGATTGGCTTGTATTTCCTGGAAAGAGAGGAAAACAAATGTGGAGGTATTGAAAAAGTTGGGTGTGAAAACAAAATTAATGACCGAAATCAAGGTTAGACAGTTACGTTATTTTGGCCATATAACAGGACATACCTCCTTGTTGAAGACCATACTGGAGGGTAGGTGGAAGGCAGCCGTTCAAGAGGCAGACAACTTTTTAAGTGGGTGGATAACATCAAGAGATAGACTGGAAAAAGCCATTACAGCAAGCGATAGAGTACGCTGGAGATCCATTACAGCAAGCGATAGAGTACGCTGGAGATCCATTACAGCAAGCGATAGAGTACGCTGGAGATCCATCTTCTTAACTGAACTTAACATCTTTTTACTGCAAAGTCTGTTTACAACCAGTTTCTTCTACTCTTGATCTAAAAATAGCTATCTGTATTCAATCTATTCTTGAATGCGGATCTTGTGACCTAACCAAATCTTTAGTACGTGTTGTTACATTGCTCGCTGAGTGACTCTGAGCTTCTCAGTGTCTGTTTTGCACAGTTCCATACGTCACATCCGTAAACCATTGCTGGAATGACCATGGAATTGAAAGTGTGTGTTTTTGCCGTGGTGTCTTTCATCTCTTGGAGTATTGGCTTAATGGAGTTGAAAGTGTGTGTTCTTGCCGTGGTGTCCTTCATCTCTTGGAGTATTGGCTTAATGGAGTTGAAAGTGTGTGTTCTTGCCGTGGTGTCTTTCATCTCTTGGAGTATTGGTTTAATGGAATTGAAAGTGTGTGCTCTTGTCAGGGTGTCTTTCATCTCTTGGAGTATTGGTTTAATGGAGTTGAAAGTGTGTGTTCTTGTCGTGGTGTCTTTCATCTCTTGGAGTATTGGCTTAATGGAGTTGAAAGTGTGTGCTCTGTCAGGGTGTCTTTCATCTCTTGAAGTATTGGTTTAATGGAATTGAAAGTGTGTGTTCTTGTCGTGGTGTCTTTCATCTCTTGGAGTATTGGCTTAATGAGTTGAAAGAATAACAAGCTGCTTTTTGTCATCTAGAGCAGAGTTTAGCAACCTTTTTATACATGTGGACAATAAACTGAAGATAGGTGGCACTGACGAATGCACCTGTGGTACAGGGAAAATGACCGCTGACATCTGCTGCAAAATTGCCCGACATATGAGGACCAGAGAAAGCACATGTGGCCATCACCAGTGCCAACACTAGACAAGCTCTATGGCAGTGTCGACAGCCTCAGGATGACAGCTGCTTTCTTAAAACAAATTCAAGTTGCGGTCTGACAGCGGACCGCTCGGACAGAATTACAAAACCCCTATTTATATAGTATTTTGTGTATTCGTTTTTAAATCTAATATTATACAATGAAAATTGTATAGTTATTTAAAATAACCAGAAACCGAGCAGTAATAAAAATTCTAATAACAGAACATCTTGAACTTTTGAAAACGCAAACATCATCATCATGTAGCTTGTCCTTTGCAGAACTTCGTTCTCATGACAACCGATCCTTAAGACACTCAATCTCTGACCAGCTCTCCCGCCTCTGCTACTGTCAATCCCAGAGCCTCTGTAATGTTCCTTTTCCATCTTCTCCTTGGTCTGCTTCTGTCTCTTATGCCAGGTACCATACCCTCCAGAATCATTCTTTCTAGACCTTTGTGGCGGCTGACCGTCCAGAATCGTTCTTTCTAGACCATTGTGGCGGCTGACCGTCCAGAATCGTTCTTTCTAGACCATTGTGGCGGCTGACCCTCCAGAATCGTTCTTTCTAGACCATTGTGGCGGCTGACCCTCCAGAATCGTTCTTTCTAGACAATTGTGGCGGCTGACCCTCCAGAATCGTTCTTTCTAGACCATTGTGGCGGCTGACCCTCCAGAATCGTTCTTTCTAGACCATTGTCGCGGCTGACCCTCCAGAATCGTTCTTTCTAGACCATTGTGGCGGCTGACCCTCCAGAATCGTTCTTTCTAGACCATTGTGGCGGCTGACCCTCCAGAATCGTTCTTTCTAGACCATTGTGGCGGCTGACCGTCCAGAATCGTTCTTTCTAGACCATTGTGGCGGCTGACCCTCCAGAATCGTTCTTTCTAGACCATTGTGGCGGCTGATGTGGCCAAAGGGGTATGTTAATTTTAATATTTAAGTCAAGTGAAGTTAGTTCGAAATCTGTTACTGCTTCTTACCTAAAATATTTGATAACAATGGCTGCAGTGTTGATTCCGAGAGACAAAGTGCTGCATTGATATCCATTCGGTTTCAGTGTTTGGTTTTGATCACTGGCGGAGCTGAAAAAGTCTTCTCAAACCAAATCGGTAGACAAATATGCGACGAATATTGTAATAGAATTTAGCGTACCTCAAGATGAACTCCGCAGTTAAAGGGTTCAACCGTAATAATTATTTTTGCAGACCGGCAGGACATTTCTGCGGACCGGCAGCGGTCCGCGAACCAGCAGTTAGGAAACGATGGATTACTTCTTCTTCTTCTTCGTAGGCTGTCAGACGTCAACTTAAATTTGTTCGAAGAAAGCAGCTGTCATCCTGAGGCTGTCGACACTGCCATAGAGCTTGTCTAGTGTTGGAACTGATGATGACCACATCTGCTCTCTCTGGTCCTCGTATGTCGGGCAGTTTTGCAGCAGATGTTCAGGGGTCATTTTCCCTGTACCACAGGTCCATTCGTCAGTGCCACCTATCTTCAGTTTATTGAATAGATGGTACTTCAGTCTGTTGTGGCCTGTGCGGAGTCTGAAGACCACGACCTGCTCTCTTCTGTTCAACTGGTAATAACCATCATTTTTTGTGTAGCCAGTATGTTCTGTGAAACACTGGACTAAAGATTTTTGGTTAATTTTGTGGGTGACATTTATCTCTTGGCCTAGGTAGATATAGGTATTGACATCCTAGCTGGTTTCTTCTCCCAGCTGATGCCTTGCTTTGGGTAGTAGGGGTTTCTTAAGCATTATGTGTTACTTTTATTTATCTGCAGACAAATTAGCTCTAGTGGCCCCATTTTATATTACATAGAAAAATATCTGAAGAAAAATAATTGACAAATTTTGAATTGGTTCAAGAAACTCCGAAGACTGATTGACCATCCAATGCACCAGAGACTAAACAATTTGGGAAATGGGAAACTAAAGCGGAGAAACTTTGCAGAAATAGCCAAAGCAAAGATACACGAAGATCCCATAAACGCACTAACAACACCAAAACCCATCACTACTGTACGAAAACCTACCTGGAGGCAGGATATATTTCCAGAGGTGGTAGAAAATATACCAGGTATTGGAAACAAAAACTGCCAGACTGAAAAAGAAAAGAGAGATACTACCCTAAGCTTTATATCGAAAAGCTACCCAAGCATGGACTGGACCCATGCATACACCGACGGTTCTGTAACAAACACTACACAGAACGGAGGGGCAGGAGCATTCCTGAACCTACCAAATGGCAGAAAAATAACACTGTCATTCGCTATTGGTAAGTACACAAGCAATTTCAGAGCGGAGGCAGAGGCACTGAGGGCGGCAGTGGAAGAAATGGTGACACACAAAGAAAATGAAAGCCATATAGTCCTGCTTACAGATGCTCTCGCCGTAGTCACAGCGCTAAAAAGCCAGAAAAACACTGAGCTTAATGACTTAAGAGCAGCACTCTGCCAACTGTGCCAGCAGTCCGCACCAAAAAGGGTAGTGGTACAGTGGGTCCCATCACACTGCAACATCCAAGGCAACGAGGAGGCAGACAGACTGGCAAAAGAAGGTGCAAGACTACCACAAACAGATACCAGTATGACGTTCGAAGAGTAAAAACGGCTTATCAAAGCCAGATACATGACCAAATGGGAAACCGAACATACTGGTTACACCAAAAACGATGCCTATTACCAGTTGAACAGAAGAGAGCAGGTCGTTGTCTTCAGACTTCGCACTGGCCACAATAGACTGAGGTACCACCTATTCAACAAATTAAAGATAGGTGGTACCGACGAATGCCCGTGCGGTACCGGTAAAATGACCGCTGAACATCTGCTGCAGAACTGCCCGACATACGAGGATCAGAGAGAGCAGATGTGGCCATCACCAGTGGAACTGCAAGACAAGCTCTATGGCAGTGTCGACAGCCTCAGGATGACCGCGGCTTTTTTCGAAAAAATAATGGTTACTGTCTGACTGCGTACGAAGAAGAAGAAGAATTGGTTCAAGGACCCCTAAACATAGGGCTCTTCGCAGACCCCAGATTGGGAACTACAAATCTGGAAAACAGAACAAAAAACATATACTATTCAGGAGTTACCTTAAGAATAATTCTGTAATCTGATATTGGAGCTCTTCCAGTCCACAGGGCAAACTTAGTCTCGTCCCCTTCTATATGCTCTGTCACATTGATTTCAGAGATCTGGTGGGAACAAAATAAACAGTCATCTATACTTGATATCTTGAATATAGGCATCCCAAGATCGGGTAGGCATTCTGCAAACTTCACACATCACAAATGTATAAAATTATGACAATTTTAAGTGTTTATAAATTTGTTTAAATATGATAAATTGATTTTCTCAAAGATTTATTTAAATTGAATAATTTTATTTAGTTGGAAATTAGTAGAACTCTGATAATTTGATTTGATCACAAATTAATTTTAAAATATGATAATTTGAATTCATTTACAAATTAATTATTGATTGGTCATAAATTAAGGCAAATATCATTTTGACTTGATCCCAAATTAATTTTTTTAATGTGATCATTTGATTTCCTCACAAATTAATATGTTAATTTTATTTGGTCATGGGGAGGAAGACTAACGTCTGGTCAGGCACAACATAATAATCCGACATGTTAGTCAGGGTCAGGCAAAGCGTACTGGCCAAGCCCTACCTGGAAATGGGCTGGTTTCATGGCAGCCTGGTTAATGTGGTAAGGGATCGATGTGATCCCCATAGTAGTGAGCAACATGCAGATAAAACCAAGCATTGCACAACCTCCTGGGGAACCCTAGTCCACCTTCATCAGCACACTCGGAATGTGAGGAAAGCTACTTCAACCTGCCACTTAACGTCCTTTTCAAGGCGCACAAAAGAGTAAACCTACTCATCGTGAGCAATCAGAGACAACAACATATTTGATCATAAATTAACCAAAATATGACCCAAAAAGTCCCAAAGTAAACACTGCTATCAGGGATGAAGTGTTGTAGACTTTATTGTACTAGACCAAAGTTTATTGACAAGGTGGAGCAGCGCGTTCCATTCCTCGCTGCCTTTTCTAACAACATATGTATACTGTATGAATCGGTGCTTACCATCAGCTTAAATTTATATATATACTTGGATTTCCCATTACTGTCCTTGACCTCCTTGGAGAAGACTAGACAAACATCAAACAAGAATAGATGGCGGTCACGTCCCTTCTTGATGATCTGCTTGGGGTCCCAGACCGTGAAGTTGTCTTGTAGAAGGACTTCACCGTAAGCCTGAAGGCTATCTTCAAGTCCCTCTAACATGCTGAGATGCATGGCGTCGTTGGCCTTCTTTGGAACATTCATCATGACCTCCAGTGCTTCCTGTAAGAGGACAGAAGAAGAAACGATAAAGCTAGGTCCTATAGCATGTACTATACTATAAGTGTGTGTGTGTGTGTGTGTGTGTGTATGTGTGTGTGTGTGTGTGCGCGCGTGCGTGCGTGGTTTAAGCTTTACCACACCCCTGATATCGCTGCATACCGACAGCCGTTCTATTTATACATAATAAAACCGTCTTCGTAGAAATGGTCTGAACATACTGCTCATTTGATTGTAGAGAGTTCGACTTTCATCTAGTTGTGATTTTGACATTTGTTTTAAACTTTTGGAAATGATTTCTTGTTTTCCACTTTGATTTGGAGATTCAACCATTATTGAGAATGGGAAGTATAGTTTCTGCAACAGATTTGTCTGAGGTAGATCTGTTTACAACAATTGCGTTTAAAGTGGAAACTGACAGATTTAGGCATCTGATAATTCGGTCAATTTTTTTGTTGTCCCAACCATGGGAGGTAGATAGCAAGTGAGTCTAAATGTTTGTGCTGTTTTTCACCACTATCACCTTCATCTTCTTGTATCTCAGAAACTAACATACACACAATAAAAAAAATAACAACAACAAGTTCTTTATTAATTTATGTCTCTACACACAACAAAATCATATATATATTAAAAATACAAAAACACGTTAGAGCCTCTCAAATTCAACAATCGTGACGTGACGAGACGTGCTGAAAACTAATGCGGAGACATGAAAAAAGCCTGAGGCTATGATTATTGCCAACGAAAAAACCCCAGTTTGCGCACCTGAGGCTAACATTTTTGTTCAACGTTGGCTTACGACGATATTATCATATAAAACACAAACGGAGCGGCACATAAAAATACAAAAATGTAACTGATTTGATAGAACTCAGTTGTAACTTCCTTCACTACCAACTGTAGCCGTGAAAGTGTAGAATGACTTCGGTTAAACAGGGTATTTAAATGATTTATACTTTTTTTTAATCAGTGTGGATTCGGCTCATTATTGGGGATGGCGAAGTAAGTTGTTGAAGATCTTTGTGTAGTAGTTCGGTTTAGTTTGTTCATATTCATCATTCATCATGTTGCACGTCCTTTATAGAACGTCGCTCCCATCACAGTCTGTCTGAAAGAAGCTCTTTCCCTTGCCAAAACTCCAGCCTCCATCACAGTTATACCCAGGCATTCCTGGATATCTTGGTGCCATCGTCTTCTTGGTCTACCACTGCCTCTTTTGCCTGGCACCATACCTTCCATCACTGCTCTCTCAAGACCGTTGGATCTATTGATGTGACCAAAGTATTTACGTTTTCTGGTGAAAATGAAATTGATAAACCAGTTTTCTTCTATGCTCAACTCTTGTAGAATATATTTGTTTTTTTCTCTGTCCATTGTATTCTGAGGATCTTTCTGTAACATTTTGACTCGAAGGATTCGATTCTTTGTCTAGAAGTTTTGGTAATCGTCCATGATTCACAGCCATAAGCTGCCACAGGAAAAACACAGGCTCTCAAGACTTTCACTTTTATCATTTTGTTGGTGCTCTGCCATAATTTATTCAGGCTGTTCAGCCTTTGCGTTGCCATGGCTAGTCTTCTTCTGATTTCTTTCGAGCAGTCGCCATTTTTGTCAATTCTGGAGCCCAGATATTTTATGCTGACATTGTGTTTTGTTGGTGCTCATTATCTTTATTTATGTTTATAAACAGGTTTTGATCTTTACTGTGTCCATTTACGGCTGAAATTAGCTGCTCTAGGCCTTCTGCACTTCTTGACATAAGTACTGCGCAAGAAAAGTTAGATGAGAAATAAGAAAAGATAAAAGAAGATACATTGTGGACATTTGTCAGGACATAGAAAATCTACAGCAACAAGGCAGGGAGAGAGATGCCTTTAAGGCAATAACATTAACAAGAGAATTCCATCTTTCATATAGGTGTAATAAATATGTTTTTAGTGTAAACTAACAGTTTTGCCTATATTACAAACACAGTATCGATACTTTGTTGTGATTCCGATGGATTATACGAGGAGCGACATTCCCCATGTGCCGTGAGTTACAAAATAATATGGGCCTAACACCATATTTCTTATGTGCTGCGTGGCGTGGCGGGATCTTTACTTTTTTTTATGTTCCCAAATCGCCAAATCTAAAAGTTTGTGCTTTGTTTTTATAAATTTTCCCTTCATCTTCTTCTATCTCAGAAACTAACACACACAACAAAAACACCAACAAGTTCTATATTCATTTATGTCTCTACACACAACACAATCATATCTATAGGCCTACTAATAAAAAGGCTACATGCTCTCAAAATCAACAACCAAAGTAAAATGAACTGCTGAAAATGAAAGCAGCTGCAGGGGAAATTATGGCCATTTGTTTAGTGCAGCCTGGTGGATGTTAATAGCCAGTAATGTCAATAGGGTTGTAATAGGTAATTATGGATTTTGTTCTGTGGAACGGTTTAGAACTGTATCAGAAATAAGCATACCAGATAAAGAAAACTTTCAGTTTTGTATATGTATGTTGTTCGTCCATCATGTGTGATGAAGACCATTTCTCTAAATGGTTCATTCAGTTCTTTCATTTCTTTCATTTGAGTGGTCTGTGGGTTGGGGTTGGAGTAATGGATAGGTGCGAAGGTGGCTGACGAGTCTGATGTAGGTTAGGGTTGGGGATGGGTGCGAAGGTGGCTGACGAGTCTGATGTAGGATAGGGTTGGGGATGGGTGCGAAGGTGGCTGACGAGTCTGATGTAGGTTAGGGTTGGGGATGGGTGCAAAGGTGGCTGACAAGTCTGATGTAGGTTAGGGTTGGGGTTGGGGATGGGTGCAAAGGTGGCTGACGAGTCTGATGTAGGTTAGGGTTGGGGATGGGTGCAAAGGTGGCTGACAAGTCTGATGTAGGTTAGGGTTGGGGTTGGGGATGGGTGCAAAGGTGGCTGACGAGTCTGATGTAGGTTAGGGTTGGGGATGGGTGCAAAGGTGGCTGACGAGTCTGATGTAGGTTAGGGTTGGGGTTGGGGATGGGTGCAAAGGTGGCTGATGAGTTCAATGTGGGTTGGGGTTGTGGATGGGTGCGAAGGTGGCTGACGATTCCGATATGGGTTGGGGTTGTGGATGGGTGCGAAGGTGCTGACGAGTCTGATGTAAGATCTGAAAAAATGCAGGCAGTGAGGGCATGGGATATTCGCTATATGAGACAGTGACAGTTCACTAGCTTTTCTGGCTTGTCGCCATTATTCTGCTGCTGTTTTTTTTTATGTCTCGCAATATATACACATATAGTTAACACGTTTAAATACCTATGCGCATACATAAGATCAGATGGAAGATGCAATTACGAAATAAAATGCAGAATAGGCCAAGCAAAATGGGTCTTAAAGACCATGAAAGAAATATTATGTAACAAAACCATGTCGTTGGAACTGAGAAAGAGAGTCCTTGGATGCTACGTGGAAATAGTGCTGACATATGGCAATGAATCATGGACAATTAGCAAACAAGCGCTTTGATTTTTGAAAGTAACGGAGATGTGGTTTAACGGAAGAATGCTGCAGATTCCATGGACTGCAAATAAGACTAATGATTCAGTACTCGAGGAGGCACAAACACAAAGATAACTTATTGCAAGAATCAGATCAAGGCAGTCATTCATTTTTGGGCATGTTATGAGAAGAGACGGTTTGGAGCACGTAGTGACAACAGGAAAGATAGCAGGAAAGAGAGACAGAGGAAGGCCAAGAGAGAAGATGTTGGATTGAGAGAATAGCATGGGTGACAATCAACAACAGAGTTGGCAAACGACACACAAGATAGAAGTGGATGGAGGTCCATGATCGACAATGCCAACCACCAGGGCACCTGATGATAATGACAAACAGACAGACAGGGGGCGGTGTGGGCTAGTGGTTAAGTGACACAGCTCACAAGCCGAAGGTGGTGGGTTCGATCCCCATCACAGCACCAGCCGTTACCCGGGGGAAGCAAACCCTTAGAAAATGCAGGAGGAAGCAGACCCTTACATAAAAATGCATGCTGAAGTCGGATGCACTGGGCCGACAGGCACAAAATAAAAACCACAGTGCAACGCACACCGCCTTGTGAATTAGAGAAATTAGGCGAACGTGGGGAAAAAAAAAAAAGACAGTCGAGCAGGCAGGCAGACAGATAGATAGATAAGCAAGAGCAGACTTTGATTGTGAAACTCAATGCTCCAAATTGTTTTTCTTACCTGGTCTATCAACTAACTTTGAGAACCCACCTTGATCTCGCCTGTGTGCTCTTCGCAACATGTGAGCAGGTCCTTGAGCAGTAACTGGTACTTGGTCACTCTCTGCACTGGTTTGATCAGATAGGATGCCAGGAGCTCATTCAGCTTGCTCTTGTACTGCATGTCCTGAAGGAAGTGTACGGACATTTTTAATGATAAAGAAAATTATGCAGCTAATTGATCGTTTTTCATTTGTGGGAATGTTTACCTCTTTCTTGTTTAAATTCTTTTCCCTAGGGGTGTAAAGATCCTTGCTTACAAAAAGAGTTTGGGGGTACATACTTGAAATTCAGGAGCTGAGGTAAGTGGTAGCGTACTTGCTTCCCAATGAAGTGATTGGGGTTCAGTCCTCAGTTGGAGCAGGATTTTTTTCTATTGCAAAACGGTTCCTGGAGTCGATTCAGCCTAAAAAAATGGGTGCCAGAATAGTTTGAGAATGTAAAGGTGACCGCATCACCTAGAGTGCGGTTGGTCAAGAAAAATGTAGGCCTAACATCATATTCCCAATAGGCCACACTGGCGTGTTAACGAGATGATCTTCTTTTCTTCTTCTTATTTTGTCATCTCGCACGTAGCGCAGTGGTTAGCGCGCTGGCTTCGCATCTGAGTGGTCCTGGGTTCATTCCCCAGTTGAGGTGGTAATGTTTTTTTCAGACCGCAATGGCTCCCGGGTCGACCCAGCCTTAAATGGGTACCGGTTCAGTCCGGGAAGTAAAAGCGGCGAGGGAGAGGAGATGGCTACCGCCCTCATATAGCCGAGCCTTTGAAATGTGAGATCGCTAACACCTCACACCCCTACGGCAGCAATGCTATGGGATACTTTACTTTACTACTTTCTACCAGGATGTAGACCAGTGTGATGGTATTTATTTGTTTTTTGCCTCTCTCATGGTCCGAGTGACATTTTTCCCCATTTTACAGCAGGTCTTGTTTATGCTCTCTATCCACCTTTTCCTTGGTCTACCTCTCACCCTTCTTCCTGATGTTCTCCTGTTGAAGGTTGCATGCACAATGTGGCCAAATCAATTAATTTTTTGTTGATTGATGTTCTGTAAGCAGGGAATTGTTCCAACCTTCTCCCGAATACTCATATTTGTGATTCTGTCTATTCTGGTGTTGTTAGTGACCTTTCATAGGCACTGCCTTTCGCAGGTGGTTAACTTTCGTTCCTGCGTCTTATTCAATACCCAATGCAATGTCTTTACTTTACTTGCAATAAAGTGTGCAGACAAATAAGTGATTGGTCTGTTGTGTCTTTTGCCTGATGGAGGGGCTGTCTGCCTTTGGTATTCATTCAGGCTACTATTGTATAGGAATTTCATTACCTTTTAAATGTTTTCTTCCACAGCAGCTTACAGCTTTGTCAGAGTTTATCATTCATCTCCAATGAGACTAGGTGAAGATCTCACCTCCCTTGAGACCAGTGGATACTTGAAACCTATGCGATTTGAAATCCCGCCGTTTCTCACTTTTCTTTGTTCATTTCCTGATATGCGAGTGTCGTACCTCTCAGCTATAGCAACCTAACTGACAATATTAACTATAATTCTGGAATTCCATTAGGCTTAACAAGTGTCTGATGTTAGGTAGCTGAATGTTGTTTAAACTCATTTTCGTCTTTTACCCTGGAGTACCAAGCTGGATCAAGGGCATTATTCGCGCCATCTCTACATCTCATTGGTGGATGTCCGAATTGTCAGTTAAAGTTGTAGGTCTTCCAGGACGTTGTGCTCATCTGTTGTCCAGCATGTACGCCACATGCCAGGCCCATCCACATTTTCTTAACAATGCAGTGCCTACATCTTGCAGGACTACCCCACTTATGCAGACCAAAGAGAGATAGTCTGACCTGGAAAGGGGGGGGGGGGGGGGGGGGAGGGGGGGGGGGAGAGAACAGGCAAAGTCTTGAAACATGCAGTGTCCTTCATGAACCTCACCGGGATAGAAGCATAGCATCCATTGATCAAAGACAAATAAGAAGAAGAATATGTTATTATGGAAGGTGAATTTATGCAGGATTCCAGTGTTGTTAATTCAGTCCGATAAAGAGACTGTCAATGTTCCACGCTCAACTGCCCTTTCAGCAACTCTCCCCACTTCTAACATTTCCTGCCTCTCCCTATCCTCATCCGTATGTGTTTGGGGCCAAATATGCAGAAGTGAATGAGCTGTCAGCAGCCAGCAACTCATATCTGGCAGCTTGCATCAGGCTCAACGAACCACAGCTGACCAAAACCCTTTTCCACTTCCAAGTGCCTACCCTGGAAACAGGCTGCACTAGTGTAGTCTGACTAAGAATAGAGATCGCAGTTTGAAGGCAAACACGTCACCCAAAAACTTCAGCTCAAATTGGTTTTGACAGGCTGAAAGGCGCAGATATCACAGTTTCACTGTAAACTACGACACAACGTTCTGTTCAGGACAAACGCCGGAGAAGTGTGTTTGATGTACATGTATCAAAATCTGGTCATTTCCCATTTCACCTCTATTGTCTTATCTGGCTATTTTTCTACTTTACATATGAGGCGTGTTCAAATGAAACTGGATCAAACTGCAACAAGTGAACATATGTACGAGGCGCGTGATGACATCACTTCTGGTGTAAACAGAACATACCAACCATCAATTTTGCAAAATTTCATTATATTTCTACTCATAGTTTCCTCAGCAGACTTGAAAACATGGCGGGTGTGATATGGAATTCGTCCAGAGTTGGTCGGCGAGCGGTGATTTGGTTTCTAACAGATGAAGGATGTCGACCAGTTGACATTCAACGCAAAATGCAGGCAGTGACAAAAGTGTCAAAGACAACAGTGAAGAATTGGACAATGATGTTCAAAGAAGGACGTGAGTTAACAAAAGATCTTCCGAGACCAGGTCAGGCACATATTGTTGTGTTAACTCACGTCCGAGACCAGGTCAGGCACATATTGTTGTGTTAACTCACGTCCGAGACCAGGTCAGGCACATATTGTTGCGTTAACTCACGTCCGAGACCAGGTCAGGCACATATTGTTGCGTTAACTCACGTCCGAGACCAGGTCAGGCACATATTGTTGTGTTAACTCACGTCCGAGACCAGGTCAGGCACATATTGTTGTGTTAACTCACATCCTTCTTTAAACATTGTTTTTTAAACATCACACGTTTCCTACACAGCTGTAAAACTAAAACATCCTCTTATCATCTCTTAGTATAAGAAAGTATAATGACGCTTGTCTTCAATTAGTCGCTTTGATTTACCCATGGAGTGTAGAGCCTTCCACAACGGGGTGCAGCTGTTTTATGTCGTTTTCTTGTGGGTCGAAGATTTTTTAGGATGGAGTAGCCAGTCCAATGCCCAACACTCATTACTCTGATTTGACATAGTCAGTAATGGGGTTTAGAGTCTTCTACCATTGGGCGTAGAGATCATCTTTTATGACATGCCTGGCAGGTTACAGTGCTGCTATTTATGGCTCCCCTTTCAGATCTCTGTAAGACATGGGCATTTTGTTTGTTTCTGTTTGGTAAATTCTATCCTATCATACTAAATTATAATCAAGTATAATTCTTAACTTAACATCTTTACACTGGTATAGAAGACTCTACAGAGTCTGTATACAACCAGTTTCTTGGAGGGTGGTTCTTACCAATATGCAAGTCCATCTTAATAGACTCAAACACTAGAGCTAAGTAGACCCGCAGCCAGTTAGGTGCCATCTATAGCTGCTCTTAACAAACAACCTAGGGAAAAATATAAATAACTTTTTCATTTGAATTTTGTCCAGGCAGCGGCCGTTAAGCCTAATTCCACGATCCACGTGATAAAAATACCGGTCTCCGCTGTGATTCGATCCCGCAACCTTTGGTACAATTACCTCGAGACCACTGAGTTCCCCCTATAGAGGCAACCTACTGCACTGCACAGTTGCCAAGAAACAGCCAAATAGGTGGCGGTTGTAAGAAGCGATGTTCTGTAACAGACATGCTACTTACTTTTATAGTGAAGCTAGGGAATGAGGTGTGTGCCTGATGTGTGTGTGTAGTGTGTGCTGTGTGTGCTTAGTGTGTGTTGTGCGTGTAGCGTGTTATGTTAGTATGTGTAGTGTGTGTCATGTGTATGTCTTAACTTAACTCAACGTATTTACACTGGTTTAGAAGACTGTACAGAGTCTGTATACAACCAGTTTCTTGGAGGGTGGTTTAACTGGTATGCGAGTCCATCTTAATAGACTCAAACACTAGAGCTAAATAGACCCGCAGCCAGTTAGGTGCCATCTATAGCTACTCTTAACAAACCACCTGGGGAAAATAACTTAGGTAGATTTTGAATTTGAATTTTGTCCGGGTAGCGGCCGTTAAGCCTACTCTTTTCTATTTCCTATTTTTAACGTCCTCGACATTAAACACGATGGTTCGATCTCACTAACCAGAGAACAGGGGAATTTTTACCAGAAGATCCACGTGATAAAAATCCTGGTCTTCATCATGATTCAAACCCGCGATCTCCAGGCACCTAAGGCTGACACCCACGTGTTCGTTATGCTATTGTGTATCTACACGCCAGAAAATCATATTTATTGACAAACAAACATAAAAGTTACAAATTTTGAAAGACGACTACCACAGCGACTAATTAAGAAAATTAATTAGGTCAAATTTTTTTCATAAATTATGTAGCGTGCTAAAGGTTAAATGTGGTGCCTGGGAGTGTATGTGACAGTACTAACCTCAAAGAAGTTCCCAGCCTGTTCCACTAGCAGGGCGTTAGAGTCCGGTTTATTCTTACAGTAGGTCACATATATGGAGAACTTCTCAGCCTGAAAGAGAAGAACAAACATGCGTCAACAATAGTTGCCTCTTGCAAGCAAAGATGGTAACAGCATCAGACTTGTAGGAGAGTCAAAAAGTCAACTTGACATTAAGTTTATCAACAGAATAAGCACAAACAGGACAAAATTAAGGTTCATTCTTGACCTAGCCTGGGACAACGCTCGTACTTACCCAGGTGACAAAACAGTGCCCCACATCTTCTGGTATCGTCTCATACTTCTCTAACTCCTTGAGGAATACACTGTTAAAGACAAGCACATGCATGAGTACAGTGTCAAATATCTTCTTCATCTCGTTCTTTGCTCACTCTCAAATAATCATCACGTCTACAGATAAGAATTTGAGGAGATTTGGTTTGGCTTGCCTTTGTTCGTTCTCAATCTCCCGCTATCAAACCCTGAAAGGGCTTAAGTAGCAGAATGAAGTCCAGAGAACGGAATGCGTTGTGTTGTAGTTTACAGCTTGACTGTGATAATTGCACCTTTCGGTCCAACACATCCAACTTCAGCAAGTATTTTTTGAGTACCGGGTTAGCATTTCCGCTTTGATCCCTTCTCCTTAGCCAGTCTGCTCTGTTGCAGCCTTTTATCCAGGATCACCGCAAGGAGGTGTAGAAGGGTCTGGGCAGCTCTGGTTTGCTGGCCCTGACGCTAGCAGTCAGCTATGGGTCGCTGACCACTGCAGCTCATGCACTACTCAGCATCTTGATCTCGAGGAGATTTAATACAGGTTTATAAGAAAATCAACGGAAAGGATAAATTAGACTATAACAAGTTTTTCAAAATACACCCGCCTACAAAGAACAAGAGGGCACAGCTACAAATTATTAATGAAACATCCAGATTAGATACCAGGAAATATTTTTTAAATATTTAGAATGATGAATGCTTGGAATGTATTGTCACAGGAAATAGTGGAGGTAGGGTCAACTAATGCATTCAAGAATAGTTTGGATAGCCACAGGTATTTTTAGATCAAGTTAATGTAAAAGAAACCGGTTGTATACAGATTCTGCAGAGTTTTCCAAACCAGTATAAAGATGTTAAGTTAAGTTACAGTAGGACTATACATTCTTCTTCCTGTGTTCGCTCGTTGATTGTTACAATGTCAGATGTGTTCCAGTGAAGAACTCAACCGTTGTCGGGATCTTTAGCTCCGAACAGCTTTTTTAGTGTTGAGTCATTTGGCCAGTGTGTCTTCCTCAACTGGCTATACAAAAGGCAGTCTGACAAAACATGCTCTGTAGTTTGTTCACTAAGATGACAGTTTGCACATTTCTTTTTCTGCTTCTGGCCACAATTCCATGCTGTACTTAATTCTTTGTTGTTTGTTGTTTGGGGGTCTCTGTGGCGAAGTGGTCAAGCCATTTGCCTTGTGTTCAGACGGTCAGGGTTCAATTTCGAGCTGTGACGGTCGGTCCATGATGTAAATTTTTTCAGGAGATCCCTGGGTTCATCGCTGGAGCTATGGAGTTCGTGCTTTGTGCGATGCTCTCGGCAGATGGTGTACCCATCTGCCGAGAGAGACCAAGCTAAAATGGAGAAAAAACCTGAGGCAATGAAGTCGAACCCTCGCTTAAATTTTGTTGTTGTTGTTTGTGGATCTCAAGAAGCATTCCCGTTCAGAGAGAGGTCCCTATGGGTTCTATGAAAGGTCTCCATATTCCATGAGAGGTCCCTATGGGTTTTATGAAAGGTCTCCATATTCCATGAGAGGTCTCTAGGGGTTCTATTAGTGGTTTATATGGGTTCCATGAGGTCTCTATGGGTTCAGTAAGGTCCTTAGGGGTTCTATGAAAGCCAGCAACATATTGTCTGCGGACCAACAAAATATTTAACCACAAATGCTGAAAATAAATATCATGTTCCATGCCACATAAAGGTCCTACAAATAATTTTTGTGATTTCTTCTTCTTCTTCTTCTTCTTCTTCTGCGTACACAGTCAGACAGTAACCATTATTTTTTCGAAAAAAGCAGCGGTCATCCTGAGACTCTCGCCACTACCATACAGCTTGTCTTGCAGTTCCACTGGCAATGGCCACATCTGCTCTCTCTGATCCTCGTATGTCGGGCAGTTCTGCAGCAGATGTTCAGTGGTCATTTTACCAGTACCGCACGGGCATTCGTCGGTACACCCTATCTTCAGTTTGTTGAATAGGTGGTACCTCAGTCTGTTGTGGCCAGTGCGAAGTCTGAAGACAACGACCTGCTCTCTTCGGTTCAACTGGTAATAGGCATCGTTTTTGGTGTAACCAGTATGTTCGGTTTCCCATTTGGACATGTATCTGGCTTTGATAAGCCGTTTTGACTCTTCGTACGTCATACTGGTATCTGTTTGTGGTAGTCTTGCACCTTCTTTTGCCAGTCTATCGGCCTCCTCGTTTCCTTGGATGTTGCAGTGTGACGGAACCCACTGTATCACCACCCTTTTTGGTGCGGACTGCTGGCACAGTTTGCAGAGTGCTGCTCTTAAGTCATTAAGCTCAGTGTTCTTCTGGCTTTTTAGCGCTGTGACTACTTCGAGAGCATCTGTCAGCAAGACTATATGGCTCTCATTTTCACTGTGTGTTGCCATTTCTTCCACTGCCGCCCTCAGTGCCTCTGCCTCTGCTCTGAAATTGCTTGTGTACTTACCAGTAGCGAATGACAGTGTTATATTTGTGCCATTTGGTAGGTTCAGGAATGCTCCTGCCCCTCCGTTCTGTGTAGTGTTTGTTACAGAACCGTCGGTGTATGCATGGGTCCAGTCCATGCTTGGGTAGCTTTTCGTTATGAAGCTTAGGGTAGTGTCTCTCCTTTCTTTCTCACTCTGGCAGTTTTTGTTTGCAATACCTGGTATATTTTCTACCACCTCTGGAAATATATCCTGCCTCCAAGTAGGTTTTCGTACAGTAGTGATGGGTTTTGGTGTTGTTAGTGCGTTTGTGGGATCTTCGTGCATCTTTGCTTTGGCTATTTCTGCAAAGTTTCTCCGCTTCAGTTTCCCATTTCCCAGATTGTTTAGTCTCTGGTACATTGGATGGTCCGTCAGTCTTCGGAGTTTCTCTGACTGCAGCTGGGCTCTGCAGTCTCTTCTATCGGTCATGGATTGCAGTCTTGTAATCTTTTCAAGTTCTACAATTGGCGTTGACTTCATGCCACCTGTTATGATTCTCATGGCTTGGTTTTGAAGTTTGTTAACTTTATCGAAGTTCGCCTTCGCTGCTGTTGTCCATGCCGCAATGCCATACTCGAGAACTGGTCTCACTCTTCCAGTGTACAGTTTCTTTAGTATGCTTTCGTCTGCTCCCCAGCTTGTGCCAGCAAGTTTCCTCATGATCGCCATTCTTTCTCTGGCTTTCATTCGGTTTCTCTCAATCTGACTTTTCCATGTCATGCGCCGATCAAATGTGACTCCCAGATAGGTTGGGTTGTCGTTTGGCTGCAGGATTTTGCCGTTTAGGCTTAATTTGGTACTTTGGGGTTTTAATGAGAGCGAGAATATTGTGCACGTGGTTTTCTCCTCGTTTATTTTTACCAGCCATGAGTTCGCCCACTCTTCCAGCGATGTTAGGGCCGTTTGCATCCGGTTTCTTGCTATGGTGAGATTCTTTTCAGAGGTCCACATAGCCAGATCGTCTGCAAACATTGAGCTATGGACTCTTCTTGGTATATTCTCTGTAATATCGTTTATATATACCAGAAAGAGTGTGGGTGACAGTACTCCCCCTTGGGGTACTCCCTGCTCGAGTGTCACCTTTTTGCTCATCTGCCCTTGTACTTGGACTCTGGCCGTTCTTTGTTTGAGGTAGTGGTTGATCCACTTGTACATCTTCCCACAGACATCACTTCTTCTCAGCTTGACTCTAAGTCCGTCCTTCCAGACTTTGTCAAATGCCTTTTCCAGATCCACCCAGACAGCTACTGTGTGCTTCTGTGCCTGGTAGGCATCTTCTATCTCCTGGGCTATGAGGATGACCTGGTCCTCAGTGGATCTGTGCTGTCTAAAGCCGGCTTGCTGTGGGATTAGAATTCGTTTTTCTTCCAGATGCCACATCAGTCTGGTGTTTATCATCCGTTCCATCAGCTTGCCGACACAGCTCAGTAGGCTTATGGGCCTGTATCCATTCGGATCTGTTTTATCTTTTCCTGTTTTTGGTACTGGTACCAGTATTGCATCCTTCCATGCCTGGGGTACAATACCCCTTTTCCAGCTTTGGTTCAGGACTGATAGTAGTTTTTTCTTCGCTGTTTGGCCCAGCCCCATCAGCATTTCGTTTGTTATCCCGTCTTTTCCGGGAGATTTCCTTTTCTTTAGTGTTCTCATAGCCTCTTCCATTTCACGCATGGTTAGTTTGGCCATCATGTGCTCTTCAGGAGCCGTATTTATGTTTTCGTGTCGCTTTAGCTCTTCGCTAATGTCTGTATGCTTATCTGCAGGGACCTCGATGTGGTTTGCTCTGGCATAGTGATCGACAAAGGCGTTTGCGGCTTTCTTACCTGTGATCAAGTTCTCGCCCTGCTTGATAGTAATTTGTTTATTTGACGGGGTTTCGTCGTTCATGGCTCTGACTAGCTTCCATAGCTTGTTCCCTTCTTTGTCCAGGTTTAAACTTTCCGTTTTGTTTTTCCATTTTTGTGATTTAAAATGGCACAGTTTTCATATCAATTTGCGATATAAACATTTATCATCAAATGCTACTTGAAAAAAATTAACAGCACAGCCAAAGAGTTTGGCATGAAAATAAACATTATGAAGATAAATACTATGGTAATAGACAAGCAACATGGACAAATGAATATAATAATCAATGAAGAAATTATAGAACAATTACAGAAGTTTTCATATTTAGAACAAGCCATAATAGAAGATGCCCGAAATGAGACAGAAATTAACCTTAAGCACGCCGATCCCTTCTAACCAGCTCGGCCTGCAAAAACGGTGTGCGGAAAAAAAAATTTTTTTGTTGAACGGAGTCACTCCTGCCAGCCATTTTTTACTGCTGACTACGCCCTCCATATATACACGATATTT
This sequence comes from Ariolimax columbianus, assembly GCA_036924085.1. NCBI lineage: Eukaryota > Metazoa > Mollusca > Gastropoda > Stylommatophora > Arionidae > Ariolimax > Ariolimax columbianus. Next base: position 41,229,852 of record JAVGWX010000012.1, on the reverse strand, counting down.
TGCCGGTTAAAGTATCGTGTGTTCGATTACAAATGGCTTTTGAACAGTTTTAATTTTGTATACGCCGTTTGGAGCAAGCCGACTTTTTGCGAAAGGGGAAGTAGGTTGTTGAGAAAGATTTTTATCGCGTAGATCTGTTTATTTTGTTTGTTTAAATGAAAGAACTACGTTTGAATTGGAAACTAACAGTTGTGGCGATATTGTAAACACAGTATCGATACGTTGTTGTGGTTTCCATGGTTTTCTATCGAAGCGACTAGGCCTAGTGGTCGAGTCCAAATTTTTCCCGAGATTTTCATAAATTTTCAACTTCATCTTTTTAAATCTCAAAAACTAACAAACATACAACAAAAACAATAACACCCACATGTTCGTTATGCTATTGTGTATCTACACACCAGAAAATCATATTTATTGACAAACAAACATAAAAGTTACAAATTTTGAAAGACGACTACCACAGCGACTAATTAAGAAAATTAATTAGGTCAAATTTTTTTCAAAAATAATGTGGAGTGCGTAAGGTTAAGACAAGGATTGCATGGCTAAAAAAAGGCCTTCAGAGAAAAACAGAAATTGCTAACCTCAAAGAATGCAAAGATATAACTGAGGAAAAGAATTCTCATGTATGGCCACTTGGACTGTATGTGATTGAAACATGGATTCTAGCAAAGAAGGATTAAAAAAGCGTGGAAGCATTTTAAATGTGGTGCTACCATAGACTGGAACGAATTAGTTAGAAAAAAAGATCCAACGACAATGTCCTCACTGATGTACTTTCTACTGGCGCATAAAGACAAATATTGAAAATGAGACAAAACTGAAAATTGAGTTGACTGGGACACACTATGTGACATGAAAGTCTTCTACAGAAGATACTAGGCAGCAAGATTCAACGGAAGTGAGGACCAGCGCGTCCAAGACTCACCTTTATATCTCATGCATGCAGGGACATTAAAGTACGAACCTATGCTGAAATGAAGGGAGCTACATAGGATAGGATCAAATTGAGAGGCATGCTCTGACAACCCTACAACCAGTCTTAGGACTGACCAACCAGAGGATAGGATCAAATGCAGAGACATGCTCAGACAACCCTACAACCAGTCTTAGGACTGACCAACCAGAGGATAGGATCAAATGGAGAAACATGCTCAGACAACCCTACAACCAGTCTTAGGACTGACCAACCAGATTATGATGATGATGATGATGATGATATACAGCATTGTTAACAAAATTTTAAAAAATAAAGTTTTATTACTGTAAACTAAATTTATAAGCTATATATAAATATGACCCACTTAATAACATGGCCTCCAGCCACTGTCCTAGAGTTAATGTCTGAAAGCTAATGAGCACTCACTCTTTATGGAACTCGTAAATCTCATCCATATTGCTAAAGACCACATGTTCCTTGCCAAGGATTCCAGCTGGCACGTTGACGTTGTGGTCTGACATTGGCTTCATGTAACACTGGGGACGAGACAGATAAGGTCAGGTTGTGATGTGTGATGGTGGAGAGGTTACTGTAGGTCTGGGTTTTTCAGTGTTCTGCTTGACCTTAGAGGTTCAGAGGTAGGTCCCTATGGGTTTTAAGAAAGGTCTCCATATTCCATGAGAGGTCTCTAGGAGTTATATTAGTGGTTTCTATGGGTTCCATGAGGTATCTATGGGTTGGTTCCATTAGGTCTCTATGGGTTCCATTAGGTCCTTAGGGATTCTATTAAAGGTCTCCATAGATTCCAAGAGAGGTCTTTAGGGGTTCCATTAGTGGTTTATATGGATTCCGGAGGTCTCTATGGGTTCCATTAGGTCCTTAGGGGTTCTAAGAAAGGTCATAGATTCCATGAGAGGTCTCTAGTGGTTCCATTAGTGGTTTCTATAGGTTCCATGAGGTCTATATGGGTTCCATTAGGTCCCTAGAGGTTCTATGAAAGGTCTCCATAGATTTCATGAAAGGTCTATATGGGTTCCATTAGGTCCTTAGGGGTTCCATTAGGTCCTTAAGGGGTTCTATGAAAGGTCTCCATAGATTCTATGAGGTCTCTAGGAGTTCCATTAGTGGTTTATATGGGTTCCATGAGGTCTCTATGGGTTCAATTAGGTCCTTAAGGGTTCTATGAAAGGTCTCCATAGATTCCATGAGAGGTCTCTAGGGGTTCAATTAGGTCATTAGGGGTTCTGTGGTTCTACAAAAGGTCTATAGTGGTTCCACAAGGTTTCTAGTGGTTTCATAAGGTCTCTGGTGGTTACACTAGGTCTCTGGTGGTTTCACATGGTTTCTAGTGGTTTCACAAGGGGTCTAGTGGTTTCACAAGGGGTCTAATGGTTTCACAAGGTATCTAGTGGTTTCACAAGGTCTATAGTGGTTTCACAAGATCTCTAGTAGTTTCACAAGATCTCTAGTGGTTTCACAAGATCTCTAGTGGTTTCACATGGGATCTAGTGGTTTCACAAGGTCTCTAGTGGTTTCACAAGGTCTCTAGTGGTTTCACAAGGTCTCTAGTGGTTTCACAAGGTCTCTAGATGCACAAAAGATCTCCAGGAGTTCCACATGAGTCTCCAGGGGTTGCACAAGAGGTCCGCTTTAGGCCTCTAGAAGTTTTGCAAAAAAATCTCCAGGGGTTCCACAAGAGGTCCGCTTTAGGCCTCCAGAAGTTTTGCAAAAAGATCTCCAGGGGTTCCACAAGAGGTCCGCTTTAGGCCTCTAGAAGTTTTGCAAAAAGATCTCCAGGGGTTCCACAAGAGGTCCGCTTTAGGCCTCTAGAAGTTTCGCAAAAAGATCTCCAGGGATTCCACGGGAGGTCCGCTTTAGGCCTCTAGAAGTTTTGCAAAAAGATCTCCAGGGATTCCAGGGAGGTCTGTATTGGTTCCACGAGAGGTGTCTAGAGGTTCCGTGAGACTGTGATTGAATGACATAAAAACTGTCTTTGTTCTGATGTGTTGTCTTTCCTCGTAGACCTCACTCACCACATTATCATAGCGTTCTGTGTTGCCCATGGGATATTATACATTTTTCTGTCAAACCTCACTTCTGTGGCTTCAATTATCTTTTCATTTGTTTGTGACTGTCCGTCTCTCTTGTGCTTCCGAGGCCAAAAATGAAGCAAAAAATGGCGGACATTCAACAACACACCAGGGCAGAAGGGGAGTGACTAAGTAAGTAAGTAAAGTAGTTGTCTATGACACACTTCCATATAACAGGACTGACATTATATAGCTACATCAATTTACTTTTGGGGTGTGGTGTGGGTGGGGCGCATGCGACGGCTGTGTAGAGAAGTGGTTAGTGATACGACTCGCAACCTAAACATGCAAATGTTTTCTTTGAAATCAGCAAGGTTGTGCCCCTATGGTAATAATAAAAATAATTCAATTAGACAACCAAGGCTCGTCGCATCAATCATCAGTGACCATGATTGATGGCTGAGGTGCATAATTCTGAAGAGGTGTGGTCGATTTGTCGCAGTCAGGTGTTGTTCGGGCGACCCCAGGGGCATATCTGTGTGATACAAAGTTTTTCCCACCTTTGAATTTGACAGCCAGGTGCAGGCTTTAGCGGGCAGGGACATCCTGGGGGAGGTAGGTCACGTGACCAAAGATAGAGGTGCAGCGGAAGTCCAGGAAAGAAACAATACTTTCAAGATGTGTTTGTCGGATGACCTCAATGTTAGTAACCAGGTCATACCAGTGTATGTGCCTCTGAATGTGCATATGCTAGGCTTCAAGACATTCTTGACCTGTTTGTAAGATCATCAAGATTTCTAAACATACATAAGGATTGAAATGACACAGGATTTGTAATGGTGCAGTTTGATTTCCAGGGAGAGCCTGTGCTGGGACCAGACTCAGTGGTAAATAGACTCATTTAAAAAATGGGTACTGAAGTCAGATTCACTGGGCTGTAAGGTGTAAAGAAATAGTACAACTCATTCTGCCTTAAGGAACTTGGTCTACATACAGATAATCAATAAAATGGAATAAAGTACACTTGCATTTATACAGATTTCTAAATCTTTCACATATGTTCTTTCTGTCTGCAACAGTTCGGCCATGATGAACCTGGAGATGAGACAATGACCAAATATGTGATGTGTGGGTATGAATATACCAGCAAAATAACAAAGACGTGGTGTGTGGGTGCACTAGCAAAATAACAAAGATCTGGTGTGTGGGTATGAACATTCCAGCAAAATAATAATAATGTGGTCTGTGGGTATCAACATACCAGCAGAATAACAAAGATGTGGTGTGTGGGTATAAATATACCAGCAAGATAACAAAGATGTGGTGTGTGGGTATAAATATACCAGCAAAATAACAAAGATGTGGTGTGTGGGTATGAACACACCAGCAGAATAACAAAGATGTGGTGTGTGGGTATGGACATACCAGCAGAATAACAAAGATGTGGTGTGTGGGTATGAACATACCAGCAGAATAACAAAGATGTGGTGTGTGGGTATGAACACACCAGCAGAATAACAAAGATGTGGTGTGTGATTATGGACATACCAGCAGAATAACAAAGGATCCTTACTGTGGTAGTCTTACTCACCTTTACACCCTAACTCAATCAATCAAAACTGTTCAGTTCCCTATAGAGCACAGATCTTCAACAAATACATGCCAAGTTCTCCTGTCTTCGGCTATCCATTCCAGCTCTGTGACATCTTCCCTATCTCCTTTATGTTTGTCTCAGGCTCTCTTCTCTATGTGTGTTTTGGTCTGCCTCTATTCCTCTTGTCTAGGGAATTCCAGAACAGAGACTGTCTTGTAATATTATCAGCTTATTTCCTTAATGTGTGTCCTATCCAACATCAGCACCTTCTCCTCACGTTGTGTCCCACTGATATCTGTCTGGTTCTGTCCAACAATCCCACTTTAGTGATCTTATCATACCATTTCAATTTCTCTATTCTGTGCAGGCATCCATTTCTGAATACCTGTCTCTTTTTCATTGCTATTTTTGTTGTTCTCCATGTTTCAAAGCCACACAATAGAATGAACTTTACATTAGAGCTGATGATGTCTGTGTTCTTGTGTTGAACTAAACATCTTTGGGTTCCCATGCTTACATACACTTTCAGGTAGACCAGCATATTTTTAATGTTTCTTTTTGTGGGAGAGTTGTCCTTTGAAATAGCAACGGCTGCCTTCTTGTTTTGGGAACTGACGCTAGTCCAATCAGGCACACCATACTGACCAGGACATCACATCAGGGTCAGGCACAATACACTGACCAAGATCACTATCTCTCTTCCATGTAGTGTTCCCTGGAAACAAGCTGTTTTCAACGTAGTCTGACGGACTAGATTCGCAGTAGTAGTGAGCATCCCGCAGATGAAGGCCAGCATAGCCCAACCGCCTGGATGAACGCTGTCCACCTTTATCAGCACTCTCGGGATGTGAAGAAAGCTATTACAACCCGCCACAACCCCCTTTTCAGGGAGCACAAAAGAGTAAACTTACTCATTGTAGACATCAAACAACAACAACAATAACAACAACAACAACACTGCTTCTTGCTTTAAAAGTAATGTGGTTATCAATATTTATGTACAACTTTCTCCTAACTAAATGTGTGCTTAATGTCTCTTCCTCTTCTGTTAGGGGTTCTTCTATAGCTTTATTTAGTGAGTGCTGACAAATGGATTCATTTTTCGTCTTGGGAGATGCACTACTGCCTTTGAATTTGGTTGAGTGTGGAAATAGAGGTAGAGTTGTTGCGACATTAATGTGAGATGTTGCATTGTTTTTCACATTGTAGGGTCTTGAATGTGTGGGCGTTGTCAAAGTGGCGTGTGTGATAGGTAAGGATGTTGTCATAGCGGAGTGTGTGATAGGTGTAGATGTTGTCGTTGATGTTGTCTTCCGAGTATTTGACAGGTGTGAATTTTGTCCCATTGGAATGTGTGATATGTGTGAATGTTGTCAGATTGGAATGTGTGATATGTGTGAATGTTGTCAGATTGGAGTGTGTGACACGTGCAAATGTTGTCACATTGGAGTGCGTGAAAGGTGGGATGTTAGAAAATTAACAAACAAGAACTTACTCTCTTCGCCGTGCAGATTTTCTCTTTTCTTCTGTTATTTCTTTAGCTGTTCCCGTCTGTTCCAGCTTCTCTTCTATGGAAGAATCACTCTGTCTCTGCTCATCTTTCTCGTTGTGCTAGAAGAAGAGATGAATGCAACGTTAACCTGATGTGCTGAAATGGCTCACAGAATGAGATACATATTAGTTTTGGAGAATCTCTAACACGGATACCATAATAAGCACGGCCAGTGAGAAAGTGAAGATGGATAGGACATCTGCACAGGAAGAAAAACAATATAAAATAAATCAGGACACGATATATCCCACTCGCCCGGACATTGTAAGTAAAGATCCCGATTTCACGCTAGTGTGGCAAATCGGGAATATTGTGTTAGGCCCATATTTTTCTTGTCCAATGGCACACTAGGGGTGGTGTTGTCAGCATCACGCAGGCAGGCCGCCTTTAATCATAATAATGTTTGCCTAGGCATCTAAGGCCCAGTGCGTCGATGAACCACTACCATGTCCAACTGCTGAGGATTGTAACCAAACCTCGTCCAGTGCTGAAGAAGAGACTGCTATCTGCCTGAGCCATGTAGAACAGGGAGGAGACCGCACCCACGCCTCCAGCCGACCGGAGATCGGAGACTGTTGTTACCCGTAACTGATTTAAGCATGATCTGGTGAGCCGGAACTTCCTGGTCCAGTCGAACCACTTGACTGAACACATACAGGCGGCACTGACCAAAGTGTCCGAGATGGAAGACTGCCTTTACTTTCCCAGATGATTCTTGTACCAGATTTTAGAGGCTTGTCAACGCCAGCAGCCGTTTTGTGATCGGAAAAAATCCCACACCTACTGGAGACCGAACCTTGATCGCTGAGGAGGGTGGCCAATGAACTAACCATTGTGCTACCTCAGCTCTCTAGGTCACCTAGAAAGGCTGCTGCGTGGCCTTACATTTCAGGAACAGTGTTGTATTTACTCACACAATTTTCCTGATTACGTTTATCCTTCTCCTTCCCCCCTCCTCCTCCCCCATTTTAAGGGACATGTGTAGTTCTGAAATTGTCGTTGTTGGAATGCCCACAATGAGTAGGTCCACTCTTGTGTGCACCCTGAAAAGGACGTTAAGTGGCGGGTTGTTGTAGCTTTCCTTACATCTCAAGCAAGCTGATGAAGGTGGACCGGGGTCCTCCAGGCGGTTGTGCTTTGCTTGGCTTCATCTGCACTGCGCTAACGGGGATCACGTCGATCCCTCATCTTGTTAGCCCAGCTGCCATGGTAACAGCCTGCTTCCAGGGAAGGCCATTAGGAAGCCGAGGTGACGGTCTTGACTAGTATATTTTGCCTGACCAGACATTAGTCTTCCTTCTCTAAGGAACATAAAACAGAATATTTTCCAGCGTAATTTCCTCTCTGTCAGTCGACTTTAAAAGTCAGACTTTCGATGACACAGCAACACGGAAGCGATGGCATAACACAAAAAAGGAATAGCAGAAATAGAGAAATAGGTGAGTATTATTTTTAATAATAAACTGAAATTCAAATATTTAGAATTCATATTTTCAAGAACATTTCATCCAGACCCTCTGGTATGTTAAACAAGCTATGAGGAACTTTTCATCCAGCAATCCGCATGGCTCCTACATTTTTTACCTGACGCCTAGATCCTAAACAAATTTGCCACCCTTTGAACTAAACATATACTGAAAGGGCTAAGAGAGTGAGACACGTGATAGTTTTTGAGGTTACTGGATTACTGGACGATACGTTCCTCAAAGGCAGTTACACCACTGCGGGTCCCAACTTCGTTTTCATTGTCTTCTGTCATGGGCATGGTGGACCAGTGGGTGATAACTTTCCCGTCTGTAGCATCGCAGATTTTGTTTCTGAATTCTTCTTCTTCGTACGCTGTCAGACTCCAACCTTTATTTTTTCAAAAAAAGCAGCGGTCATCCTGAGGCTGTCAACACTGCCAGTTTCTGAATTCGAGGGAGTTAGACCAGTGTGTAGGTGGTCTTCCCTGTGGTCATATTCTGTCTTATTAGTACCAGACTGCTGTCGCCGTACGTCAGTGTTGAGAAGACCTTTCAAACGTTTTTGGGAAGGACGCTAAAGTCTGTTATCTATTATTTTATGTAATAATGCGTGAACGAATGGTCTCAATGCCTAGCTGCTGACAAAGATGGCAGCAGATCGAATCTACAATAAGGCATATGTTGTTTTTCTATTGGGGGTGAAATACACAAACATAACCAGCACTCGATGTGGCGACAGCTGTGGTAAAGCGACTTGTAGTCCTCAGCTTTTAAATCCCCTCGACGACCCCAGCAATGGGAATAAAGTCGTACAACGATTTTTTTTTAATGCAATAATTTCCTATCTATTTTCACTTCTGCCACCTGAGTATATAAACAAGTTGAACAAACAGGTGTTTGTCAAATGGCAAAATGTCTTTCCAGACATTAACAGGCAATTTATGATATAGTGAGATGTGGTACCCCCCATACAACCTTCTAGGTCAATTATTCAAAAAGTGGTTTTCCACCCTATGTTCCGGCCCACAAAGCGTGTAAAAATACTGGATGATAATAGTACTAATCTAATTAAATAAACATTAACTTGTTTTATAATTAGGACTAATCAAATTTGTGATCTTTCTAAACAATATCTGCTGTTTCCAATATACTATATCATTATCAATGAAGTTTCAAGGTTTGTTTTATATTCTCGTTCATTAAGTCTCATTAAAATTATTAAAAATAACAAATGTTTACAACTGTTAAGACAGATGTAACAAGAACCGGTTATAACGGCTATCATTGCACTTGCATGGTAATAGAGTCATAGATATGGTCAAGCACAAATTTAAGCACATTTGTTACCAAATTTAAGATGATCGAAAATAAGAACAATAATCAGCTGGTACTTGTCCTTATCTGGCCCTCAGCTGGTACTTGTCAACATGTGGCCCTCGGATTGCTACTTCTCCTCATTTGGCTTTCAGCTGGTACTTGTTCTCATGTGGCCCTCATGCAACCCTTGGGATGGTACTTGTCCTCATGCAACCCTTGGGATGGTACTTGTCCTCATGCAACCCTCGGAATGGTACTTTTCATCATGCAACCCTCGGGATGGTACTTGTCCTTATGCAACCCTCAGGATAGTACTTGTCCTTCTATGGCCCTCGGGATGGTTTTAGTTACAAACCCCTAGTATAGATTGTGTATGAAAGACAAACCTCGTGGGGTGTAACACCCAGCTTCCCTTGCAGTTGGACTCTGTACTTCTCCATGCGGGACGAGAAGAGTTTGTAGCGCTTGTCCACCATAGAACACCACTCCATAATGCTGGTGGCATGGATGTTTCCCTTGGCAACAAAGTCGTTGGCCAGCTGTAGAAGCAGCTTGACATTCTCTTTGGTTTCCTGTCAGTGATAAAGATGACATGGATGTATTGGTACGTCAAACAAAGAAAGTTTATTCTTGACAACGATCACAAGACAAGTATTTATCTGCACTCGGGAAACATATAACACGAGGCATGTTCAAGTCAAATCAGGACTTTTTTCTTTTTTTTGGCAGTGAAAAAAAAATTGTCAAGTAGTCAAAATGCCATTTGTTTTTTTTTATATAATTTTCTGCAACGTTTATGCATTTATCCCAGCGTTTAACCTTTAGCACGCCCTTGTCCGATCCCTTCTAACCAGCTCGGCCTGCAAAAACGGTGTGCGGAAAAAAAATTTAATTTTTTGAACGGAGTCACTCCTGACAGCCATTTTTTACTGCTGAGTACTCCCTCCATATATACACGATATTTTGCCGGTTAAAGTATCGTGTGTTCGATTACAAATGGCTTTTGAACAGTTTTAATTTTGTATACGCCGTTTGGAGCAAGCCGACTTTTTGCGAAAGGGGAAGTAGGTTGTTGAGAAAGATTTTTATCGCGTAGATCTGTTTATTTTGTTTGTTTAAATGAAAGAACTACGTTTGAATTGAAACTAACAGTTGTGGCGATATTGTAAACACAGTATCGATACGTTGTTGTGGTTTCCATGGTTTTCTATCGAAGCGACTAGGCCTAGTGGTCGAGTCCAAATTTTTCCCGAGATTTTCATAAATTTTCAACTTCATCTTTTTAAATCTCAAAAACTAACAAACATACAACAAAAACAATAACACCCACATGTTCGTTATGCTATTGTGTATCTACACGCCAGAAAATCATATTTATTGACAAACAAACATAAAAGTTACAAATTTTGAAAGACGACTACCACAGCGACTAATTAAGAAAATTAATTAGGTCAAATTTTTTTCAAAAATTATGTAGCGTGCCTAAGGTTAAGTAGTGCTTGAAAAGCTTCAGCATAGACAGATGTCTCAGTATGTCTGAACCAATTCAGAGAGCCTGTTTCATTTGTCATCAGTGCTGAAATGCTAGCCTCCCAGGAATTTTTTAGGGATCCAAACAGGTAGAAATCGCTTGGAGCAAGGTCTGGACTGTAAGGTGGATGTGGTAATACCTCCCAGCCGAGTTGCTGCAGATGGCACATAGTGCGGTGAGCCGTATGAGGTCGAGCATTATCTCACAGGAGCAGGACAGGACCATAACTCATGGATGTACGGTCTTCTCTAAAACATTTACATCATTCAAATGTCGTAATGTTAATATACTTCACCCTACGGATGTGTCGGACCGAAAGGTGCAAATATCACAGTCAAGCTGTAAACTAGCAACGCATTCCGTTCTCCAGACTACATCTTACTACTTGCAAAGCCCTGTTCAGGACTTGGTAGCGGGAGATTGAGAACGAACACAGAAGAAGAGAAGAAGTACTTCACCCTGAAAAAGCCTGTATTCAAACCATCTGACTAGCTCTCAATGCTAGTTGTATGACAGCACTTACCTTGGCTCTATTTCTGAACTCATAATGCTCCTTCAGCAAGGCTTCCGTTTCACTTTTGTCAGAGCCTAGGTTAGTGTGTGAGGCCAGGTAGGCTTCACCGTAATCATGGATCCACTCCAATGCCTGAAAAGATATACAGAAAACAAAAAGTCTTTAAAAGTAATCCGCATCTTCTTCTCCTCCATCCATGACATTGTGTCAGGTAAGTTTGTTACTTATTCTGAATACCTGAATCCTGGCATTCAATCAGGTGCGGTTGCCAGATGCCAGGTAGCCAAAAGTGGCTTGAATCTGTGTCTGTCCTTCGCATTGGGGTACCATGATGGTCCAAAGGCGTGGTGCAGGTCGTTTCTCCAACTCATCTGCAGACAGCCACGTGGGCGGTTGTGGTTGTATGGACATCAGAAAGACACCCTCCTCGTCATCTATCGTCAGTCATGCAGATCAAATGGCGCGTCCATCTGTACTTTCGTACTGATGCAGAGTCGACGACATCCCAGAACTCAAATTTGGTCACGGATGTCGGTATTTCGAATATGGTTTCTTAGGGAGAAACTTAGGATTCTATGCTCCATTGCTCCTTCTGTAATTCTGAGCTTTTCTTCGTCTTATGTGCGTAGACTCCGAATCTCACACCCATAAACCACTGCTGGAATATCCATGCTGTTTACGGTGTGAGTCCTGGCCTTGATGTCTGCTGGTGTATCGGTTTAATGCGATTGAAACAGAGCCAACCTGCCACTCTCCTGCGTGAGATCTCCTAATAAATGTTGCAGTTGTTGATGATTTCCTTGCCTACATAACCATAATTTGGTTTTTAGGGGGTTTTGTTTTTTTGCGTTCACCTTATTCCCCAAGGCGCCTGTTGGCCCAGTGCATCCGACTTTAGCATACATTTTATGTAAGGGTCTGCTTCCTCCTGCATTTTCTAACGGTTTGCTTCCCCGGGGTAACGGCCGGTGCTGTGATGGGGATCGTACCCAGCACCTTTGGGTTGTGAGCCATGTCACTTAACCATTAGCCCACGCCATCCCCACTTACGTAGTACGTAGACATTGACATTTTCAATGGGCTCATCTTCCAATCGCAGTTCCTCCCTAGAGCAGAACGTGTTCAGTAGAAATTGAGTCTTCTTTTTATTTATGTCAGGTAAGTTCATCTTTATATCCATTTTCATACTTACCATTTAGATTAGTTAGTTATTCTCTGTGGGTGGTTGAGTGGTTATGACAATGTTATCTTAACCAAAGGGACATGGGTTCAAATTGCTTGCAAATTTTCAAATTTTACATAGCCTCTGTCTGTTCCCAGTATGACTGAATGCAGCAGGTGGTATGAAGTCAAAGTTTTTCTTCTCTGGATGACTCTGCAGAGTCTGTATACAACCAGTTTCTTTTACATTTCATTGATCTAAAAGCTATAACATCCAATCTATTTTTAAATGCATTAATTAATACTGCCTTCATTATTTCCTATGGCAATATATTCCAAGTATTCACAATCTCTCTGACTAAAAAATTATTTTGTAATATCCAGTCTGGACCTTTTATTAATTAATTTGTAGCTGTGCCCTCTTGTTCTTGTACGCGGTTGAATGTTGAAAAACTTTTTATAGTCTAATTTATTTTCTAATATGTCACTGCACAGGATAGGGTGACCTTCCCATCCATCCAGACAGTCCTGCACAGTTGCTGGTTATTAGAACTCTTAGCCAGGCTGCATAGTTGCAGTCTGTTTCCAGGGTCATTACTGGTGGCTTGTGGTCACTACAGGATGGTGTCGCCAGCTCTATGCCCAACCCTCTTAGTCATCTCTTGGCACAACCGGTCGCTTAGACAGAAAGCGTCTCCTACCTGAAACAGATGAGTTGACCATTTTATTTTATATGTTGATTTGTTAGTTCAGTGTTGTTGTCCCTGATGAAGGCCTATTGGTCATAACGTAGGTTTTGTTTGTGTTCTCGTCTCGGTGCGGTATCTGACCATACCCATTTTTTAATTTTGATTAAGCTCAACCTTAATCAACTTTTACTAGTTTTTTTTCATGTTTTTTTCCCATTATACACATCCACATAACTGCTGCAGCCTCGCCTTATTTTAACTATTCTTTACTCCCCTTTCAGACCTCAATAACACAAGGGCACAATTGGAAGACATTTTTATGAAATTTGATGTATAGCCCATTTATACTCCTTTTCCTTCAAACAAACACCTGAGGACATAAACCTGACGATATTTAGGGGCAGATGATGCAGTAGTGAATGAGTTGAGAGCAGTCAGTGATTCATAGCTGACTGTTTGCATCAGGATCAGTGGCCCATAACTGATCAAGACCCTATTCCACTTCCAAGTGGTAGCCCAGGAAATAGACTGCAACCATGCAGCCTGGCTAAGAGATTAAGGATTGAAGAGGGAAGGCAAACCCAGTCCCCAAAAATGTTGTGCTGAAATAGTATGTGTCAGGCCGAAAGGCGCAGATATCGCAGCCTCGCTGTCAACTGCGATACAAACATCCTTTTCAAGACGAATGTCGATAAAGAAGAATATGTACCTTTACCCCACTGTCATGATCGTGCGATGACTTAAAACAAATTCCCGTTTTCCAGCCGCAGTCATCGGATGACGACTGACACTAAGTGACTGAATATTGTATTGTGTATAAGCATTTGGGTTAATGCTATAAAAACGGCTCAACATACGGATATTTGAATTTAAATACTTTCACTTTTTTCTTCTCTGATTTAAACTGTGAACTGTGCTTGCAGTATTTTATAGAGAATATTGAAACGATGTGTTCTCTTTTTCACTCGGATTGGAAGATTCACCCATTTTTCAGGATGATGAAGTAGAGTTGTTGAAAAAGACCTTTTTGAGGCAGATCTGTTTAGTTTGTTTATATAGAAGTTATAAATACGTTTGTAGTGGAAACTAACAGAAATGTCGATATTATAAAAGAACACGATCCATCCTTTGTGGCAATTTCTAAAACTGGCTGGACACCCGACACACCCAAACTACATAAAGAAAAGATCAGTCTAAATGGTTGTGCTGTTTTTCAACATTTTCACCTTCATCTTCTTGTATAACAGAAACTTACATACACAACAAAAACAATAACACCAACAAGTACTTTATTAGTTTATGTCTTTACACACTCACAAATCATATCTATAGACCAACAAATAAAATAGGTTAAAAAGGTCAAGGCGGGTCCCATGGCAACAAATGCCGTCGGGGATGAAGATAACTTCCCATGGACTAAGCCGCAGCCGTTGCTGTTTATACCTTCCCCAACTCATACGTCAGGTACACATTTACAGCTGGGTAGACTGGAGGAGCAGTAGTACCAGGGACAAACCACACCGGATTTTATGTTTCTGTCCGTCCGTGATTTCAAACTCTGGTGCGGTGTAATCCCAGTCTTAGCAAGCCAGCTCACTGTCGGCTAGGCTACAGGCTCCAATAGGTTATAATCTCTCAAAGTCAACAACCATAGGAAAATGTGACATGCTGAAAAATAATGCAGCTGTAAGAGAAATTTCTAATGTTGGGTCACAGGGGTTAAAGAAAGTAGTGACCAGCCGGAGTTTCTGTGGCTCATTCAATTTTGTCCCATCATAGAAAAAGGCCTTAATTGGTCGAAATGTCGGTCAGGGGCATTTATTATTAGGCTTGAGATAGAAGTATCTGTGTTGTAGACAGACTTCCGGTTGTTCAAGATCACTGTGGTTTTTGATTTAACAAGAATGCATAGTTAAAAATTAACTAAAGTAAGGTCCAGTTTAGATATTAGGAAATATTTTTTTAGTCAGAGAGTGGTGAATGCTTGGAATGCATAGCCACAGGAAGTAGTGGAAGTAAGGAGAATTAATGCATTTAAGAATAGATTTGATATGCATAGCTTTTAAAACTGATTGTATACAGACTGCAGTCTTCTAACCCAGTATAAAGACGTTACATAAGTTAAGTAGTTACCTGCTTGGCACTTTGTTCAAACAATACAAACTGATGGCACTGTTCCAGTTTCCTCTTCTTCAATGTCCAGTACTCTAGCACTAGGTTTTCTTGTTGTAGAAGCTTCGCCAAAGTTGCTGTAGACAGTCAAATCACATGATGACATTATTGTGTGCTATCTTCTGGTGTTTTATTGTTATGGGTGTTTAAGATGATAACAAATTGATGAAGAACTGAAAATGTACAACCAAATCTGATTAATATGTTGCTAATTAATATCTAATTAACATTCTATTTGTTAGCCTCTGTCCCTTTTCCCCAAAAATTGTGTCCATTTAAAAGTGTGATCCAATCTTGCCCAACACAAGAGAAAATGATGACAGTATCAGACTTGTGCTGTGAGATATGTTCTCAAATTTCTATAAAGATCAATCCTGGCATAGCAGACTTTGCCGTACCCTCGACACTCATGTGAAGAGGTGGCTGTGGAGCCGTCATGCATTCTGCTCCTTTGAGTTGCATGAGCCTCCATGATGGAGTTTGGTAGCATCTAGCTAGTTAGTTATCTTTCCACTTGTACTGTTAAGCGTCGTGGGGAGCTTAAGTTGTCTATCCAGCGCCAAGTATGTTGCGTCTGTCAATGTGAGCCCTTGTCGCTGCACAATCACTCTAATGTCATCTATCCACCTGCCTCACGGCCGCCCCCTTGCCCTGTAGCCAGATTTACCAGCATTGTAAGCAATCAAGGGAAGTTGATTAGGGTGCATTATCATGAGAAGACCAAACTAATTTATGTTCTGTGCAAGCAACTCCCAGAATGCAACATTAGTTGAAGCTTTTCAGAGACACTTTCAAGAAGTCTCTGTAGTGTTTCTTCTGTCCTCCTATTGAGCGTCTGTTTGTTTTGAGCTCACCGTCTAACAACTGCTTGCTCTCCCAGGGGGTTCTGCTATGCTTGGCTTCATCTGTATGTCGCTCACTACTACGGGGATCAAGTTGATCCCTAACCTAACCTCGCTAGCCAGACTGCCAAGAAAAACATTCCATTTCCAGGGAGGACTACGGGGAAGCCGAGGTAAGGGTCTTGGCCAGTATGTTTTGGCTGACCCTGACTAACATCGCTGATCAGTATATTTAGTCTTCCTCCCCCTCTGGCGAGAGTAGTATAGTACTGTTTGGTGCAGATCTGATAAATCTCTGGGAATATCTCATTCTGTTATTTCTTTAACCTCTAAATTCAAGTGTTACCTGACTCTCCCCTTATCGTCTACAGGTGTGACAAAAACCTGCTGAACCTACTGTTCTCAAGTGAAATAAGGTAGTTTGTTGGTTTATTTTGAGTTGGTGAATTGGGTTTGGTGTGCTGCTTATGTTTCTGTCTTCTCTCCATTGGTGTATATACTGATTTCTGATGATGTTCCTAATCTCTATCACGAATCTACAATTTCCTGTTCTGGTTTCCAATACTATCATTTGTCATCTCCGATGCCTCGATGTTAAGCTATTCAGCATTGCCTCTCCTTGTTAGCCTCCGTCACTTTTCCCCAGCACTTTTGTCCATTTAACAATGTGCACCAATTCTACTCATTTCATAATATGTCCTAGTAGAACATGTTCTCAACGTGTACTGGATCCATCAGAGGAGCTGAGTGACAACATGGCCTTCTCTAACCCAATTAATAATTAAACTGTATGGTGATGAGAGAAATCTGAGATTGACTGCCAAGTTTATGAGGGAAATTGTTGTGATGATTTCAGAGTAAATGAAGATGTAGTTGACATGTCCACAAATATATTATTCCTTTGTTATGATGTGTGTAATAAGTTGTCTTTGTTCTGTGTGTTATAAGTTGTCTTTGTTATGATGTGTGTAATAAGTTGTCTTTGTTCTGTGTGTCATAAGTTGTCTTTGTTCTGATGAGTGTAATGTCTCTATTCTGATGTGTGTAATAAGTTGTCTCTATTCTGATGTGTGTTATAAGTTGTCTCTATTCTGATGTGTGTAATAAGTTGTCTCTATTCTGATGTGTGTAATAAGTTGTCTCTATTCTGATGTGAGTGAGAAGTTACCTTTATGCCCGGACCTTCCTCAGCACATCTTCAATAATCTTCTTTACTGTCAAATAGATTCTAACACTCTTCTATAAAACCAAATCTCTGAGGCTGTCAGTGATCCTCTTGCTTACTCGACCGATTGTCCATGAAGAACTTCCTTATGACATGGCTGTATCAAAACCATTTATCTTTTATCAATATTTAAAGAATCACCAAATTCGATCAAAGAATCAAAATATTCCTTCCAGTAGGACACACCCACCTTTCACCCGCTGCTCAGGGCTTCCAAATTTCATCTGTACGCCCAGAAAGTGTAAGTTCCTGGTGACGTACTTAAGGAATGTTTCAGCAGTTCGTCTCGCTAGTGTGCAAGCCTGGACAGATAGCAAAGTCACATACTTATTATCAGTTAATATAACAAAAGATAAAAAACATATAATAAATATTTGTCAGATCAATAATACAAGAGCAATGATAAAGAAGTAAACGACAATAATCGCAAACTAGTTTTCCTGGCAATCCGAGGAAGAAAGAAAGGTGATATGGTGCTATGGATGCCAGATGGATCAGATTTTAACCTTTATGTACCTTTGTGACTTTTATCCGACTGACAAAAATTTCGGCGTAACAGCCAAAGTCGTGTTAAAGCAACGGCCGAATATATACCGTTCTAATCATATATAGACAACCAAGCTTCGATAAAAATCAACACAAATCGGGGCTATTTGTTTGTTTAAAACGTCACTTCCTTCTTTACAATTTGAAATTACAAATGAATTTGAAACACTATTATCTTATTCACGCGGATTGGAGCCAGCCTTTTATTGAAAATGGTGAAGTTAAGTTGTTACAAAGGATCTTTGTGAGGTTGATCTGTTTAGTTTGTTTATGTAGATGTAATAAATACGTTTGTAGTGAAAACTAACAGATATGTCAATCTTATAAAAGAACAGTATCAGTGCTTTGTGGTGATTTCAAGATATTCTATTGAAGAGTTTAGTTTAGTTTAGTTTAGTTGAAGAATCAACGTCATTTGCACACGGTTTAACCCATAAGTGCTCTATTCTTCTCCATATTATTGGAGAAACTCAGCACAATGCACGAACTTCGTAGCACCAGCAAGGACCCCGTAATAGATTGAGTAGATTTTTAACATAATTTTGCCTGGGCAGCAGCTGTTAAGCCTACTTTTTTTTATTTCAAACTGCAGAGGGATTTTTAACGTGCACGACACTGCACACGGGCATCCAGTCTCTACTATCCAGGGATCTGTTGAAATATCAGAAAGTCCACGTGAAAAAATCACAGTCTCCACCGTGATTTAAACCACGACCTCCAGCACCCAGGGCCGGCGTGTTACCGCGAGACCACTTGAAGAGTGACGTTCCCTAATTGACCAGTCTAAATGTTTGTGCTTTATTTTATCAATTTTCACCAACAAGTTCTTTATTCATGTATGTCTCTACGAGCAACAAAATTATATCTATAGACCAACTAATAAAAAGGTTATAGACTCTGAAAGTCAACAACCATAGTCAAATGTGACTTGCTGAAAAATATTACCGTTGCGGCGGGAATCGCGTTAATTTTGTGTGTGGGTGTGGTAATGGTTAAGGCGACCACAAATGCAGGATGGAGCTGAAACTTGGAGAACCTCTAAGGTAATACAGAGCAAACTCCAGTCGGTCGTCAATAAATGT
Source organism: Ariolimax columbianus (assembly GCA_036924085.1). NCBI lineage: Eukaryota > Metazoa > Mollusca > Gastropoda > Stylommatophora > Arionidae > Ariolimax > Ariolimax columbianus. The sequence continues at coordinate 41,211,191 of JAVGWX010000012.1, read as the reverse complement.
CTACAGAGGATAATGTATATAGACTGGCAAGATATGGTGAGGAATGAAGACCTATGGGAAAGGAGCGAACAAGAGCCAGTGGAGCGATAGATCAAATGTAGGAAATGGGTTGGATGGAGTACATGCTATGGAAATCAACATCAAATGTGGTCAGACAGGCCCTGACATGGAATCCACAGCAGACGAGGAAGAGAGATAGACCGAAAACACCCGCAGCAGAGACTGTGAAAATGAACTTTGGTCCCAGGATCTCAACTGAAGAGAACCTTTATCCAGGGATCTTGTCCCCATAGTTAGTTTGTTTTCTTTCCGCCTGTGCCGTTAAGCATCTTGGGAAGCTTAAGTCGTCTGTCCTGCCTGCGCTAGGTGCGTTGCGTCGGTCAATGTGAGCCCGTGTCGCTGTACAGTCACTTTAATGTCATCTATCCACCTGCATCGGCCACCCCCTTGTAGCCAGATCTACCAGAGTTGTAAGCCATCAGTGGAAGTTGATGAGGGTGCATTCTCATGAGACGACCAAACCAACTTATTTTATGCCTCGAAATGTACTCGGCACAAGACGTAGTGCCGACCATACTTTGAATGTCGTTGTTCCGCATTCTGTCTCTCCTGGTAACACCGATGACCTTCCTCAAACACCTCATTTCACACATCAAAATTCTTCTCTCCTGCGCCCTGGACAGAGGACATGTTTGAAACTGGTAGCACTGAGCTTATCAGCTGTTGCTTTGTTGTCAAACTAATGCTCGGGTGCCCAAGTAGTGGTGACAGCTGATAAGTCACTGCAGATACTTTCTGACATCGTCTCAATTTCCCTGTTGATCCTGTCTGCCAAAAAAACACTACCCAAATACTGGAACTTATGGACCTGTTGAAGTGCAGTATCATTTACATTTATGTGGCCCATGTACTGTGCTCTACTTCTTCTTCTTCTGTGTTCGTTCTCAATCTCCAGCTACCAAGCCCTTAACAGGGCTTTGTAAGTAGCAGGATGTAGTTTACAGTTTGACTGCGATATTTGCACCTTTTGGTCCGACACATCCGTCTTCAGCAGGGTACTGTACTGATCCTCATAATTTATGTTTTCTTCCCGTTAAACGGAGGATCAAGAGAGGGAGGGAGGAAGGGAGGGAGGAAAGAAGGAAGGAAGGAAGGAAGGAAGGAAGGAAGGAAGGAAGGAAGGAAGGAAGGAAGGAAGGAAGGAAGGAAGGAAGGAAGGAAGGAAGGAAGGAAGGAAGGAAGGAAGGAAGGAAGAGGAATAACATCACCTACCCTAAGAAAGGCTTCCTTCTGTTCATTGTGCTTGTTGATGAGCTGGACCAGATATGTGGCCTTGGCTTGCGTGTTTGTCGTGCCAGCCTTCTCACTGTTACACCAATCTTCGTCTCGCTTGTAGTCTCTGTCTAAGGATTCTAGGACTGACCACACCTGCAGAACACACATAGAAAATAAGTTACATAGAAAATGAGTTACATAGAAAATGACTTACATTTAAAAGAGCTACATAGAAAATGAGCTACATAGAAAATGAGTTACATGGAAACTGAGCTACATAGAAAATGAGTTACATAGAAAATGAGCTACATAAAGAATGGGTTTAATAGAAAATGAGTTACATAGAAAATTAGTTCCATAAAAATGAGTTACATAGAAAATGGCTTACATAAAAAATGAGCTACATAGAAAATTAGTTACAGCTCAATAACCACCTCATTCACTTGAGAATAATTTGATCCTCTAAACATTTGTATTATTCCAAAGTTGTTTGTTTCATACAGAGTGTTCCATTTGTCTAGACTCGGAGGAAGAAGCTCTTTCCTAACACTGTCAACACTCAAGACGATTGTGATCAACAGTTTGTGTAGGGATGTAAGCACAGCTGGCACTCTGGAGTATGTTCTGGTTGGATTCTGTTCAAGTGACTTAAGTTGTGGGTGTTTAGTGCAAAACCGGAAAATAGTGCTTTGATGTCTCTTTTTCAGGAGGTGGATGTTGCCTTTGGGATGGTCGAATGTTTGTAGATGTCTCTCCCAGTATTCCCCATTGCCCATCTATTCAGCCAAGCCTCTTTGTTCGTAGTCTTCAGTAGTTGTTTGATTGTCTGTAATGTTGTTGGTGTGTATTGTTGTTCTTGACTTGATCCCTTCTAAGCCAGGTCTGCCTTGTCATTGCCAGGTGTATTTGAGTGACAAGGGATCCATTGCATAACTATTCTGACTTCATGACATGTGATAAGTTGGTCTGCATCTAGGGAAATGTGGATAAGTTCAGGCTTATAACGACCACCATCTTCCAGAGCTTGAAAGGCAGATAATGGATCTGGAAAGATTATGGTGCTTTGGGCATTTGATGGGAAGACATCAAATACAGCCTAAAAGTGATTTGGATCCACACATGTTAAATTTATTGAGTTCGTTCTTCTTCTTCTACATTCGTTCTCAATCTCCGCTTACCAATCCCTGAACAGGGCTTTGCAAGTAGCAGGATGTAGTTCGGAGAATGGAATACGTGGTGTTGCTAGTTTGCAGCTTGGTTGCGATATTTGCACCTTTCGGTCCGATACATCCTTCTTCGACAGATTGAGTTCATTCTATTCATCATTTAACCATGCGTAGTTTAATGACATATTAATTTACCTTTACCGAAGGTAAATTAAAACTTTTTCTGAAGGTAAATTGAAACTTTCCTGAAAGTAAATTGAAACTTTATTGAAAGTAAATTGAAACCTTTTCTGAAGGTAAATTGAAGCTTTACTGAAGGTAAATTGGTCTGAAGTGAGGTGATATTGTGGGGTAGTTTTATGACAAGAAATGAAATATTAGTTTGAATGAGTTAAAGGTCTTTTTGGGGCAAAATTTGAGTAAAGACACAATGAGAACAAAGACTACAAGACCACTGAGTCACAACATAAACAAAGATAGACAGATTCTAAAACGGACAATAAGGTTGTCTGTAAATGTCGTAGAAGAAGCAAAAACAAGCAAAACCTCACAAAAACACAAATCTATAAATAGACAAGTAAAGACAGCTAACGCAACTGCAGCCAATTTTCTGACCTGCTCAGCAGTTTTGTACCAGTTTGTGGATGCCATGACCAGTTTTTGCCGCTCCTCGGCGTGGTACATCAGCTGTTGCCATGCCAGCGTCACGTTCTCAGCAATGGCTCGCACTAACTCAGCGTTGTAGTGTTGCTGCTGCAGCATGACCTCTGCTCGCTGGGTCACCGTCACAACACTGAAGTGAGTTTTCTGAATATTGATAAAAAGACATATTTATTTAGTGGCTTTATAAAAGTTCATCTGTACTGGAACATGGTCGCTGCAGCAAAGAGGTGAAGCACTAAGGTCTCAAGAAATTAATGAAAGTACGAAATGATGGTGTTTGGAACCTGAAAGTTTTAAGTGACCGCCATCAAGTGCCTAGTCCTATCGAAGACGAACAATAAACTCTGAGGTCCTATGAATGATGTGCACCTGAAAGAACCCTTGCCAGTGAGAAGAAAAAAAAAGAGCAAGCTGTTAGTTTGTGTCCAGGCAAAACATCAGACGAATAATGAAATTCCTACCCAGGTCTGGTAAGCCGCAGGTAGTTGAGTCACTAAAAACATCTACTACAGGTAACTTTTAGCTACCTGACAGCCGGCATACACCTGCCGATTTCTTCTTCTTCTTCTTCATCGTACGCACCTGCCGATTTGAATACCAGAAGTCCAAGTATTCCAAGTACTCATTTTGGAATACTGGAATCCTGGTATTCAATCAAGCAAATAACTTGCACATCATGCCATGTAGCCAAAGCTATACTTTTATTTTGCTAACCTGTCTGGTCAGCTATTAGAATGTGCCACGAAAGTCTTCCTTGGGGTGCCGTTTGAACTCTCATTTGGCTTTTCACAGCTAGTTTGTGGGTAGTTTCTTTCCTGAAGCATATTAGGCAAAATATTCATTTTGCAATTTAAATCTCTCGCACAAAATCCCATACTTGAGTTGATCCCAGACTAATTTATCTCCTGTAAAGTTTCACCAGGATATCAAATTTCCATACTATATTGTTCAGTCTTGAGAATTTTGCTGACGACTTGACTCTTCTGCCCAATAACCGTAATGAGATGCAAAATAAAATAAGTACACTTGATGAGAGGTCCCCGAAATTGGGGCTGAGAAAACCACTGAGAAAACCACATGATCAGAAATGCTGAAACAACAGCTGTACATGCAGCGACGAGGATTCCTATCAGTAGTTAATCCTTACTAAAAATATTGCTAGCAAAATTAATTATGCCATCATCGTCTACGATGGACGGCGGCCTTTTCCTTTGCCTTTTGGACTCCGGCCCACTGTGGGATCCTTGGTAATGAGAAGGAAGATGAGCTCACAAAAGTCGGAAGTGACAGATCGCAGACTTCCTATCCACAGAGCTATAAAGAAGCAGACATTCATAAAACGATCCATGAGGACAGAATGGAGAGACCAGTACAAAAAATACAAGCCAGAAAATGACAGCATAGACAAACTTGGCAGAGATGCGCAGACAAAGATCTTCAGACTCAGAAAAAGAACTTTGCAGACTCAAGGCCCACCTCCACAAAATAGGTGTTAGAGTCACTGCCATGTGCAATTGTGGAGCACCAAAGCAAACATCGGAACAAATCATTCTTCGCTCAACTGATGCTATGCTTCTAGTCCCAGGAGGTTCACGAAGGAGACTGTGCATTTCAGGTCTTTGCTGGTCCCCGACAGCTTTTCGAGCATGGTCACTTCCCCAGGCAGACTGCCTCGCTTTGGTCTGTATAAGTAGGGCAGTCCTGCAGGATATGTTCTGGCGTTTGCTTGGTCAAAAGAGAATTACTGGCAACTATCAGGGTTGGACAGTTAAGTTATTTTGGTCATATAACAAGACATACCTCCTTGTTGAAAACCATACTATAGGGTAGGGTGGAAGGTAGTAGTTCAAGAGGGAAACAATGTTATAAGTGGATGGATAACATCAGAAGATGGACTAGAAAAAGCCTGTCAGATTGCACTATTACCGCAAGAGATGAGAGTACAGGGAAGATCCATTGCAGATGACAACCATATGGAGATGACACTTGAACTGAACTTTCCAATTTTAAATTGCCAAGGTGGAATTACAAACGAGCCGACTGGGACAGATTTGCAATCCTGACAGATGGGCTGTGTGAAACCATCAACACACGAAACACCAAAATGAAGCCCATGGTAGAGAGCCTAAGCAAGGCAATAATGCAAGCCGCCACTGAAACCATCCCAAGAGGAGCTAGGAAAAACTATAAGCCCTACTGGAATGATGAGTTACAGAAAGTGGAAGATGCAGTAACAAATGCTAGGAACGTGGCAGAACGAGAAAAATCCATGGAGGCAAACATCGCCCTCAAAGCCGCCGCGGCGAAGTACAAACACACTCTCAAGCAAACAGCAAGAGAAAGTTGGAAAAATAAAACGGAAAGTCTAAACCTGGACAAAGAAGGGAACAAGCTATGGAAGCTAGTCAGAGCCATGAATGACGAAACCCCGTCAAATAAACAAATTACTATCAAGCAGGGCGAGAACTTGATCACAGGTAAGAAAGCCGCAAACGCCTTTGTCGATCACTATGCCAGAGCAAACCACATCGAGGTCCCTGCAGATAAGCATACAGACATTAGCGAAGAGCTAAAGGGACACGAAAACATAAATACGGCTCCTGAAGAGCACATGATGGCCAAACTAACAATGCGCGAAATGGAAGAGGCTATGAGAACACTAAAGAAAAGGAAATCTCCCGGAAAAGACGGGATAACAAACGAAATGCTGATGGGGCTGGGCCAAACAGCGAAGAAAAAACTACTATCAGTCCTGAACCAAAGCTGGAAAAGGGGTATTGTACCCCAGGCATGGAAAGATGCAATACTGGTACCAGTACCAAAAACAGGAAAGGACAAAACAGATCCGAATGGATACAGGCCCATAAGCCTACTGAGCTGTGTCGGCAAGCTGATGGAACGGATGATAAACACCAGACTGATGTGGCATCTGGAAGAAAAACGAATACTAATTCCACAGCAAGCCGGCTTTAGACAGCACAGATCCACTGAGGACCAGGTCATCCTCATAGCCCAGGAGATAGAAGATGCCTACCAGGCACAGAAACACACAGTAGCTGTTTGGGTGGATCTGGAAAAGGCATTTGACAAAGTCTGGAAGGATGGACTTAGAGTCAAGCTAAGAAGAAGTGATGTCTGTGGGAAGATGTACAAGTGGATCAACCACTACCTCAAACAAAGAACGGCCAGAGTCCAGGTACAAGGGCAGATGAGCAAAAAGGTGACACTCGAGCAGGGAGTACCCCAAGGGGGAGTATTGTCACCCACACTCTTCCTGGTATATATAAACGATATTACAGAGAATATACCAAGAAGAGTCCATAGCTCAATGTTTGCAGGCTATGTGGACCTCTGAAAAGAATCTCACCATAGCAAGAAATCGGATGCAAATGGCCCTAACATCGCTGGAAGAGTGGGCGAACTCATGGCTGGTCAAAATAAACGAGGAGAAAACCACGTGCACAATATTCTCGCTCTCATTAAAACCCCAAAGTACCAAATTAAGCCTAAATGGCAAAATCCTGCAGCCAAACGACAACCCAACCTACCTGGGAGTCACATTTGATCGGCGCATGACATGGAAAAGTCAGATTGAGAGAAACCGAACGAAAGCCAGAGAAAGAATGGCGATCATGAGGAAACTTGCTGGCACAAGCTGGGGAGCAGACGAAGGCATACTAAAGAAACTGTACACTGGAAGAGTGAGACCAGTTCTCGAGTATGGCATTGCGGCATGGACAACAGCAGCGAAGGCGAACTTCGATAAAGTTAACAAACTTCAAAACCAAGCCATGAGAATTATAACAGGTGGCATGAAGTCAACGCCAATTGTAGAACTTGAAAAGATTACAAAACTGCAATCCATGACCGATAGAAGAGACTGCAGAGCCCAGCTGCAGTCAGAGAAACTCCGAAGACTGACGGACCATCCAATGTACCAGAGACTAAACAATTTGGGAAATGGGAAACTAAAGCGGAGAAACTTTGCAGAAATAGCCAAAGCAAAGATGCACGAAGATCCCATAAACGCACTAACAACACCAAAACCCATCACTACTGTACGAAAACCTACTTGGAGGCAGGATATATTTCCAGAGGTGGTAGAAAATATACCAGGTATTGCAAACAAAAACTGCCAGAGTGAAAAAGAAAGGAGAGACACTACCCTAAGCTTCATAACGAAAAGCTACCCAAGCATGGACTGGACCCATGCATACACCGACGGTTCTGTAACAAACACTACACAGAACGGAGGGGCAGGAGCATTCCTGAACCTACCAAATGGCAGAAAAATAACACTGTCATTCGCTACTGGTAAGTACACAAGCAATTTCAGAGCAGAGGCAGAGGCACTGAGGGCGGCAGTGGAAGAAATGGTGACACACAGTGAAAATGAGAGCCATATAGTCCTGCTGACAGATGCTCTCGAAGTAGTCACAGCGCTAAAAAGCCAGAAAAACACTGAGCTTAATGACTTAAGAGCAGCACTCTGCAAACTGTGCCAGCAGTCCGCACCAAAAAGGGTAGTGGTACAGTGGGTTCCGTCACACTGCAACATCCAAGGCAACGAGGAGGCAGACAGACTGGCAAAAGAAGGTGCAAGGCTACCACAAACAGATACCAGTATGACGTACGAAGAGTCAAAACGGCTTATCAAAGCCAGGTACATGTCCAAATGGGAAACCGAACATACTGGTTACACCAAAAACGATGCCTATTACCAGTTGAACCGAAGAGAGCAGGTCGTTGTCTTCAGACTTCGCACTGGCCACAACAGACTGAGGTACCACCTCTTCAACAAATTGAAGATAGGGTGTACCGACGAATGCCCGTGCGGTACTGGTAAAATGACCACTGAACATCTGCTGCAGAACTGCCCGACATACGAGGATCAGAGAGAGCAGATGTGGCCATTGCCAGTGGAACTGCAAGACAAGCTCTATGGTAGTGGCGAGAGTCTCAGGATGACCGCCGCTTTTTTCGAGAAAATAATGGTTACTGTCTGACTGTGTACGCAGAAGAAGAAGAAGAAGAAATTGCCAAGGCTTCTTTTACATGCACAACGCTGTACACAGGACCTCAGAATTTATCATCTGTCTCCAATAAGACTAGACGCACATTTCAACTCCCTTGATGTCAGGCCCCCAACACTTGAAACTTGCCGGATTCTAACACCTACTTTGACACTTTTTGTTTGGCTCTTGAGAAGCAAGCTCCGTACCTCTCCGCTGTAGCAACCCTTGCTTAGAACATCAAGAATATCAATTGTCATACTTAACGTGTACAAGAACAACGTGAAACAGCTTCTACCTCTATGGCAATCATGAACTGCTCATGCTCTTTCTTCAGCTGTTCTGCTTCCACCAAAGAGTTAGGGCACATAAAACTGTCTGTCAGCATGGACTCTCCATTTCGCACCCAAAGAATCACCTGCACAGCAAATAATGAAATGTCCCTTATTATAATACAGAATTATCTGTGTCTATATATGTGTATACATTCATACTTAATTTAACATCTATTTACTAGTTATACTGCAGAGTCTGTATACAACCAGTTTCATTTGCATTTCCTTGCTTTAAAAGCTATGCACATCAAATCTATTCTTGAATGCATTAATTGTCCCTACTTCCACTACTTCTTCCTGTGGCAATGCATTCCAAGCATTCACCACTCTCTGCTTACAAAAATATTTCCTAATATCTAATCTGAACCTTTCTTTAGTTAATTTGTAGCTATGCCCAATTGTACTTCTCTTAGTTCATCTGGGTTCTCTTTGAAACTGGGTCTCAACACATGCCTTCCATCAATTTCTGTTTTGGGGTGTCTTCAACTCATGCATGAGACTCCGGTTACCCTGACCTCCTCTTGTGCTGTTCTTCACCAGCTGTTCTTTAGCATCCCCACTTGACTTAACATCGTTATACTGTTTAGAAAACTCTGCAGTCTGTATACAACCAGTTTCATTTACATTTCCTTCCTCTAAAAGCTATGTGCATCAAATCTATTCTTGAATGCATTAATTGTCCCTGCCTCCACTACTTCCTGTGGCAATGCATTTCAAGCATTCACCCCTCTCTGACTAAAAAAATATTTCCTAATATCTAATCTGGACCTTTCTTTAGTGAATTTGCAGTATGTATATACATGTTTATGTGTGTGTGTATATGCATATATGTATGTGCATATATGTGTGTCTTCTTCTTTCTTTTCGTTTATCCCGTTTTGCCTTTCAACGTCAGGTTATGAAGAATTCTGTAGCACTAGTCCATGTGCCTCATGCACAGTGACATTCACAACTTCAGATATTTCCGCAAGCCACCTTTTACGTGGTCGGTCTTTGACCTTGAATTCGTTGTATCTAAATAGCAATGCTTGTTGGAGGTGCTGTGTGGTGGTAGTCTTGTTATGTGGCCAAATCATTTTAGTTGTCTTTTGATATAGTCTAATACTGGTATGAAGATAAACGCTGGAAAGACAAAATTAATGAGCAACAACGCCGAGAGCTTCAACAATAGGATAAAAGCTAATGGCCAGGAACTCGAAGTGGACCGTTTTAAATATCTGGGTTCGATTGTTAGTGATGAAGGATCAAAATGTGAGGTGTTGGCCAGAATAGCACAAACAATAGCAGCGTTTGCACGGCTGAACAAAATCTGGCAAGATAAACGATTAGCACAATGCACGAATATCAGATTAATGCGTACATTGGTCCTGTCAATATTCCTCTATGCTTGTGAGACATGGACAGTTACAGCTGACCTTCAACGAAGGATATATGCCTTAGAGATGAGATGTTTCCTATGACTTTTAAACGTCGCGTACAAAGATCGAGTTACAAATGAGGAAATACGAAATAGAATTGCAACAGTAATAGGGCCTTTTGAAGACCACCTGGCAACTGTCAAAAGATGAAAACCCACTTGGTACGGTCACATATTGAGATCAAATGATCTTGCAAATATGATCCTGCACCGAAAGGTGCAAGGCAGATGACGAAGAGGCTGTCCCAAAAAGAGGTGGGAGGACAACATAAACAAATGGACCAATCTTTGACCAGAAGAGGCACAGGTAGTGGCCGCTAACAGAGAAGGGTGGCATGGAGTTGTTAGGATGTCTTCATGTGTGCCCCAACAACCTCACTGGTTACGAGATGACCTGACCTGACCTGAATACTGGTGTTATTCCCATCAGTCTCTTTGTTACAACCAATATTTTTCATAGCCATTTCATTTCTGTTGTTACAAATTGTGTTGAATAAAGCTCTTTTATTAGTTATTGTCAGGTGCTTGCAATGAAGTATTGGTGTGAATTGCCCATTGATCTGATTTACCTGATTACATCGTTGTCTGTATGTGTATAATATATATGTGTGTGTAAATGTGTACATGTGTGTGTATTTGTATATGTGTGTGTACGTGTATATTCTTCTTCTTTTCATTGACCAATCACATAAAAAATATTAGGTGAGCTGCACGGCACCATGATTACTGGTGTACCTCCTGGCCTTGTACCTGTCTTCAGCACCTGTTCTATGGTGAAGTATGCTCCACCTCCCCTTCTGGTTGGGTAGCTTTTGTGAAAATGAAAAAAATTATCCGATTTTAGCCTTTTTTTTCCCCAGGTATTTTTACTTTTTAAATACCGAAATTGAGCTGGCAACAAATGATACAACGTTTCCACAGACAAATAAACTACAACTATTCCCCAACATTTGTCTGCTTCCATTCTCTCCTACCTGTCTGGCTTCTATTTCAAAGTTGCGTAGATGAACACATTGTTGTAATCTGATCCTCTTCTGCTCCGCCAGCCCCTCAACATCTATTTGCCTGTCGTTGAGGTAATCTAACAAAACACTTATGCGGTTTGTAGCCTCGTGGTCATTTTCACTCATCACCTGAAATGTTCAAATTTCTTTCTTTATTACAATAATTTATCAGTCAAAAGTTCAAAATTTCAGATTCTAAATATCAAGAAGGTTTTAGAACTATCAGTGAACAGCATGATACTAGAACAGGTAGATAGCTACTTGTATCTGGGTCAGATAATTACAGGTGACGGTAGAAGTGAAAGGGAAGTGACGAAGAGAATAGGAATGGGCAAAAGTGTATTTAAATTTATGAGGAATATATTGGCATCCAGGCAAATAACCAATACATAAAAAAATAAGATTGATCAGGTGTTATATATATTCAACATTACTATTTGGTGCAGAAACATGAACTATGAACAAACAGATGGAGAACAAGATAGAGGCCATCGAAATGTGGTTATACAGAATAATGTGTCGCATTTTGTGGAAAGAGAAACAAACAAATAGTGACGTCCTGACGAGAGTAAGCATGGGTAGAGAACTTGTGACAGACATTAAAATTAAGCAAGTCAAATATTTTGTTCATATTAAAAGACACAATACTTTACTGAAAAGAATATTAGAGGGGAAGGTTGAAGGTCGACGGTCAAGAGGCGGGTGGCGCTAAAAGTGGGAGAGCAACGTCGAAAGGCTGACTCATGTCAGTCTGGCAGAGTGTAACGTCAAGACAAGAGGCCGAGGATATTGGAGGTCCCTTGCAGTCAACCTTCGCTGCAGAGACGGCACTTGAATTGAATTGATTGAGAACTACAAATTCTGCAAATAGCACCATTTTTAAAACAATTTTTTACCCTCTCCCTGTCAATTGTTCTTTATCATCATCTTGTAGCATTTAGCTCTCATCACAGCTGCTGTGTAAGACTCTCAATCCTTGGACTTTGACCAGTTTTCCCAGTTCTGTCACTGTGGTTCTCCAGAACATCTTAGATGTCTTGTGCCCATCTTTGGTATGCCTCTAACACATTTCCCAGGTACACACACTCCAGTATTATTTCATATTATATGTATGGTCAAATACCGTTGTAAGATGAAAAAACAAACAAAACCTACGTTATGATCAAATGGCCATCTTCCGGGACAATGGGCAAAAACAAGACAGAAACATATGTTACAACCAAAAGGTTTTCTTCAAGTACAACAGACAATACATATGTTGTTGTTGTTATCTCATAGCTGCTGAGCGAGCCTGCTATTGGCAGTTTAATGCCATTCTTATATATAGATACAGGTCTTCTTCAGTTGCTTCACTGCTCCGTACAGTGTGTTGGCAATTGTAAGAATCTTTTCCTCATGTCCGCAAGTGGTTTGCACTCAATGAGTATGTGTCGAACTGTTTCATCAGGGTGAGAGAACAAGGACAGGTGCTGGGGATCGGTTCAAGTGGCCATTGACTCTGGTATGTCCTGTTTGGAACTGAAAGATGAGACTTTGATCTCTTCTATGTAGTGGTTCAAGTGGCTATTGACTCTGGTATGTCCTGTTTGGAACTGAAAGATGAGACTTTGATCTCTTCTATGTAGTGGTTCAAGTAGCTATTGACTCTGGTATGTCCTGTTTGGAACTGAAAGATGAGACTTTGATCTCTTCTATGTAGTGGTTCAAGTGGCTATTGACTCTGGTATGTCCTGTTTGGAACTGAAAGATGAGACTTTGATCTCTTGTATGTAGTGGTTCAAGAGGCTATTGACTCTGGTATGTCCTGTTTGGAACTGAAAGATGAGACTTTGATCTCTTCTATGTAGTGGTTCAAGTGGCTATTGACTCTGGTATGTCCTGTTTGGAACTGAAAGATGAGACTTTGATCTCTTGTATGTAGTGGTTCAAGAGGCTATTGACTCTGGTATGTCCTGTTTGGAACTGAAAGATGAGACTTTGATCTCTTCTATGTAGTGGTTCAAGTGGCTATTGACTCTGGTATGTCCTGTTTGGAACTGAAAGATGAGACTTTGATCTCTTCTATGTAGTGGTTCAAGTGGCTATTGACTCTGGTATGTCCTGTTTGGAACTGAAAGATGAGACTTTGATCTTTTCTATGTAGTGGTTCAAGTGGCTATTGACTCTGGTATGTCCTGTTTGGAACTTCTTCTTCTTCTTCTGCGTACACAGTCAGACAGTAACCATTATTTTTTCGAAAAAAGCAGCGGTCATCCTGAGACTCTCGCCACTACCATACAGCTTGTCTTGCAGTTCCACTGGCAATGGCCACATCTGCTCTCTCTGATCCTCGTATGTCGGGCAGTTCTGCAGCAGATGTTCAGTGGTCATTTTACCAGTACCGCACGGGCATTCGTCGGTACACCCTATCTTCAGTTTGTTGAATAGGTGGTACCTCAGTCTGTTGTGGCCAGTGCGAAGTCTGAAGACAACGACCTGCTCTCTTCGGTTCAACTGGTAATAGGCATCGTTTTTGGTGTAACCAGTATGTTCGGTTTCCCATTTGGACATGTATCTGGCTTTGATAAGCCGTTTTGACTCTTCGTACGTCATACTGGTATCTGTTTGTGGTAGCCTTGCACCTTCTTTTGCCAGTCTGTCTGCCTCCTCGTTGCCTTGGATGTTGCAGTGTGACGGAACCCACTGTACCACCACCCTTTTTGGTGCGGACTGCTGGCACAGTTTGCAGAGTGCTGCTCTTAAGTCATTAAGCTCAGTGTTCTTCTGGCTTTTTAGCGCTGTGACTACTTCGAGAGCATCTGTCAGCAAGACTATATGGCTCTCATTTTCACTGTGTGTTACCATTTCTTCCACTGCCGCCCTCAGTGCCTCTGCCTCTGCTCTGAAATTGCTTGTGTGCTTACCAGTAGCGAATGACAGTGTTATTTTTCTGCCATTTGGTAGGTTCAGGAATGCTCCTGCCCCTCCGTTCTGTGTAGTGTTTGTTACAGAACCGTCGGTGTATGCATGGGTCCAGTCCATGCTTGGGTAGCTTTTCGTTATGAAGCTTAGGGTAGTGTCTCTCCTTTCTTTCTCACTCTGGCAGTTTTTGTTTGCAATACCTGGTATATTTTCTACCACCTCTGGAAATATATCCTGCCTCCAAGTAGGTTTTCGTACAGTAGTGATGGGTTTTGGTGTTGTTAGTGCGTTTATGGGATCTTCGTGCATCTTTGCTTTGGCTATTTCTGCAAAGTTTCTCCGCTTCAGTTTCCCATTTCCCAGATTGTTTAGTCTCTGGTACATTGGATGGTCCGTCAGTCTTCGGAGTTTCTCTGACTGCAGCTGGGCTCTGCAGTCTCTTCTATCGGTCATGGATTGCAGTTTTGTAATCTTTTCAAGTTCTACAATTGGCGTTGACTTCATGCCACCTGTTATAATTCTCATGGCTTGGTTTTGAAGTTTGTTAACTTTATCGAAGTTCGCCTTCGCTGCTGTTGTCCATGCCGCAATGCCATACTCGAGAACTGGTCTCACTCTTCCAGTGTACAGTTTCTTTAGTATGCTTTCGTCTGCTCCCCAGCTTGTGCCAGCAAGTTTCCTCATGATCGCCATTCTTTCTCTGGCTTTCATTCGGTTTCTCTCAATCTGACTTTTCCATGTCATGCGCCGATCAAATGTGACTCCCAGATAGGTTGGGTTGTCATTTGGCTGCAGGATTTTGCCATTTAGGCTTAATTTGGTACTTTGGGGTTTTAATGAGAGCGAGAATATTGTGCACGTGGTTTTCTCCTCGTTTATTTTGACCAGCCATGAGTTCGCCCACTCTTCCAGCGATGTTAGGGCCGTTTGCATCCGATTTCTTGCTATGGTGAGATTCTTTTCAGAGGTCCACATAGCCAGATCGTCTGCAAACATTGAGCTATGGACTCTTCTTGGTATATTCTCTGTAATATCGTTTATATATACCAGAAAGAGTGTGGGTGACAGTACTCCCCCTTGGGGTACTCCCTGCTCGAGTGTCACCTTTTTGCTCATCTGCCCTTGTACTTGGACTCTGGCCGTTCTTTGTTTGAGGTAGTGGTTGATCCACTTGTACATCTTCCCACAGACATCACTTCTTCTCAGCTTGACTCTAAGTCCATCCTTCCAGACTTTGTCAAATGCCTTTTCCAGATCCACCCAAACAGCTACTGTGTGCTTCTGTGCCTGGTAGGCATCTTCTATCTCCTGGGCTATGAGGATGACCTGGTCCTCAGTGGATCTGTGCTGTCTAAAGCCGGCTTGCTGTGGAATTAGAATTCGTTTTTCTTCCAGATGCCACATCAGTCTGGTGTTTATCATCCGTTCCATCAGCTTGCCGACACAGCTCAGTAGGCTTATGGGCCTGTATCCATTCGGATCTGTTTTATCCTTTCCTGTTTTTGGTACTGGTACCAGTATTGCATCCTTCCATGCCTGGGGTACAATACCCCTTTTCCAGCTTTGGTTCAGGACTGATAGTAGTTTTTTCTTCGCTGTTTGGCCCAGCCCCATCAGCATTTCGTTTGTTATCCCGTCTTTTCCGGGAGATTTCCTTTTCTTTAGTGTTCTCATAGCCTCTTCCATTTCGCGCATGGTTAGTTTGGCCATCATGTGCTCTTCAGGAGCCGTATTTATGTTTTCGTGTCCCTTTAGCTCTTCGCTAATGTCTGTATGCTTATCTGCAGGGACCTCGATGTGGTTTGCTCTGGCATAGTGATCGACAAAGGCGTTTGCGGCTTTCTTACCTGTGATCAAGTTCTCGCCCTGCTTGATAGTAATTTGTTTATTTGACGGGGTTTCGTCATTCATGGCTCCTGTTTGGAACTGAAAGATGAGACTTTGATCTCTTCTATGTAGTGGTTCAAGTGGCTATTGACTCTGGTATTCCTGTTTGGAACTGAAAGATGAGACTTTGATCTCTTCTATGTAGTGGTTCAAGTGGATATTGACTCTGGTATGTCCTGTTTGGAACTGAAAGATGAGACTTTGATCTCTTCTATGTAGTGGTTCAAGAGGCTATTGACTCTGGTATGTCCTGTTTGGAACTGAAAGATGAGACTTTGATCTCTTCTATGCAGTTTATTTATGTCATCATTAATTTTTGGCTGTGAGATTTCACTAAATAGACTGTAACCTGTTGTTCCCGTCACCCACCTGTTCATTCAGATATCTCGAGTATTATTCTTAATAATTCATTTTACTGTGTGGTTACTGCAGGATCTATCTAATTGTTGTTTCCCGGCTCCTGTTTTTACCAATCTGTCAGCCATCTCGTTTTCTGGTAGCCTGCTAAGTCTAGAGATCCATTGCAAGGGGACATTAATCCAGTGGGCAGTGATAATGTTGCTGATCACCCTCTACACGAAGAATATCTTCTTTTTGTTGTATGTGGTGGTGCTTCAACACCTCCAGAACCAACTTGGAGTCACTAAAAATCACAGTGTCTATTGGCATCAATTAGCCCAAGTCAAACTGTTGGTGGAAAATCTAAACTGTTTTTATTGCCTCGGCAATACACATCCCATAATATCACTGAAGAAGATTTTTTTCTCATAATGTGGGTTTCGTTTTTGATTTTGTTCCTATGCAGCATTTTAAACATGCCTATCTATCTATGTTCTTTGCACGCCAAATAAGACAGAAACAAATGCCCAGAAGGAACGGTGTGACGCCACTGTTTTTAGATCTTGTATGGTGCCGAGGCCCAGAGTTGAGCCCTCTTGGATGATTGTTCTTATGAGTGTCCTTGGGTGTCCCTCTTTTCCGAACGCCCTTTGGTGTCCATTCGAGTGTTTGCAATGGAAGAGTTCTTGTTCATTCTAAGGACATGTCCGATGTATGTCCATTGTTTTTTCTGGATGATGGTCGACACATATAGTTGGTTTGGTTCGGTTCTTATCAAGTCATTAGTTATGAACTGGTCCCAGTGTATATTCAATAATTTTCTTAGACATTTATTTTCCAAGACATTTAGTTTCTTTTCCCAGCGCTTTTGTTGTCATCCAGCTTTCACGTCCCTATGTCAGGAATGATATTACGATTGAGTTGAATAGCCTGAGCTTGGTATGTTTACTCAGTGTCGTTGATTTCCAGATGTTGTTGAGCTAATTAAAGGCACATGAGGCCAAAGCAACTCTAGTGGAAATTTATTTTGTGGCATCTCCAGCTTGCGTCGTTTTGTTTCCCATGTATGTCTAGTGTTGGACATTTTGTAGATATTTCACCTGTAGCTTGATATCAACTGTTGTGGTTGTGAAAGCCATGACTTTCGTCTTTGAGGTGTTTATTTGAAGTTCTATCTGTTCTGACAATTGGCATAGTCTATCTATATTTTCTTGTGTTTTTTTTTCATGCTTATACATGTTCCTTTAACACGGCAAAGAGCATAGAAGAAATGAATGACAAACAATGCTTACAGAATAGAATCATGAGAGTCTGAGACGACAGACCAGATAGCATCTCTCACCTGAGCTAATTCCTGACCTCTCTGTATAACCTCATAGGTACAGTTCTGTACATGTCTGACACTCTCGTTGTGCATCTGTAGTAATTGCTCAGCCTTGCTTCCATCGGTAATCATTTCCATGTGCTGTAACTCTTCAGACAGGAGTTCCAGCTGGGAGGAAACCTTGGTGAAGGTCAAGGGAAGATGTTATGTAAAAAGTACTACCATTAGGGATGAAGTGTTGGAAACATTTTTTTGTACGAGGCCTTAAATATTGGAGAGGAGATGGCTACCGCCCTCACATAGCCGAGCCTTTGAAATGTGAGATCGCTAACACCTCACACCCCTACGGCAGTAATGCTATGGGTTGCTTTACTTTACTTAAATATTAGATATGTTCAAATAGTTCCAGAACTTGTTGAACAACTTTGTCAGGTGTACTTTAACATGGAAATTGAGACTAGGTGTTAGACACTAGGTGTGACTTATCAGCTGTCACCACTGCTTAGGCCCCCCGATCATTAGTTTGGCAACAAAGAAACAGCTGATAAACAGTATATGTATGCCAACCCCATGCTTCCAGTGCCAAACATGGCCTATGTCCAGGGCATGTGAGAGCAGAATTTTGACGTGTGAAATGAAGTGTTTGAGGAAGATCTTGTGCCGAATACATTTCCAGGCAGAAAATAAGTTGGTTTGATCATACAATGAGAATGCACCCTCATCAAGCTCCCCTGATGGCTTACAATGCTGGTAGATCTGGCTAAAGGTCACGAGGCAGGTGGATAGATGACATTAGAGTGATTGTGCAGCGACACGGGCTCACATTGACCGACGCAACACACTTGGCATAGGACAGACAACTTAAGCTCAACACAATACTCAATGGCACAAATGGAAAGAAAACTAACTAACTTTAAACCTAGTTAGCCTTGTCTCCTTCTACATACTCCCCTACTCTATTAATACATTGCTCCAACTTTTAGAAGCATTTACAGGGATTATGTGGAGATCTATCTCTGAATTGTCCTCAATTTCTTCAAAGATCTGAAATTGTCATCCTTTCATAATGGATTTCAGTTTGGGGAATAGAAAGAAAGTAGACTGAAATCAGATCAAGAGGTGAGGGGACGGCGTGGCCTAGTGGTTAAGTGGCACGGCTCACAACCAGAAGGTGCTGGATTCGATCCCCATCAAATGAGCGAAATGGAAGAGGCTATGAGAACATTAAAGAAAAGGAAATCTCTCGGGAAAGACGGGATAACAAACGAAATGCTGATGGGGCTGGGCCAAACAGCGAAGAGGAAACTGCTATCGGTCCTGAACCAAAGCTGGAAAAGAGGAATTGTACCCCAGGCATGGAAAGACGCAGTACTTGTACCAGTACCAAAAACAGGAAAGGACAAAACAGATCCAAATGGATACAGGCCCATCAGCCTACTGAGCTGTGTCGGCAAGCTGATGGAACGTATGATAAACACCAGACTGATGTGGCATCTGGAAGAAAAACGAATACTAATTCCCCAGCAAGCCGGCTTTAGACAGCACAGATCCACTGAGGACCAGGTCCTCCTCATAGCCCAGGAAATAGAAGATGCCTACCAGGCACAGAAGCACACAGTAGCGGTTTGGATGGACCTGGAAAAGGCATTTGACAAAGTCTGGAAAGATGGACTTAGAGTCAAGCTAAGAAGAAGTGATGTCTGTGGGAAAATGTACAAGTGGATCAACCACTACCTCAAAAACAGAACGGCCAGAGTCCAAGTACAAGGGCAGATGAGCAGAAAGGTGACACTCGAGCAGGGAGTACCCCAAGGGGAAGTACTGTCACCCACACTCTTCCTGGTGTATATAAACGACATTACAGAGAATATACCAAGAAGAGTCCATAGCTCAATGTTTGCAGACGATCTGGCTATGTGGACCTCTGAAAAGAATCTCACCATAGCAAGAAATCGGATGCAGCAGGCCCTAACATCGCTGGAAGATTGGGCGAACTCATGGCTGGTCAAAATAAACGAGGAGAAAACCACATGCACAATATTCTCGCTTTCAATCAAACCACAAAATACCAAGTTAAGTTTAAATGGCAAATTCCTGCAGCCAAACGACAACCCAAACTATCTGGGAGTCACATTTGATCGGCGCATGACATGGAAAAGTCAGATCGAGAGAAACCGAATGAGAGCCAGAGAAAGAATGGCAATCATGAGGAAACTTGCTGGCACAAGCTGGGGAGCAGACGAAAGCATACTAAAGAAACTGTACACTGGAAGAGTGAGACCAGTTCTCGAGTATGGCATTGCGGCATGGACAACAGCAGCAAAGGCGAACTTCGATAAAGTTAGCAAACTTCAAAACCAAGCCATGAGAGTTATAACAGGAGGCATGAAGTCAACGCCAATTGTAGAACTTGAAAAGATTACAAAACTGCAATCCATGACCGATAGAAGAGACTGCAGAGCCCAGCTGCAGTCAGAGAAACTCTGAAGACTGACCGACCATCCAATGCACCAGAGACTAAACAATTTGGGAAATGGGAAACTAAAGCGGAGAAACTTTGCAGAAATAGCCAAAGCAAAGATGCACGAAGATCCCATAAACGCACTAACAACACCAAAACCCATCACTACTGTACGAAAACCTACCTGGAGGCAGGATATATTTCCAGAGGTGGTAGAAAATATACCAGGTATTGGAAACAAAAACGGCCAGACTGAAAAAGAAAGGAGAGATACTACCCTAAGTTTTATATCGGAAAACTACCCAAGCAAGGACTGGACCCATGCATACATCGACGGCTCTGTAACAAACACTACACAGAACGGAGGGGCAGGAGCATTCCTGAATCTACCAAATGGCAGAAAAATAACACTGCCATTCGCTACTGGTAAGTACACAAGCAATTTCAGAGCGGAGGCAGAGGCACTGAGGGCGGCAGTGGAAGTAATGGTGACACATAAAAAAAACTAAAGCCATATAGTCCTGCTTACAGATGCTGTCGCCGTAGTCACAGCGCTAAAAAGCCAGAAAAACACTGAGCTTAATGACTTAAGAGCAGCACTCTGCCAACTGTGCCAGCAGTCCGCACCAAAAAGGGTAGTGGTACAGTGGGTCCCATCACACTGCAACATCCAAGGCAACGAGGAGGCAGACAGACTGGCAAAAGAAGGTGCAAGACTACCACAAACAGATACTAGTATGACGTACGAAGAGTCAAAACGGCTTATTAAAGCCAGATACATGACCAAATGGGAAACCGAACATACTGGTTACACCAAAAACGATGCCTATTACCAGTTGAACCGAAGAGATCAGGTCGTTGTCTTCAGACTTCGCACTGGCCACAATAGACTGAGGTACCACCTATTCAACAAATTGAAGATAGGTGGTACCGACGAATGCCCGTGCGGTACCGGTAAAATGACCGCTGAACATCTGCTGCAGAACTGCCCGACATACGAGGATCAGAGAGAGCAGATGTGGCTATCACCAGTGGAACTGCAAGACAAGCTCTATGGCAGTGGCGACAGCCTCAGGATGACCGCCGCTTTTTTAGAAAAAATAATGGTTACTGTCTGACTGCGTACAAAGAAGAAGAAGAAGAAGAAGATCCCCATCACAGCACCGGCTGTTACCCCGGGGAAGCAAACCCTTAGAAAATGCAGGAGGAAGCAGACCCTTACATAAAATGCATGCTGAAGTCGGATGCACTGGGCCGACAGGCGCAAAATAAAAACCACAGTGTTACGCACACATGCCTTGGGGAATAGATAAATAAGGCGAACACACACAACAACAACAAAAAAAATCAAGAGGTTTTGTTGGCTAGCAAGGAACACTATTTTATTTTTGCAAAAAATTTGAACCCATACTATCCTATGAAGATTGTTAGGGGGACAGGATGGGCTAGTGGTTAAGTGACACGGCTCACAAACCAAAGGTGCTGGGTTCGTTCCCGATCACAATACCGGTCGTTACCCCGGGGAAGAGAACACTTAGAAAATGCAGAAGGAAGCAGACACTTACATAAAATGTGTGCCGAAGTCAGATGCACTGGACTGACCGACACATTATAAAACATATTTCAATGTACATCCAACTTGAAGAATATAGGAATAAGGTGAACGGCGGCAAAAAAAAAAAAAAGATTTTTTAAACTTCTACTAATTGCAGAACTGTCAGATGATGATTGAAACACACCATTTCAAGAATCTGGGCAACATGAGTGCTGTCAGATGATGTTGTGGGTCATTCCGAATAGGAATCGTTATCTGTTGACTGACAAACATCTTTAAATCACTTAAACCATTCGCGAGCGGCTCATGCACAGATCTCTGTGTTTAAACATTTCAGCCCTACCCAGCTGTTTAATGTGGCAATAGTGCACTCCATTGGAATCTTGCTAAAAGACAGAATATATTCACACCTCTGCTCAGTTATTAGATCAAAATAAGCCTCTTCCTTGACGGCAGTGTCCAGAATATATTACAGAATGTTCCTGCCAGGCATCTCTATTTCCCTTGCCTATCTGGGCAATGTATTAAGATATCTAGGCTACTTCTCTTGCACTCTCTTCAGAAGAATCCCTGTGGAACCAAGAATAATGTGGAAAAGCTGGTTTGTATTCTTCCCATCAATGCATGTGCCAGAACTTCGGCAGGGTATTATCAATAACCCCACCTGTTATAAGCTCCTCCGACCGCTCGATGTTCGATGCTCCAAGTAAATCTTGAAAATTATTGGTGGGTTTATGTTTTTCCTCATTCATCTCGTCAACCTCGTCAATATCCAAAAGCCATCCAGAGTGGATTTCTGCCACTCTTTTGTTGTCACCTTCTTGACTGTTCTCCTGTAAATGTATTGGCTGTTCTCCTGTACATGTATTGGCTGTTCTCCTGTAAATGTATTGGCTGTTCTCCTGTACATGTATTGGCTGTTCTCCTGTACATGTATTGGTTGTTCTCCTGTACATGTATTGGCTGTTCTCGTGTAAATATATTGGCTGTCATGTACATATATTGGCTGTCATGTACATATATTGGCTGTTCTCCTGTACATGTATTGGTTGTTCTCCTGTACATGTATTGGCTGTCATGTACATGTATTGGCTGTCATGTACATGTATTGGCTATTCTGTACATGTATTGACTGTTTTGTACACATATTGCATGTTCTGTACATGTATTGGCTGTTCTGTACATGTATTGGCTGTTCTCTTGTACATATATTGCCTGTTCTCTATATGTAATTTGTTCTTTTGTACATATATTGATTGGTCTGTACCTATATTCATTGGTCTGTACATATATTGATTGGTTTGTACATCTACTGACCATTCTCCTGTACATGTACATCAAAATTGTCTTGCAGGTAAACCACAAACAGAAAAATGGTCTAGATGATGTATGATGTTGTTATTGTTGGAAGCTTCCCCTGCTGGGCCATCACTCTTGATGTTTCTTTGGAGCGCGTTACAGTAGCTCTTCTTATGTCCTGAGGAAGGTGAGCCTGGACCCTTCTGGCTGTGGTGGAATGTGAAGCTTCTTAGTAGGTTTGACATTGTGAGATTCACAATGTTAATCCCCACCTCGTTGTCCAGGCTGCTGTAACACAGCCTCTTTCTAGGAGATCAGTATGTGTCCCCTGAAATCAGTCTTCACTTCCATCTGTGAGGAGTACATCTTTCTTTTTCTTTATCTTCTTCTTTTCTTTTTCTTCTTTTTTGGTATTCATCCTGAAAATGATGTTCGTGATGTTAAGTCAGTGTACAGCGAGACTGCGATATATGTGCCTTTCGACCCGACACTTCCAATTTCAGCACGCCATTTTTGGAACCGGGTTTGCCTTTCCTGTTCAATCCTTAATCTCTTAATCTCAACCAGGCATTATGGCTGCAGTCCGTTTCCAGGGCTACCACTTGGAGGCGGAATAGGGTTTGGTCAGTTATGGTTCACTAACTCTGATGCAATCAATCAGCCATGAACCTCTGACTGCTGTCAGCCATGAACGACTGCTGTCAGCTACAAATCTCTTGACTGCTGTCCGCTATGAACCTCTGACTGCTGTCAGCTATGAACCTCTGACTGCTGTCAGTTATGAACCTCTGACTGCTGTCAGCTATAAGCCTCTGACTGCTGTCAACTATGAACCTCTGACTGCTGTCAACTATGAACCTCTGACTGCTGTCAGCCATTAACCTCTGACTGCTGTCAGCCATGAACGACTGCTGTCAGCTACAAATCTCTTGACTGCTGTCCGCTATGAACCTCTGACTGCTGTCAGCCATGAACCTCTGACTGCTGCCAGCTACAATTCTCTTGACTGCTGTCAGTCATGAACCTCTGACTGCTGTCAGCCATGAACCTCTGACTGCTGTCAGCCATGAACCTCTGACTGCTGTCAGCTACAATTCTCTTGACTGCTGCCAGCTACAAATCTCTTGACTGCTGTCAGCTATGAACCTCTGACTGCTGTCAGCTATGAACCTCTGACTGCTGTCAGTTATGAACCTCTGACTGCTGTCAGCTATGAGCCTCTGACTGCTGTCAACTATGAACCTCTGACTGCTGTCAGCCATGAACCTCTGACTGCTGTCAGCAATGAACGACGGCTGTCAGCTACAAATCTCTTGACTGCTGTCCGCTATGAACCTCAGACTGCTGTCAGCTACAAACCTCTGACTGCTGTCAGCTACAAACTGTCAGCTACAAATCTCTGACTGCTGTCAGCTACAAACCTTTGACTGCTGTCAGCTACAAACCTCTGACTGCTGTCAGCTATGAACCTCTGACTGCTGTCAGCTATGAACCTCCAACTGCTGTCAGCTATGAACCTCTGACTGCTATCAGCTATGAACATCCGACTGCTGTCAGCTATGAACTTCTGACTGCTATCAGCTATGAACATCCGGCTGCTGTCCGCTACAAACCTCTTCACTTCTCTCAGCTACAAACCTCTGACTGCTGTCGGCTATGAACCTCTGACTGCTGTCAGCTATGAATCTCTTGACTGCTGTCAGCTATGAAACTCTGACTGCTGTCAGCTATGAACCTCTGACTGCTGTCAGCTAAGAACCTCTGATTGCTGTTAGCCATGGACCTCTGGCTGTTGTCAGCTATGAACCTCTGACTGCTGTCAACTATGAACCTCTGACTGCTGTCAGCCATGAACCTCTGACTGCTGTCAGCCATGAACGACTGCTGTCAGCTACAAATCTCTTGACTGCTGTCCGCTATGAACCTCTGACTGCTGTCAGCCATGAACCTCTGACTGCTGTCAGCTACAAATCTCTTGACTGCTGTCAGTCATGAACCTCTGACTGCTGTCAGCCATGAACCTCTGACTGCTTTCAGCCATGAACCTCTGACTGCTGTCAGCTACAATTCTCTTGACTGCTGCCAGCTACAAATCTCTTGACTGCTGTCAGCTATGAACCTCTGACTGCTGTCAGTTATGAACCTCTGACTGCTGTCAGCTATGAACCTCTGACTGCTGTCAACTATGAACCTCTGACTGCTGTCAACTATGAACCTCTGACTGCTGTCAGCCATGAACCTCGTGACTGCTGTCAACTATGAACCTCTGACTGCTGTCAGCTACACATCTCTTGACTGCTGTCAGCCATGAACCTCTGACTGCTGTCAGCCATGAACCTCTGACTGCTGTCAGCCATGAACCTCTGACTGCTGTCAGCTACAAATCTCTTGACTGCTGTCAGTCATGAACCTCTGACTGCTGTCAGCCATGAACCTCTGACTGCTTTCAGCCATGAACCTCTGACTGCTGTCAGCTACAATTCTCTTGACTGCTGCCAGCTACACATCTCTTGACTGCTGTCAGCTATGAACCTCTGACTGCTGTCAGTTATGAACCTCTGACTGCTGTCAGCTATGAACCTCTGACTGCTGTCAACTATGAACCTCTGACTGCTGTCAGCCATGAACCTCGTGACTGCTGTCAACTATGAACCTCTGACTGCTGTCAGCTACACATCTCTTGACTGCTGTCAGCCATGAACCTCTGACTGCTGTCAGCCATGAACCTCTGACTGCTGTCAGCTATGAACCTCTTGCCTGCTGTCAGCTACGAACCTCTTGCCTGCTGTCAGCTACGAACCTCTGACTGCTGCCAGCTACAAATCTCTTGACTGCTGTCAGCTATGAACCTCTGACTGCTGTCAGCTATGAACCTCTGACTGCTGTCAGCTATGAACCTCTGACTACTGTCAGCCATGAACCTCTGACTGCTGTCAACTATGAACCTCTGACTGCTGTCAGCTATGAACCTCTGACTGCTGTTAGCTACAAATCTCTTGATAGCTGTCAGCCATGAACCTCTGACTGCTGTCAGCTATGAACCTCTGACTGCTGTCAGCTATGAACCTCTTGCCTGCTGTCAGCTACGAACCTCTGACTGCTGTCAGCTATGAACCTCTAACTGCTGTCAGCTATGAACCTCTGACTGCTGTCAGCTATGAACCTCTGACTGCTGTCAGCTACAAACCTCTGACTGCTGTCAGCTATGAACCTCTGACTGCTGTCAGCTATGAATCTTTTGACTGCTGTCAGCTATAAACCTCTTGACTGCTGTCATCCATGAACCTCTGACTGCTGTCAGCTATGAACCTCTGACTGCTGTCAGCCATGAACCTCTGACTGCTGTCAGCCATGAACCTCTGACTGCTGTCAGCTATGAACCTATGACTACTGTCAGCTACAAATCTCTTGACTGCTGTCAGCCATGAACCTCTGACTGCTGTCAGCTATGAACCTCTGACTGCTGTCAGCTATGAACCTCTGACTGCTGTCAGCTACAAATCTCTTGACTGCTGTCAGCTACGAACCACTTGCCTGTTGTCAGCTACGAACCTCTTGCCTGCTGTCAGCTACAAACCTCTGACTGCTGTCGGCTATGAACCTCTGACTGCTGTCAGCTATGAATCTCTTGACTGCTGTCAGCTATAAACCTCTGACTGCTGTCATGTATGAACCTCTGACTGCAGTCATCTATGAACCTCTGACTGCTGTCATCTATGAACCTCTGACTGCTGTCATCTATGAACCTCTGACTGCTGTCAGCTACAAACCTCTGACTGCTGTCAGCTACAAACTGTCAGCTACAAATCTCTGACTGCTGTCAGCTACAAACCTTTGACTGCTGTCAGCTACAAACCTCTGACTGCTGTCAGCT
Organism: Ariolimax columbianus; assembly: GCA_036924085.1. Taxonomy (NCBI): domain Eukaryota; kingdom Metazoa; phylum Mollusca; class Gastropoda; order Stylommatophora; family Arionidae; genus Ariolimax; species Ariolimax columbianus. Next base: position 41,184,679 of record JAVGWX010000012.1, on the reverse strand, counting down.
ATGAACCTCTGACTGCTGTCAGCTATGAACCTCCAACTGCTGTCAGCTATGAACCTCTGACTGCTATCAGCTATGAACATCCGACTGCTGTCAGCTATGAACCTCTGACTGCTATCAGCTATGAACATCCGGCTGCTGTCCGCTACAAACCTCTTCACTTCTCTCAGCTACAAACCTCTGACTGCTGTCGGCTATGAACCTCTGACTGCTGTCAGCTATGAATCTCTTGACTGCTGTCAGCTATGAAACTCTGACTGCTGTCAGCTATGAACCTCTGACTGCTGTCAGCTAAGAACCTCTGATTGCTGTTAGCCATGGACCTCTGGCTGTTGTCAGCTATGAACCTCTGACTGCTGTCAACTATGAACCTCTGACTGCTGTCAGCCATGAACCTCTGACTGCTGTCAGCCATGAACGACTGCTGTCAGCTACAAATCTCTTGACTGCTGTCCGCTATGAACCTCTGACTGCTGTCAGCCATGAACCTCTGACTGCTGTCAGCTACAAATCTCTTGACTGCTGTCAGTCATGAACCTCTGACTGCTGTCAGCCATGAACCTCTGACTGCTTTCAGCCATGAACCTCTGACTGCTGTCAGCTACAATTCTCTTGACTGCTGCCAGCTACAAATCTCTTGACTGCTGTCAGCTATGAACCTCTGACTGCTGTCAGTTATGAACCTCTGACTGCTGTCAGCTATGAACCTCTGACTGCTGTCAACTATGAACCTCTGACTGCTGTCAACTATGAACCTCTGACTGCTGTCAGCCATGAACCTCGTGACTGCTGTCAACTATGAACCTCTGACTGCTGTCAGCTACACATCTCTTGACTGCTGTCAGCCATGAACCTCTGACTGCTGTCAGCCATGAACCTCTGACTGCTGTCAGCTATGAACCTCTTGCCTGCTGTCAGCTACGAACCTCTTGCCTGCTGTCAGCTACGAACCTCTGACTGCTGCCAGCTACAAATCTCTTGACTGCTGTCAGCTATAAACCTCTGACTGCTGTCAGCTATGAACCTCTCACTACTGTCAGCCATGAACCTCTGACTGCTGTCAACTATGAACCTCTGACTGCTGTCAGCTATGAACCTCTGACATCTGTTAGCTACAAATCGCTTGATAGCTGTCAGCCATGAACCTCTGACTGCTGTCAGCTATGAACCTCTGACTGCTGTCAGCTATGAACCTCTGACTGCTGTCAGCCATGAACCTCTGACTGCTGTCAGCCATGAACCTCTGACTGCTGTCAGCTATGAACCTATGACTGCTGTCAGCTACAAATCTCTTGACTGCTGTCAGCCATGAACCTCTGACTGCTGTCAGCTATGAACCTCTGACTGCTGTCAGCTATGAACCTCTGACTGCTGTCAGCTATGAACCTCTGACTACTGTCAGCTACAAATCTCTTGACTGCTGTCAGCTACGAACCACTTGCCTGTTGTCAGCTACGAACCTCTTGCCTGCTGTCAGCTAGAAACCTCTGACTGCTGTCGGCTATGAACCTCTGACTGCTGTCAGCTATGAATCTCTTGACTGCTGTCAGCTATAAACCTCTGACTGCTGTCATGTATGAACCTCTGACTGCTGTCAGCTATGAACCTCTGACTGCTGTCAGCTACAAACCTCTGACTGCTGTCAGCTACAAACTGTCAGCTACAAATCTCTGACTGCTGTCAGCTACAAACCTTTGACTGCTGTCAGCTACAAACCTCTGACTGCTGTCAGCTATGAACCTCTGACTGCTGTCAGCTATGAACCTCCAACTGCTATCAGCTATGAACCTCTGACTGCTATCAGCTATGAACATCCGACTGCTGTCAGCTATGAACCTCTGACTGCTATCAGCAATGAACATCCGGCTGCTGTCCGCTACAAACCTCTTCACTTCTCTCAGCTACAAACCTCTGACTGCTGTCGGCTTTGAACCTCTGACTGCTGTCAGCTATGAATCTCTTGACTGCTGTCAGCTATGAAACTCTGACTGCTGTCAGCTATGAACCTCTGACTGCTGTTAGCCATGGACCTCTGGCAGTTGTCAGCTATGAACCTCTGACTGCTGTCAGCTATGAACCTCTGACTGCTATCAGCTATGAACCTCTGACTGCTGTTAGCTATAAACCTCTGACTGCTGTCAGCTATGAACCTCTGACTGATGTCCGCTATGAACCTCTGACTGCTGTCATCTATGAACCTCTGACTGCTGTCAGCTATGAACCTCTGACTGCTGTCAGCTATGAACCTCTGACTGCTGTCAGCTATGAACCTCATGACTGCTGTCAGCTACAAACCTTTGACTGCTGTCAGCTATGAACCTCTGACTGCTGTCAGCTACGAACCTCTGACTGCTGTCAGCTATGAGCCTCTGACTGCTGTCATCCATGAACCTCTGACTGCTGTCAGCTATGAACCTCTGACTGCTGTCAGCTATGAACCTCTGACTGCTGTTAGCTACAAATCTCTTGACTGCTGTCAGCCATGAACCTCTGACTGCTGTCAGCCATGAACCTCTGACTGCTGTCAGCTATGAACCTCTTGCCTGCTGTCAGCCACGAACCTCTGACTGCTGTCAGCTATGAATCTCTGACTGCTGTCAGCTATGAATCTCTGACTGCTGTCAGCTATGAACCTCTGACTGCTGTCAGCTACGAACCTCTGACTGCTGTCAGCTATGAACCTCTAACTGCTGTCAGCTATGAACCTCTGACTGCTGTCAGCTATGAACCTCTGACTGCTGTCAGCTACAAACCTCTGACTGCTGTCAGCTATGAACCTCTGACTGCTGTCAGCTATGAACCTCTGACTGCTGTCAGCTATGAATCTTTTGACTGCTGTCAGCTATAAACCTCTTGACTGCTGTCATCCATGAACCTCTGACTGCTGTCAGCTATGAACCTCTGACTGCTGTCAGCCATGAACCTCTGACTGCTGTCAGCCATGAACCTCTGACTGCTGTCAGCTATGAACCTTTGACTGCTGTCAGCTATGAACCTATGACTGCTATCAGCTACAAATCTCTTGACTGCTGTCAGCCATGAACCTCTGACTGCTGTCGGCTATGAACCTCTGACTGCTGTCAGCTACGAATCTCTGACTGCTGTCAGCTATGAACCTCTGACTGCTGTCAGCTACAAACCTCTGACTGCTGTCAGCTACAAACTGTCAGCTACAATTCTCTGACTGCTGTCAGCTACAAACCTTTGACTGCTGTCAGTTACAAACCTCTGACTGATGTCAGCTATGAACCTCTGACTGCTGTCAGCTATGAACCTCTTGACTGCTGTCAGCTATGAACCTCTGACTGCTATCAGCTATGAACATCCGACTGCTGTCAGCTATGAACATCCGGCTGCTGTCCGCTACAAACCTCTTCACTTCTGTCAGCTACAAACCTCTGACTGCTGTCGGCTATGAACCTCTGACTGCTGTCAGCTATGAATCTCTTGACTGCTGTCAGCTATGAACCTCTGACTGCTGTCAGCTAAGAACCTCTGACTGCTGTTAGCCATGGACCTCTGGCTGTTGTCAGCTATGAACCTCTGACTGCTGTCAGCTATGAACCTCTGACTGCTATGAACCTCTGACTGCTGTCAGCTATGAACCTCTGACTGCTATCAGCTATGAACCTCTGACTGCTGTTAGCTATGAACCTCTGACTGCTGTCAGCTATGAACCTCTGACTGCTGTCATCTATGAACCTCTGACTGCTGTCAGCTATGAACCTCTGACTGCTGTCAGCTATGAACCTCTGACTGCTGTCAGCTATGAACCTCATGACTGCTGTCAGCTATGAACCTCGTGACTGCTGTCAGCTATGAATCTCTGACTTCTGACAGCTCATTCACTGCTACATCTTCAGCCTCAAGCACTCCCTTCACTTACCTCCATTGCATCCCTTTCAAACACTTGCAGCTGCAGACAAATATCCAGCTTCATTTTCCTGGTTGCCCACAAGTCTTCCAGCTGACTCCGACTGTCATTTAACTGGTTCAAGACACCTGGGAAAATATGTTTTGAGAACAGATAAGCTTGTTTACTATCTTCTTCTTCTTCCTCCTCTTCTTCTTCTTTCATTTTCATAGATAAACATGAATATTTGAGGGCTGATCTTTTCTTCTGTGTTTGTCCTGAAATGGACGTTGTGGAATAGTTTAAAGGGTGGGTGAGATATTTGCATCTTTCAGTCAGACACATCAATTTCAGCAAGACATTTTGGTGATTGGGTTTGTCTTCAGTGTTTGACCCCTAATCTCTTAGCCAGGCTGCATTGCTGTAGTCTGTATTCAGGGACACATCAATTTCAGCAAGACATTTTGGGGATTGGGTTTGTCTTTCCTGTTCGACCCCTAATCTCTTAGCCAGGCTGCATGGCTGCAGTCTGTATTCAGGGCCAAAACTTGAAACCTGAATAGTCTTAGTCAGTTGTAGATTACTGGTCTTGATGCAAGCTGCCAGCTATGAGTCAAAGACTGTTATTAGCTCATACACTGCAGCATCTCCAGCCCCATACAGGGCTGAGGATAGACGACAATGGAGGACTTCTTGTGTTGATGCTTCCACCATGGCAGCTCTACAATCCTAACGATTAAAGGATTACTCATTGATTAATTGATTCATTCATTAATTCATTACATGGGAATTGATAATAAAATTATAGTCTTTTAAAGACTACAGTCTGATGATTAACTTTTTTCATTTTTACAACTTTCCGACTGCCCACAATGTTTTTACCTGCCCCGACTGCCCATGTTTTTACCTGCCCCGACTGCCCATAATGTTTTTACCTGCCCCGACTGCCCATAATGTTTTTACCTGCCCCGACTGCCCATAATTTTTTTACCTGCCCTGACTGCCTACAATTTTTCTACCTTCCCTGAATGCCTACAATTTTCTACCTGCCTTGACTGCCTACAATTTTTCTACCTGCTCCAGCTGCCCACTATTTTTCTACCTGCTCTGAATGCCAGCATGTTTTCTACCTGCCCTGACCACCCCCAATTTTTCTACCTGCCCTGACCGCCCCCAATTTTTCTATCTGCCCTGACCGCCCATTATTTTTTCTACCTGCCCTGACCGCCCCCAATTTTTCTACCTGCCCTGACCGCCCCCAATTTTTCTACCTGCTCCAGCTGCCCACTATTTTTCTACCTGCTCTGAATGCCAGCATGTTTTCTACCTGCCCTGACCGCCCACAATTTTTCTACCTGCTCTGAATGCCAGCATGTTTTCTACCTGCTCTGAATGCCAGCATGTTTTCTACCTGCTCTGAATGCCAGCATGTTTTCTACCTGCTCTGAATGCCAACATGTTTTCTACCTGCTCTGAATGCCAGCATGTTTTCTACCTGCTCTGAATGCCAGCATGTTTTCTACCAGCTCTGAATGTGAGCATGTTTTCTACCAGCTCTGAATGCCAGCTTGTTTTCTACCAGCTCTGAATGCCAGCATGTTTTCTACCAGCTCTGAATGCCAGCTTGTTTTCTACCAGCTCTGAATGCCAGCATGTTTTCTACCTGCTCTAACTGCCCACAATTTGTCCACCTGCTCAGTCTGTAATCTAGCAGATTCAGAATACCTTAATTTATTTGTTTGGCAACAGTTAAGTTTAAGTGACTAATTGGTCCACTGGTCGAGTCCTTGTGAAAAGGCACTGGGTTCAATCCCTGTTATTGACACACTCCAGTCGACCCAGCTGTAAATGGGTACCTGTCTTACCGTTAGAGAATACAAAAAACAGTGAGGAAGAGAACTGTCCACCCGACAGCATAAAACAACTGAGGCCTAGTACATCGAAGTCTGTAACACTTCATCCCTGACAGCAATGTCTGCTATGGGGGCTACCTTTTAAGAGTCAACAACCTTTCAAGATCTATTCTACTTTTAAAGACATACAACTTCCAAACATATTCTTTGCCATTTGCTCTAAAAAATATTGAAATAGAGTACAGGTGTTCATCTCTGAAGAAACCGACAGTTCTGACATGGCAGGCAGCATCACCCACCTTCTATATGTTTGTAGTCAGCACTGTGTCCGGTCTTTTCTGTTTCCATGGATATGATCCTACATACATTGGATAACACATAATTCAGTTAGATTTCTCAAATACAAGACATTATAATGTGACGTTATCAATAATGAACAGTAATACGTGTGTGTACATTCATGTATATATAGATCACCATGATGTCTGAAAATAAAGTTTTGCAATGGAAGTACGTAGTGTTGGCATACAGGGAATTAGGGGTTATAATAGATCATACAGGTAAAGTGAATGAGCAAGTCCAGGTAGAAGTAGAAAAGGCAAATGCAATGTTAGGTACAATAAAAAGAAATATTAAACATAGGAGCAAGGAAGTGATTGTCAAACTGTATAAAGCATTAGTTAGACCTAGATTGAAGTACTGTGTATAGGTGAGTCCTTATCGTAGAGGAGATATAAACATGCTAGAAAGGATACAAAGAAGAGCGACAAAGATGATAGTGGGATTCCAGAATTACAGTTATGAGGAAAGACTCAGAAAAGATGAGCCTACAGTGTCTAGAAAAGAGAAGAATTCGAGGTGACAATACAGGTTTATAAGATAATCACAGGAATGAATAAATTAGACTATAACAAGTTTTTTCAAAGTACAACCACCCACAAGAATAAGAGGGCACAACTAAAAATTAACTAAAGAAAGGTCCACATTAGATATTAGGAAAAAAAATTTTATTCAGAGAGTGGTGAATATTTAGAATGCATTGCTTGCCATGTGAGGTAGTGGAGGCATTTATTTGCATTTAAGAATAAATTGGATGCGCATAGCTTTTAGAGCAAGGAAATGTAAATGAAACTGGTTGTATACAGACTCTGCAGAGTCTTCCAAACCAGTATAAAGACGTTAAGTTAAGTTAGAAGCATGTTTTGTTTCGTACAAAAATAACCTCCCTATACTGATTACAAAAAAATGAGCTCGCTCTACAACTAAGTAAATTCGGTGGCGCTTACAGCAGAAACATGAATAAACTGCAGCTGTTTTCCGATCTTAACTATTTATTTATTGACGCCATTATAGAACGGATTGTATTGTTGAGATTTCATACTTTACCGCGCCTCTGTCACAGTTACCCATTGACATTTTTAATTTGACGGCCAACGTCGTGTGAATGTGATGGGCCACATTGACACCAGATTATCGCGCGGCTAGTTTTACGACCAAAAATACGTCCACTCACCGCCTAATAGCTAGAAAAGACACCAGCTTTTCTCAAGAAAACTTTTCTCAAGCAATGTCGTATATTTACACTGGTTGAACACCTGGGTATTTCTAATCTAAAAATAGATAATGCCGTCATTGTAGATGTGAACCAGAAAGTTGGTCGATTTAGTGTGAAAGAGAATTTTCAAAAAATGTATTATTTTTCTGGAAGACTACCCCATTATTAAGGGCAATGAAGGTAAGTTTTTGCAACATATTTTTCTGAAGTAGATCTGTTTAATTTGTTTATTTAGCAGTAATAAATACGCCTGTAAGGGAAAATAATAGATGACAATCTTGTACGAAATACTAGTAGTGTTCTGTCACAATTTTCACATTTCAAAGATCCCGATTCCCCCCGAAATTGGTAAATCTAAACATTGTTGCCGTTTTTAATTTTCACCTTGATCTTCTTGTATCTCAGAAGCTAACACACACACAACAAAAACAATAACGCCAACAGGTTCTTTATTTATTAATGTCTCTACATACAACAAAATCATATTTATACAACAGCAAACAAAAAAGATACAGGCTCTCAAAGTCAACAACATAGGAAAAATTGACGTGCTGAAAAATAATTCAATGGCATGAGAAATTGTGTACTTGTTAAGTTCAGAGTGGTAAAGGATAAACATCTGGGTTAACGTTATAGTAACGGCTGAACATACAGTTATTTGAATTTAAAATCTAGGATATCAACCGGGAAAATGGCATGTTGAATTGTAAAGTGAATTTTGAAACGATTTATTCTTTTCCACTTGGATTTGAAGATTATACCATTTTTGAGGGTTATGAAGTTAAGTTGTTGCAACTGATTTTTCTTAGACAGATCTGTTTAGTTTGTTTATGTAGGTGTAATAACAGATATGCCAATCTTGTAAAAGAACACGGTCGTGGTCTTCAGACTCCGCACAGGCCACAACAGACTGAGGTACCACCTATTCAATAAACTGAACATAGGTGGCACTGACGAATGCACCTGTGGTACATGAAAAATGGCCGCTGAACATCTGCTGCAAAATTGCCCGACATACGAGGACCAGAGAAAGCACATGTGGCAATCACCAGTGGCAACACTAGACAAGCTCTATGGCAGTGTCGACAGCCTCAGGATGACAGCTGCTTTCTTCGAACAAATACAAGTTGACGTCTGACAGCGTACGAAGAAGAAGAAGTAAAAGAACACTATGCTCCTCTGTGGCAATTTCAAAGACTGACTGGGCATCCGTCATACCCTGAAATATTTAAATGTTAGTGCTGTTTTTTAACATTTTCACCTTATCTTCTTGTATCTCAGAAATTAACACACACAACAAAAACAATAACACCAACAAGTTCCTTATTAATTGATGTCTCTACACACAACAAAATCATAGACCAACAAATAAATAAAAAGGTTACAGGCTCTCAAAGTCAACAACAATAGTAAAACGTGATGTGCTGCAAAATAATACAGCTGCAGGGCAAATTGTGTCAATTTTTAATATGTGGGTTTTACAAGGTGAAACAAATTTATCATGTCGTTCACTGATCTATTCATATTTGATTTATTCAGCTGAATAAGAATAATTCATTAAATGCAATATTCTGCACAGAATTGGATATTCTGCACAGAATTGGATATTCTGTGCAATCCATGTTTTGAAACAGATTTACTTTAAGGAAGACAATTGCAATGATCACCCTGAGCAGCTAAAAAAACCAGAAGAAGGGAATCGGCCTGATGAATGACAAAATGGTAAACCCAATTAACTGACCTGAGCTGTTCCAACAAGGTTTCACCCTCCCCAACAGTGTTGACTGCAGCTTCTACAGTTGTTTCCCTTTGCTGGTTAAACTGTGCTATCAACTGCTCTGCACCCTCCACATTGTCTGACAGCTCTGTACTCTGAAGTTCTGTGTGCAGATTGTCCAGCCAGTTAGTCAGCTGGGCCAAGAAGAAAACACACAATATCAGTCTCATATGTCACAATTTGAACACACAATATCAGTCCCATATGTCACAATTTGAACACACAATATCAGTTCCATTAGTCAGTCACAATATGAACACACAATATCAGTCCCATTTGTCACAATATGAACACACAATATCAGTCCCATTTGTCACAATATGAACATACAAATCAGTCCCATATGTCACAATATAAACACACAATATCTGTCCCATTTGTCACAATATGAACACACAATATCAGTCCCATTTGTCACAATATGAACATACAAATCAGTCCCATATGTCACAATATAAACACACAATATCTGTCCCATTTGTCACAATATGAACATACAATATTAGTCCCATATGTCACAATATGAACACACAATATCAGTTCCATTAGTCAGTCACAATATGAACACACAATATCAGCGCCATATGCCAGTCACAATATGAACACACAATATCAGTCCCATATATCACAAATATGAACCCACAATATCAGTCCCATATGTCACAATATGAACACACAATATCAGTCCCATATATCACAAATATGAACACACAATATCAGTCCCATATGTCACAATATGAACACACAATATCAGTCCCATATGTCACAATATGAACACACAATATCAGCGCCATATGCCAGTCACAATATTAACACACAATATCAGTCCCATATGTCACAATATGAACACACAATATCAGCGCCATATGTCAGTTACAATATCAACACACAATATCAGTCCCATATGCCAGTCACAATATGAACACACAATATCAGTGACAGTCTAAATATCAGTTAGTGTGGTATGATATTTACAGCTGATAAACATATATATATATATATGTCTTGGTATACACTATCTCTCTAATATAAGCTTACCCTAACCTAACCTTAACCCTAACTTAATCTTAACTTACCTTAACCCTAACCTAACTCCTAACCCAACCTAAACCCTAACCCTTATCTATATATTTCTCTCTCTCCCTCTCTCTACCTACCAACCTACATACCTACCTACCTACCAACCTACATACCTGCCAACCAACCAACCTACCTACGTGTCCGTCCATCCATCCATATTTATATATATATATATATATATATATATATATATATATATATATATATATATATATATATATATATATATATATATATCCCTACCTACCTACCTACCTATCTGGCAACCTGTTCTAATCTACTATAATAATTGATAAATGGTATACTTCTCTGGTCATTTGAAAGCTCATGACTGTGTGATGTAAAGGAATATACAATAGAAGCAACAGGAACACGGACACGAGGCTACAACAACTGTGATAGGAACAGACTGTAACATACCAAACCAAATGACTGCATGAGCTGATTGCAACTACTAAAGAAGGACTTACATTAGTTGTTAGATCAAACGACAAATAAGATAATTGAGTTATACCATACTGCAGAAGCCCACCTACCTCATGAACATGGGAGTAAAATATGACGGTCATGTCCAGGGCTGCTCTGCGCTGCTGAAGTGCGGTGAGGAAGCCGTGCATTCGCTGCTCCAACTCATGAGCTTCACTGTAAATCTCTGTGGCGTCACACTCGCCAGTTTGAGCCAGCTCATCAGCAGCCGCCAGCAGCTTCTCTGCATTTGTTATTGTGTTCTACAAATAAGCAAACAAAACACAAACAATTCAGCTGCGTAAGTGGATATTTTATATATATATATCAACAAAAGGCAAAGGCCGCCAACCATCGTAGACTGATGATGCCATAATTAATTTTGCTGGCGCTATTTTTAGTAAGGATTAACTGCGTTACTTTTTATCCTCACTCTCTCGTCTCGTGCCACCCGACCCCAGTGGCAAGTCAAGGACAAGACGACTAGGGGGCGACTACGAGATGCAGGGGACTCCGCATGAAGCACCCGTGAAAAAGACGGCGGAGTCCGGAGTCGAACCCACACCACCTGATCACGAGGCCGGCGGCTTAACCACTTCGCCACGGAATCCCCATACACATAAATTAATTGGGGAGGGGGGGGGGGGGGGGTGTCCTCGCCTTATTTCTTAATTCCCCAAGGCGGTGTGTGTTGCACTATGTTAATATGTTGCGTCTGTCGGCCCAGTGGATCTGACTTTGGCATGCATTTTATGTAATGGTCTGTTTCCTCCTGCGTTTTCTAAAGGTTTGCTTCCCCGAGTTAGCGGCTTATGCTGGAATGGAGAGCGAATCCAGAACCTTCAGACTGTGAGCCGTATCACTTAACCACTAGCCCACCCCATCCCCTATATTATATATTGAAGTTACAAGCTGTCAAAAAAATAACACGGCCTAAAATTGGTGGATAGCATCAATGCACCCGTGTTCAGTTAAAATGCAAGTGCTGTCTCCACAATAAAGGTCGCTTGCAATAGATCTCCAACATTTTCTATCTCTCCCCCTGGTGGTACATGCAGACAGACTGTTGCTCGTCAATCGTTTGATGTTATCCCCCCACCTGTAGCACCCCTTACCTCATGCTCACCTGCCTTCAACCTTTCCCTCCAGTATGGTTTTTATATGTTAGTTAATGTGGGCAAAATATATGATGTGTCAGCTGTTAATGTCTTTCAACAGTTCTCTTTTCCCCTCTTGTTTCTCCTGGACCTCTACATGTGTTAGCTTTTGTTTCCGTGAAATGCGACCCATTCTCCTGGACCTCTACATGTGTTAGCTTTTGTTTCCATGAAATGCGACCCATTCTCCTGGACCTCTACATGTGTTAGCTTTTGTTTCCGTGAAATGCGACCCATTCTCCTGGACCTCTACATGTGTTAGCTTTTGTTTCCGTGAAATGCGACCCATTCTCCTGGACCTCTACATGTGTTAGCTTTTGTTTCCATGAAATGCGACCCATTCTCCTGGACCTCTACATGTGTTAGCTTTTGTTTCCGTGAAATGCGACCCATTCTCCTGGACCTCTACATGTGTTAGCTTTTGTTTCCATGAAATGCGACCCATTCTCCTGGACCTCTACATGTGTTAGCTTTTGTTTCCATGAAATGCGACCCATTCTCCTGGACCTCTACATGTGTTATATTATTGTTTTTCCAGTTTTGTAATGCTCTTTGTGGACCAGTGTTTGGGTACTGATGGGCCGCAGCAGTTTGCTGACCTCTACATGTGTTATATTATTTTTTTCCCAGTTTTGTAATGCTCTTTGTGGACCAGTGTTTGGGTACTGATGGGCCGCAGCAGTTTGCTGACTAGCACTTTGTGACGTATTATTGTATAGAAAACATTTTAAAGTCATAAACTGCAAATCCAATCAAAATACACAAAATACTTTTATTTTTTTAAACAAACATTACAGGGTTTTTTTTTATTCTTCTGTGCCCACTTTCAGACATCAACTTGAATTTTTCTAAAGATAGCAGTGGTTAGTCTGAGACTAATAGTATCTCCATAGAGTTTGTCCGTCTTCGTACACTTTCTGACGTCAACTTGAATATATCTAAAGATAGCAGTGGTAAGTCTGAGACTAATAGTATCTCCATAGAGTTTGTCCGTCTTCGTACACTTTCTGACGTCAACTTGAATATATCTAAAGATAGCAGTGGTAAGTCTGAGACTAATAGTATCTCCATAGAGTTTGTCCGTCTTCGTACACTTTCTGACGTCAACTTGAATATATCTAAAGATAGCAGTGGTAAGTCTGAGACTAATGGTATCTCCATAAAGTTTGTCCGTCTTCGTACACTTTCTGACGTCAACTTGAATATATCTAACGATAACAGTGGTAAGTCTGAGACTAATGGTACCTCCATAGAGTTTGTCCAGGAATGGTATTGGTTGTTGTTGTTGTTTGCGAATGCCCACAATGAGTGGATTACTCTATTGTGCGCCCTGAAAAGGACATTAAGTGGCAGGCTGCAGTAGCTTTCTTCATTTCCCGAGCGTGCATATAAAGTTGGACGGTAGTCCTCCGGGCGGTTGTGCTATGTTTGGCTTCTTCTGCATGTCACTCACTACTACGAGGATCACATCGATCTCTTACCCTGTTAGCCAGGCTGCCATGAAACAAGTCCATTTCAAGTGATGACTACTAGGAACCGAGGTGAGGGTCTTGGCCAGTATGTTTTGCCTGACCCTGACTACTGTCTGATCAGTATGTTTTGCCTGACCCTGACTAACCTGTCTGATCAGTATGTTTTGCCTGACCCTGACTAACCTGTCTGATCAGTATGTTTTGCCTGTTTGGCTTCTTCTGCATGTCACTCACTACTACGAGGATCACATCGATCTCTTACCCTGTTAGCCAGGCTGCCATGAAACAAGTCCATTTCAAGTGATGACTACTAGGAACCGAGGTGAGGGTCTTGGCCAGTATGTTTTGCCTGACCCTGACTAACCTGTCTGATCAGTATGTTTTGCCTGACCCTGACTAACCTGTCTGATCAGTATGTTTTGCCTGACCCTGACTAACCTGTCTGATCAGTATGTTTTGCCTGACCCTGACTAACCTGTCTGATCAGTATGTTTTGCCTGACCCTGACTACTGTCTGATCAGTATGTTTTGCCTGACCCTGACTAACCTGTCTGATCAGTATATTTTGCATGACCTGTTAGCCTTCTTCCCCATGGTATTGGTAACGGCCACACGTTTTTATATCATGGGAGGATTTATAGGGCTGAGAAATAAAGGCTGCTCGCACCTGTAGTCATAACGCAGTGTACAGACTAGGTGTTTATTTTACAGCAGAAAATAACCAATGTCTTTCCGAGGTTCTCAACACATGTTCCGAGGTCAGAAGATCGACAACCAAAATGTTTGCTCTTCTTTTTTTGGCTTGTGTCCTACTTGTGCCTCTCAACGTTACTCACCCTCAATGCTCGCTCATTCACCCTCAATGCTCACTCACCCTCAATGCTCGCTCCCTCACCATCAATCCTCACTCACTCACCCTCAATGCCCACTCACCTTCAATGCTCACTCACCCTCAATGCCCACTCACTCACCTTCAATGCTCACTCCCCTTCAATGCTCAGTCACCCTCAATGCCCACTCACCCTGAATGCCCATTAACCCTCAATGCTCACTCACTCACCTTCAATGCCCACTCACCCTCAATGCCCACTCACCTTCAATGCTCACTCACCCTCAATGCCCACTCACTCACCCTCAATGCTCATTCACCCTAAATGCCCACCAACTCACCCTTAATGCCCACTCACTCACCCTAAATGCCCACTCACTCACCCTCAATGCCCACCCACTCACTCTCAATGCTCACTCACCCTCAATGCCCACTCACTCACCCTAAATGCCCACTCACTCACCCTCAATGCCCACTCACTCACCCTCAATGCCCACTCACTCACCCTCAATTCCCACTTACCTTCAATGCCCACTCACCCTCAATGCCCACTCACTCACCCTCAATTCCCACTTACCTTCAATGCCCACTCACTCACCCTCAATGCCCACTCACTCACCCTCAATTCCCACTCACCTTCAATGCCCACTCACCCTCAATGCCCACTCACCCTCAATGCCCACTCACCCTCAATGCTCACTCACCCTAAATGCTCACTCACCTTCAATTCCCATTTACCTTCAATGCCCACTCACTCACCCTCAATGCCCACTCACTCACCCTCAATGCCCACTCACTCACCCTCAATGCCCACTCACTCACTCTCAATGTTCACTCACCCTCAATGCTCACTCACCCTCAATGCCCACTCACCCTCAATGCTCACTCACTCACCCTCAATGCCCATTAACCCTCAATGCTCACTCACTCACCTTCAATGCTCACTCACTCACCTTCAATGCTCACTCACTCACTCACCCTCAATGCCCATTAACCCTCAATGCTCACTCACTCACCTTCAATGCTCACTCACCTTCAATGCCCACTCACCCTCAATGCATACTCATTCACCCTCAACGCTCACACCCTCAATGCTCGCTCACTCACCCTCAATACCCACACCCTCAATGCCCATTAACCCTCAATGCTCGCTCACTCACCCTCAATACCCACTCACCTTCAATGCTCACTCACCTTTTAAACCCCCAATCACCCTCAATGCCCACACTCACCCTCAATGCTCGCTCACTCACCCTCAATGCTCACTCACCTTCAATGCCCACTCACCCTCAATGCTCACTCACCTTTAATTCCCACTCACCTTCAATTCCCACTCACTCACCCTCAATGCCCACTCACCTTTAATTCCCACTCACCCTCAATGCCCACTCACTCACTCTCAATGCTCACTCACCCTCAATGCTCACTCACTCTCAATGCTCACTCACCCTCAATGCTCACTCACTCACCCTCAATGCCCACTCACTCACTCTCAATGCTCACTCACCCTCAATGCCCACTCACTCACTCTCAATGCTCACTCACCCTCAATGCTCACTCACTCATCCTCAATGCCCATTAACCCTCAATGCTCCCTCACTCACCCTCAATTCCCACTCACCCTCAATACCCACTCACCCTCAATGCTCACTCACCCTCAATGCTCACTCACCCTCAATGCTCACTCACCCTCAATGCTCACTCACCCTCAATGCTCACTCACCCTCAATGCCCACTCACCCTCAATGCCCACTCACCTTTAATGCCCACTCACCTTCAATCCCCACTCACCCTCAATCCCCACTCACCCTCAATGCTCACTCACCCTCAATGCCCACTCACCTTTAATGCCCACTCACCTTTAATGCCCACTCACCCTCAATGCTCACTCACCTTTAATGCCCACTCACCTTCAATCCCCACTCACCCTCAATCCCCACTCACCTTTAATGCCCACTCACCCTCAATCCCCACTCACCCTCAATCCCCACTCACCCTCAATGCTCACTCACCCTCAATGCTCACTCACCCTCAATGCCCACTCACTCAGTCTCAATGCTCACTCACCCTCAATGCCCACTCACCTTTAATGCCCACTCACCTTCAATCCCCACTCACCTTCAATCCCCACTCACCCTCAATGCCCACTCACCTTTAATGCCCACTCACCCTCAATGCCCACTCACCCTCAATGCCCACTCACCTTCAATGCCCACTCACCTTCAATCCCCACTCACCCTCAATGCCCATTAACCCTCAATGCTCCCTCACTCACCCTCAATTCCCACTCACCTTTAATGCCCACTCACCCTCAATGCCCACTCACCTTTAATGCCCACTCAACCTCAATCCCCACTCACCCTCAATCCCCACTCACCCTCAATGCCCACTCACCCTCAATGCCCACTCACCTTCAATGCCCACTCATCCTCAATGCCCATTAACCCTCAATGCTCCCTCACTCACCTTCAATGCCCACTCACCCTCAATGCCCACTCACCTTTAATGCCCACTCACCCTCAATGCCCACTCACCCTCAATGCCCACTCACCCTCAATGCCCACTCACCCTCAATCCCCACTCACCCTCAATCCCCACTCACCCTCAATCCCCACTCACCCTCAATGCCCACTCACCTTCAATGCCCACTCATCCTCAATGCCCATTAACCCTCAATGCTCCCTCACTCACCTTCAATGCCCACTCACCCTCAATGCCCACTCACCTTTAATGCCCAGTCAACCTCAATCCCTCACTCACCCTCAATTCCCACTCACCTTTAATGCCCACTCAACCTCAATCCCTCACTCACCCTCAATTCCCACTCACCTTTAATGCCCACTCACCCTCAATGCCCACTCACCTTTAATGCCCACTCACCCTCAATGCTCACTCACCCTCAATGCCCACTCACCCTCAATACCCCCTCACCCTCAATGCCCCCTCACCTTCAATGCCCACTCACCCTCAATACCCCCTCACACTCAATGCCCACTCACCCTCAATCCCCACTCACCCTCAATACCCCCTCACACTCAATGCCCACTCAACCTCTCATAATTCGTGGGATAATTTAATGAAATATATAAAAGCCAAAGACAGCTTCTAATAGAAATATATTAACTTCATGCTGGAGAATATTAAGAAAGCCAAGCAGCAAATAAAATAGCTTTGTCGCAATCAATTTAATGATTGTAGCAGTTTAATGTGTTACTTTGATGTGAAAAATCAATGAAAGGTATTCCCATAGCAGATACTGCCATCAAGGATAATGTGTTGTTGTTGCTTCGAATGGCCCACAATGAATAGGTTACTCTTATGTACGCCCTGAAAAGAGCATTTAGTGACGGGTTGCAGTAGCTTTCCCCACATCTCGAGCGTGCTGATCCAGGCAGTTGTTCTATGCTTGGCTTCATCTGCGTGTGACTCACTACTATGGAGATCACGTCGAACCTCACTTTGTTAGCTAGACTGGTGTCCTCAATAACAGCCCGTTCCCAGGAAGACCAACGAGGAGGTCAGGTGAGGGTCTTGGCCTGCGTATTTCTCCTGACCCTGGCTAACATTCTCTTATCAGTGTGTTTTGTCTGACCAGGCGTTAGCCTCATCGTCCCAGGTGTTAGAGACTTGATCGTGTTAGGTTCTACATTTTTCTTACAATAGCTGCAAGTTAGGTACCCGTTTACAGCTGGGTAAATTAGAGCATGACAAGACTGTTCACACACTGGTTTTAATGTACATAAAATTCAATAATGAAGCAAATATTAGAGGATTATAACAAAGAGATTAATATGTTTCTATATTTACTAATGTAATGAGAACTATACGCTGTGCTAATGTCCAATAAAGTGTACTAATGTAATGAGAACTATACGCTGTGCTAATGTCCAATAAAGTGTACTAATGTAATGAGAACTATAAGCTGCGCTAATGTCCAATAAAGTGTACTAATGTAATGAGAACTATACGCTGTGCTAATGTCCAATAAAGTGTACTAATGTAATGAGAACTATAAGCTGCGCTAATGTCCAATAAAGTGTACTAATGTAATGAGAACTATACGCTATGCTAATGTCCAATAAAGTATACTAATGTAATGAGAACTATACGCTGTGCTAATGTCCAATAAAGTATACTAATGTAATGAGAACTATACGCTGTGCTAATGTCCAATAAAGTGTACTAATGTAATGAGAACTATAAGCTGCGCTAATGTCCAATAAAGTGTACTAATGTAATGAGAACTATACGCTATGCTAATGTCCAATAAAGTATACTAATGTAATGAGAACTATACACTGTGATAATGTCCAATAAAGTGTACTAATGTAATGAGAACTATACACTGTGATAATGTCCAATAAAGTATACTAATGTAATGATAACTCAATGCTGTGCTAATGCCCAATAAAGTATACTAATCAAATGAGAACTATACACTGTGCTAATGCCCAATAAAGTATACTAATGTAATGAGAACTATACACTGTGCTAATGTCCAATAAAGTGTACTAATGAAATGAGAACTCAACGCTGTGCTAATGTCCAATACTAATTTTGCTATAATTAAATGTTTCAAAAACTTAGATTAATGGAACAAAAGAGAAAAATAGTCAAGCAAAAATGTTCCCACAATAGAAGCTGAGACATTATTACAACTACAGCCCTAATTGTAGCAAGCAGAGTTAATAGAGGTTAGCTCTGATGGTCAAAGTTATTACAACTACAGCCCTAATTGTAGCAAGCAGAGTTATTAGAGGTTAGCTCTGATGGTCAAAGTTATTACAACTACAGCCCTAATTGTAGCAAGCAGAGTTATTAGAGGTTAGCTCTGATGGTCAAAGTTATTACAACTACAGCCCTAATTGTAGCAAGCAGAGTTATTAGAGGTTAGCTCTGATGGTCAAAGTTATTACAACTACAGCCCTAATTGTAGCAAGCAGAGTTATTAGAGGTTAGCTCTGATGGTCAAAGTTATTACAACTACAGCCCTAATTGTAGCAAGCAGAGTTAATAGAGGTTAGCTCTGATGGTCAAGGTTGGTGGTATGTTTGATAAATGTGAGTGACAGTTACCACATTCCATGCACATTTCCATACATCAGGTGTTGTGAGTACCTCTGTAACGAGTTTATCATGTAAGAAAACACAACAGATATCAATGTGAACAAACTAAGTCATTCATTATTTGTTGTTTTCAAAGTTGTTAGTACTGGCTTCTTCATACTGATGTATGGATTCAACATTAATCTTTACCGCGCCGAGGCTGCTATTTTTGTCAACAAAACACTCCACTTTTGGCACCGGAGGCCGACATTTTTGCCCGACATTGACTAACGTCGATATTGTCATATAAAACACAAATGGAGCGCCATACGAAAATGTGGCTGATTTGATAGTACTCAATCACGGCTTCCTTCACTACCAACTTTACCTGCGAAGGTCTAGATCAACTATGATAAAACAGTTTTTTTAAAGGATATATTCTTATTTTTGAATCAGTGTGGACTCGGCCCGTTATTGGGAATGGTGAAGTAAGTTGTTGTAGAAGATCTTTGTGAAGTACTTCAGTTTAGTTCGTTCATATAGATGTAATAAATACGTTTTTAGTGTAAACTAACAGTTGTGCCGATATTATAAACACAGTATCGATACTCTGTTGTGATTCCGATGGATAATATGAGGAGCGTCGTTCCCCAATCGTTAAGTCTAAAAGTTTGTGCTTTGTTTTTATAAATTTTCGGCTTCATCTCTTCTATCTCAGAAACTAACACACACAACAAAAACACCAATAAGTTCTTTATTCATTTATGTCTCTACACACAACAAAATCATATCTTTAGACTGACTAATTAAAAGGTCACATGCTCTAAAAGTCGACAACCTAAGTAAAATATGACGTGCTGAAAATTAATGCAGCTGCAGCGGAAATTACATCTATTTTTTTAGTGCAGCCCATTGAAGATTAACACAGAAAACAAAAGCTATAATAATTAGCAAGGCAAAGGCAAAGGCAAAGGCTGCTGTCCATCGTAGACGATGATGGCATCTTTTATTTTGCTAGCGCTATTTTTAGTAAGGATTAACTGTGCTACTTTTTATCCTCAACCTTCAACGAAGGATACAGGCCTTGGAGATGAGATGTTTCCGAAAACTTTTAAACATCACGTACAAAGATCGAGTTACAAATGAGTAAATACGAGATAGAATTACAACAGCAATAAGGCCTTTCGAAGACCTCTTGGCAACTGTCAAAATAAGGAAACTCGCTTAGTACAGTCACATATCGAGAACAAATGGTCTTGTAAACACAATCCTCCACGGAAAGGTGCATGGCAGACAACGAAGAGGCCGGCCCAAAAAGAGATGAGAGGACAACATAAAGAATGGACCAGTCTCCGACCAGAAGAGTCACAGGCAGCAGCATCTGACAGAGAGGGATGGCGTGGGGTTGTGAGGATATCTTCATGAGTGCCCCGACGATTTCACCGGTTACGGGATGACCTGACCTGACCTAACTTTTTATCCTCACTCTCTCGTCTTGAGCCGTCCGACCCCAGTGGGAAGTCAAGGACAAGACGACTAGGGGACGACTACGAGATGCAGGTGACTCCGCATCAAGCACCCGTGATAAAGACGGCGGAGTTCGGAGTTGAACCCACATCACCTGATCACGAGGCCGACGGCTTAACCACTTTGCCACGGAATCCTTAGCAAAGTAGACTCAAATTCTAATCTATAGATAAAATAATAATAATAATGTTCGTTTAGGCATCAGTTAGCTGTTTAGGCATCAGTGGGCTATTTAGGCATCAGTGGGCTGTTTAGGCATCAGTGGCCTGTTTAGGCATCAGTGGCCTGTTTAGGCATTAGTGGCCTGTTTAGGCATCAGTGGCCTGTTTAGGCATCAGTGGCCTGTTTAGGCATTAGTGGCCTGTTTAGGCCTTTAAGGGCCTGTTGCATTGGTTGACCACTGATATTGCCACATACTGCAGCCAAAAAATGACGCACCAAGTTGCAATTCTCGTTGAACTCACAATATCCGGGAATGTGTGACGACTGATTTCCATATGAAGTGCTTCAGGGGAGCCAAGTACTTTGCTGCTTTAGAATGTGGAGTAGCAGTGGTCAGCGACCCATAGCTGACTGCTAGCGTCAGGGCCAGCGAACCAGAGCTGCCAAGACCCTTCTACACCTCCACACGGTGATCCTGGATAACAACCTGCAGCAGGGAGAAGGGATCGAAAAGGGAATGCTAACCCGGTACTTAAAAAAATGCTTGCTGAAGTCAGATGTGTTGGACCACGTGCTTGGCTGATAAGCCAATGGTGCGAAGCTACCATCTGAGGGACTACGGCCAAACGCCTCTAAGCCAGAATCCCGCCCTAAATCTCAGCACCGCTGTGATGGGAGGCTACGACATGGCTGGGACCTGGGGCTCGCATCTCAGCCCGGCCCGGTCGAGCCGCAGAAATGCACCTGGTTAAATGCACTCCTGCCTTGCTCTTTACCTCTGTCTGGTATCAGTCATCCCAATGGACGCAGAAGAGATGCAGTCCAGCGGACATTGCACCTCCTCCCCTATTGTGACAACCTCCTAGGTGGCGGGGAATGCTAGGCGTGCCATCACTGCAGATGAGCCGAGAAAATAAAGGGGGCAAAGAGATACCTCACTCACATGCATATGCTACGTTTCTGGCAGGACGTGACGATCCTGAGACAGTCACACTGGACTGCCTCTCTTCCGGGATAGTACAAACTAGTACATAGTCCATCATATCATATCATTGTAAAACCCTATAGACACGAGTGGGGAAGACTCGATAGTCCTGTAAGACAACTTCCAAAAGAGAGACAACTCTGACCAAAAACAACTGCTGCCTTGCAGTTAGGCTGGGGACAGCCAAAGGCTAAGGAAGGCATCCCTACAGAAACGCCTGTTGAAATCGGATGCACTGAGCCACAGGCTTAACAAAATAAAACAGTGCAACGTATATCGCTGTAAACAGCGTACGAAGAGAGAGAGAGATGTGTTGGACCGAAAGGTGCAAATATCGCAGTCCAGATGTAAACTACAACACAACGTATTCCGCTCTCAGGACTACGTTCTGATACTTAAGCCCTTTCAGGGTTTGGTAGCGGGAAATTGAGAATGAGTGAAGCCAAGCCTAGAATGTGGACAGCAAGGATTAAATCACTCAGTATGTGTGAGCGATGTGTCTTGGGCATGTTGGTAACCGGGCAGAGCTCAATCTCTCCCGGACGTTATATTAGTCCATTATGTGATGCCACAAACCGGGAGAAGGGTGCCAATCTCATACAGTTAAAAATAGATGAACAAATACCGGATCAGGTCAAGAACTTTCTGCCATATGTGAGAAAGCGAACAATGTTCTGTATACGTCCCGATCTTTTGCAGTGCTCTACCAATGCCGACCTAGGTATTTAGACAGTCCATTCCATCACTGTATAGAGGTAGGTGACCCCATTGGCATGCATAGTCAAGGGCAACAAAAAAGTTGTTCTACGTTTCCAACTGTTGTCGGGCATATGTACCACATGTCCAGCCCAGCGATGTTTGCGTGATATCACTGCTTCCACGATGTCCCGAAACAAAGTGTAATGTCAAATATCTTCATTTTATATCTTCTTCTTCTTCTTCTTCTTCGTACGCAGTCAGACAGTAACCATTATTTTTTCGAAAAAAGCAGCGGTCATCCTGAGGCTGTCGCCACTGCCATAGAGCTTTTCTTGCAGTTCCACTGGTGATGGCCACATCTGCTCTCTCTGATCCTCGTATGTCGGGCAGTTCTGCAGCAGATGTTCAGCGGTCATTTTACCAGTACCGCACGGGCATTCGTCGGTACCACCTATCTTCAATTTGTTGAATAGGTGGTACCTCAGTCTATTGTGGCCAGTGCGAAGTCTGAAGACAACGACCTGCTCTCTTCGGTTCAACTGGTAATAGGCATCGTTTTTGGTGTAACCAGTATGTTCGGTTTCCCATTTGGTCATGTATCTGGCTTTGATAAGCCGTTTTGACTCTTCGTACGTCATACTAGTATCTGTTTGTGGTAGTCTTGCACCTTCTTTTGCCAGTTTGTCTGCCTCCTCGTTGCCTTGGATGTTGCAGTGTGATGGGACCCACTGTACCACTACCCTTTTTGGTGCGAACTGCTGGCACAGTTGGCAGAGTGCTGCTCTTAAGTCATTAAGCTCAGTGTTTTTCTGGCTTTTTAGCGCTGTGACTACGGCGAGAGCATCTGTAAGCAGGACTATATGGCTTTCATTTTCATTGTGTGTCACCATTTCTTCCACTGCCGTCCTCAGTGCCTCTGCCTCCGCTCTGAAATTGCTTGTGTACTTACCAGTAGCGAATGACAGTGTTATTTGTCTGCCATTTGGTAGGTTCAGGAATGCTCCTGCCCCTCCGTTCTGTGTAGTGTTTGTTACAGAACCGTCGGTGTATACATGGGTCCAGTCCATGCTTGGGTAGCTTTTCGATATGAAGCTTAGGGTAGTATCTCTCCTTTCTTTTTCAGTCTGGCAGTTTTTGTTTCCAATACCTGGTATATTTTCTACCACCTCTGGAAATATATCCTGCCTCCAGGTAGGTTTTCGTACAGTAGTGATGGGTTTTGGTGTTGTTAGTGCGTTTATGGGATCTTCGTGCATCTTTGCTTTGGCTATTTCTGCAAAGTTTCTCCGCTTTAGTTTCCCATTTCCCAAATTGTTTAGTCTCTGGTGCATTGGATGGTCAGTCAGTCTTCGGAGTTTCTCTGACTGCAGCTGGGCTCTGCAGTCTCTTCTATCGGTCATGGATTGCAGTTTTGTAATCTTTTCAAGTTCTACAATTGGCGTTGACTTCATGCCTCCTGTTATAATTCTCATGGCTTGGTTTTGAAGTTTGCTAACTTTATCGAAGTTCGCCTTTGCTACTGTTGTCCATGCCGCAATGCCATACTCGAGAACTGGTCTCACTCTTCCAGTGTACAGTTTCTTTAGTATGCCTTTGTCTGCTCCCCAGCTTGTGCCAGCAAGTTTCCTCATGATTGCCATTCTTTCTCTGGCTCTCATTCGGTTTCTCTCGATCTGACTTTTCCATGTCATGCGCCGATCAAATGTGACTCCCAGATAGGTTGGGTTGTCGTTTGGCTGCAGGAATTTGCCATTTAGACTTAATTTGGTATTTTGGGGTTTTATTGAAAGCGAGAATATTGTGCATGTGGTTTTCTCCTCGTTTATTTTGACCCATTTTATATCTGATCCTTTATCGGAATCCAAGCTTCTCCTATCTTGGAAATATAATAATGAAAAATGGATGTTGGTTGGTTGATTCATCGGCCTATGGGCTCCTGCTCTTTGGCCCAATGCCATATAGTGGTGTCTGCAAGTGTTTGTAAGCTGTTGTTTAGTTCTGTACAAAGTGTCCATTTGTCTGGCCTCGAAGAAAGAAGCTCTTTCCTAACACCGGCAAGCGAGGGACATTCAAAAAGAAAAAAATGGATGTCAAATGAGGAAGAGAAACAGGGGTAGTCAAATCTTTTTTTTTAAAACATGAGTCATATATTTACATTCGAGGTCAAGACACAACAGTGAATGAGTTGACAGCAGTCAGCGATTCCCAGTTGGCTGCTTACATCAGGATCACAACCCTGTTCTGTCTCCAAGTGACAGCACTGGAAACGGGCTGCAATCGTGCAGTCTGGCTAAGAAAATAGGTGATCACAGAAGAAAGGCAAAATCTGTCCCAAAAATTCTGTGCTGAAGCCAGATTTCACAGCCTCGCTGTAAACTACCACATAATGTCACGCCGTTCCTTTCAGATCAAAAGGCACAGATTTCACAGCCTCGCTGTAAACTACGACGGTGTGATCTTGGTCAGTGTATTGTGTCTGACACGACGTCCTGGTCAGTATGTTGTGCCTGACCCGACTCGAGTCTCAGTTCCCCAAAGACTGATATAAACAAATATTTCACAATACAATCAAGAGAATAAATAAATGAACCAACAATAACAGCAATAATAATTATACAAATACTCACTCTGGCTACAGACTCAAAGTGTTCGTGGCTCTTCTGTAGTGCCTTGGCTCGTTGTAATGACTTCCCAATAGAGGTATTCTTCTTCAGGAACACATCCCCGTGGTTGTTCAGCCAGTCTATCACCTGGAGAATTATATACAATTTAGCGTAGTTATGGTATAGTTTTGTGCAAGTAAAGTACAATTCAATCAGTCTCTGATTGGACATCAGGTACAGAGCACAAGACTCAAATCCAGACATAGCTTTTTAAAATCAACACATCCCACACAGACAAGCACTGAAAGTCGCTATATCGAGAGGTGGCACGAATTGGTCCAGGCCCCAGAGATCAAATTTTGGGAGGAACCTGCCCCCGAACATCATCTACCATATATTTAGTCACAGAAGAAGACTTCGAACTGGTGTATCGCGGTGCAAAAGGAATACGACGAGATGGGGATACACAGATGATGACACACGTGACAGTGGCGTAATACAGAACCCAGACCATCTGATGACCTGTCCCAACCTCCAGGAAACATGCAATAGGTGCGACATGCTGTAGACAAATGACAAGGCAATCCATGTCGCTGAATACTGGATGTATGTTGTATAACGTGGCGCTTGGACACAGAAAGTAAGTATTAGTCTATTCAAGTAGCTTACGTTGACTTCATGATCACTTTTGATTGATTCTGTGGATAGATCTGCTCTGTGGAAGACCTTGAGATGTCAGGGAATCCCCGACACCTTGATGGGATTAATGGAGGAGCTCCATCGCAACACCAGCGCAAGAGTTTATATCTGCCAGGATCTAACTAACACATTCTCAACATCATATGGCATCCGCCAGGGATGTGATCTCGCACCATCGTTGTTCCACCATGCTATGCTTTGAATACTTGGACTTATAGGAACATTCAGCCTGAGATGGACTACAGAATAAAAATGGATAGATCTGCTCTGTGGAAGACCTTGAGATGTCAGGGAATCCCCGACACCTTGATGGGATTAATGGAGGAGCTCCATCGCAACACCAGCGCAAGAGTTTATATCTGCCAGGATCTAACTAACACATTCTCAACATCATATGGCATCCGCCAGGGATGTGATCTCGCACCATCGTTGTTCCACCATGCTATGCTTTGAATACTTGGACTTATAGGAACATTCAGCCTGAGATGGACTACAGAATAAAAATGGATAGATCTGCTCTGTGGAAGACCTTGAGATGTCAGGGAATCCCCGACACCTTGATGGGATTAATGGAGGAGCTCCATCGCAACACCAGCGCAAGAGTTTATATCTGCCAGGATCTAACTAACACATTCTCAACATCATATGGCATCCGCCAGTAATGTGATCTCGCACCATCGTTGTTCCACCATGCTATGCTTTGAATACTTGGACTTATAGGAACATTCAGCCTGAGATGGACTACAGAATAAAAATGGATAGATCTGCTCTGTGGAAGACCTTGAGATGTCAGGGAATCCCCGACACCTTGATGGGATTAATGGAGGAGCTCCATCGCAACACCAGCGCAAGAGTTTATATCTGCCAGGATCTAACTAACACATTCTCAACATCATATGGCATCCGCCAGGGATGTGATCTCGCACCATCGTTGTTCCACCATGCTATGCTTTGAATACTTGGACTTATAGGAACATTCAGCCTGAGATGGACTACAGAATAAAAATGGATAGCTTTTGTCTGCATGTCATCAGATACAAGCTAATTCTACTTCTTCTTCTTTTCGCTTATCCTGTTATGCCTTTCATTGTCAGGTTATGAACAGAGCTCTAGAACAAGCCCTATTGTGTGCCACATGCACAGTGGCATTCACTGTCTCATATATTTCTGTAAGCCACCTTTTTCATGGTCTGCCTTTGGTTTTGAAATTGTTGTATCTAAATAACATTGCTTGTTGGTGGGTGATGTGGTAGACTTGTTACATGACCAAACTATTTTAGTTGCTGTCTTTTAATGTAGTCTAATACTGGTGTTGTTCCCACTAGTCTCCTGATGTCTTCGTTTCTGAACATATCTCTTCTAGTTACACCCAATATTTTTCACTGGCATTTAGCTTGGCTTCGTTCATTCTCAATCTCCTGCTACCTAGCCCTGAAAGGGCTTTAAGTAACAGAATGTAGTCCAGAGAACGGAATGCGTTGAGTCGTAGTTTACATCTTTCGGTCCGACACATCTGACTTCAGCATGGCAATTTTTAGTACCGGGTAGCATTCTCTCTTCGATCCCTTCTCCTTAGCTAGTCTGCTCTAATGCAGCCTATCTAGGATCAGCACGTGGAGATGCAGAAGGGTCTTGGCAGCTCTGGTTCGCTGGCCCTAATGCTAGCAGTCAGCTTTGGGTCGCTGACCGGTAACGCTCATGCGCTGCTCAGCGTCTTGATCCTAAACTTACAGGCATTTCATTTCTGTTGTTACAATTTGTCATTTTTCAACTGATGTTAGTGTGCAGTTTTGATATTGGTAGCATAGTGTCGAGATATAAGAAGTGTAACACACTAACTGGCAGGTTCAATACCAGGATTCCAGATCTACGAGGCGTGTTCAAATGAAACCTAACTACACCAAGTGAACATATGTACAATGCGCATGATGATGTAATTTCAGGTGTAAACAGCACATACCAACCGTCAAGTTTGCAAAATTTCATTATCCTCCAACTTATAGTTTCCTCAGCAGACCGTTCAAAACATGGCAGGTGTGATACGGATTCCGTCCAGAGTTGATCAGCGAGCGGTGATTCAGTTTCTAACAGCTGAAAGATGTCAACCAGTTGACATTCATTGCAGAATGCAGGCAGTGTATGGTGACAAAAGTGTGTCGAAGACAACAGCAAAGAACTGGACAACGATGTTTAAAGAAGGACGCGAGTTAACAAAAGATCTTCCGAGACAAGGTCAGGCGCATATTGTTGCGTCAGAAGATACCATCGCCAAAATTGATGCAGCAATTCAGGTGGACCGTCACCAGAACCTACGTTTGCTAGCAGAGGAATTCGCTGTGTCGCTAGGGACAGTTCTCCCTTATGGTGGTTGGTCAGCAGCCTAGGTACCTATTGTGAACACACCTTCCGATACTTCAGTTTCTAGTTAACCACCATTTGAACTGTCCCTAGCAACACAGTACATCCTTCAGCTGTTAGAAACGGAATCACCGCTCGCTGATAAACTCTGGACAAATTCTATATCAAACTCATCATGTTTTCAACGGTCTGCTGAGGAAACTATGAGTCAGAGGATAATGAAATTTTGTAAACTTGACAGTTGGTACGTGCTGTTTACACCTTAAATGACATCATCATGCGCATCGTACGTATGTTCACTTGGTGCAGTTAGGTCCAGTTTCATTTGAACACGCCTCGTACAAACCAGCCACACTGTGTTCTCATAACAACTCCCAGTCCCAGACAACTTCAAGGCTCTGACAGACAACTCCCAGTCCTAGACAACTTCCAGGTTCTGACAGACAACTCCCAGTCCTAGACAACTTCCAGGCTCTGACAGACAACTCTCAGGCCCGCATAACCTTCAAGTCCAGACAACTCCAAGTCCCAGACAACTTCCAGGCTCTGACAGACAACTCCCAGTCCCAAACAACTTCCAGGTTCTGACAGACAACTCCCAGTCCCAGACAACTTCCAGGTTCTGACAGACAACTCCCAGTGCCAGACAACTTCCAGGCTCTGACAGACAACTCTCAGCCCTGGATAACCTTCAAGTCCAGACAACTCAGTCCCAGACAACTCCAAATCCCAAACAACTTCCAGGCTCTGACAGACAACTCCCAGTCCCAGACAATTCTCAGGCCCGGATAACCTTCAAGTCCAGACAACTCCCAGTCTCAGACAACTTCCAGGCTCTGACAGACAACTCCCAGTCCCAGACAACGTCCAGGTTCTGACAGACAACTCCCAGTTCCAGACAACGTCCAGGTTCTGACAGACAACTCCCAGTCCCAGACAACTTCCAGGCTCTGACAGACAACTCTCAGGCCCTGACAATCCCCAGACCCTGATAACCTGAACACCCTGACAGCTTCAAAGCCCAGACAACCACCAGTCCAACTCCCAAGCTATGACAGTCCCAGACAACTCCCAGGTCCTGATAACTCATAGGTCCTGACAACTTCCAGACACTGATAATCTCCAAGCCCTGACATCTCTCAAGCCCAAACAAGTTCCAGTTCTAGAAAACTCACAAGCCCTTACAACTCACAAGTACTGATAACCTCCAAGCCTACACAACTCTCAAGCCCAGACAACTTCCAGTCCCAGACAACTTGCAGGACCTGACAGACAACTTCTAGGTCCTGATAACTCACAGGTCCTGATGACCTCCATGCCCAGACAACTCTCAAGCCCAGAAAACTTCCAGTACTGACAACTTGCAGGACCTGATAACTCACAGGTCCTGATAACCTCCAAGCCCTGACAACTTGCAGGACCTGATAACTCACAGGTCCTGATGACCTCCAAGCCCAGACAACTTCCAGTCCCAAACAACTTGCAGGACCTGACAGACATCTTCTAGGTCCTTAAAGACTCACCTGTTTAACATCCTGCTGGAACAGCCTGAGTCCCAGCCTCTGGTGTAACTTGACCTTCCTACTGTGCCAGATTTGCTCCAGGTGCCTCTGGTGAGCTAGAACCTGCAACAGACAAGCAACATCATTCATCTTCACACCAGATGACCAAGCAAGATGTTGTTGTTGCTGACACTGCTGTTGGTGTTGTTACTGAATTTGAGCAAAGCTACTCAAGCTGAATTCCTCATTCCTGAAATTTGTCTCTGTCTGATTTGACTCTTCTATATGCTAAAATTCCGCGGCGAAGTGGTTAAGCCGTCGGACTCGTGATCAGGTGGTGTGGGTTCAACACCGGACTCCGCCGTTTTTTTCACAGGTGCTTGATGGGGAGTCGCCTGCATCTCGTAGTGGCACCCTAATCGTCTTGTCCTTGACTTGCCACTGGGGTTGGGCGGCTCGAGACGAGAGAGTGAGGATAAAAACTAGTGCAGTTAATCCTTACTAAAAATAGCGCTAACAAAATAAATTATGCCATCATCGTCTACGATGGACGGCGGCATTTGCCTTTTTTTTTATATGCTAAGAGGGATGTATCTTCTCACCTTATCTATACAACATATATCCGGAATGTATAATGAGAATTGTTAGAGAAGACGAGTACATTGAAAGTTTCCATACATTCACGATTGGTGGTTACGAGATTCTAGAGTTACGATACGCAGACGACATAGTCATACTATGAAGAAGTGCAGAAGGGATAGAGCAGCTACTTTCAGCCGTAAATGGACACAGTAAAAATCAAAACCTGTTTATAAACATAAATAAAAAAGAGATAATGACCACCAACAAAACACGATGTCAGCATAAATTTACAGTCGGTGGTGAGGAAATAGATCAGGTCACATATTTTGAATATCTGGACTCCAGAATTGACAAAAATGGCGACTGCTCAAAAGAAATCAGAAGCAGACTAGCCATGGCAACGAAAAGGCTGAACAGCCTTAAGAAATTATGGCAGAGCACCAACAAAACGACAAAAGTGAAAGTCTTGAGAGCCTGTGTTTTTTCTGTGGCAGCTTATGGCTGTGAATCATGGACTGGGTATGACTGTGGCGGAGGCTGGAGTTGTGGCAAGGAGAAGTGTTTCTTTCAGACAGACTGTGATGGGAGCGACGTTCTATAAAGGACATGCTACATGATGATGATGATATGCTAAAAGGGAAAAGTGTGGCAGCTGAACTCATAGAGTTACACCTTCTTCGGGTGAGTAAGACTTGCTTAAGTACTTAGACACTTCTTTTCTACCCAGAGGGGTAAGAGGTCTGCCAGCAAGAGTGCCAGGCTATTCTATCAGCTGTCTTCCTCTTGCACTAACTTAACGTCTTTATACTGGTTTAGAAGACTATGCAGTGTCTGTATACAACCAGTTTATTTTACTTCCCTCGATCTAAAAATAACTATGCGCATCTAATTTATTCTTGAATGCATTAATTGACCTTGCCTACACTATTTCCTGTGGCAATCCATTCCAAATATTCACCACTCTCTGACTAAAAAAATTATTTCCTAGTATCTAATCTGAAGATTTCTTTAATTAATTTGTAGATGTGCCCTCTTGTTCTAGTAAGTGGGTGTCATTTGAAAAACTTGTTATAGTCTAACCTATCATTTCCCTTGATCATCTTATAAACCTGTATTGTCACCTCGAATTCTTCTCTTTTCTAGACACTGTAGGCCGGTTTTCAGTCTAGTTCCAGTCTAATCCTCGGTCTGTGGCAAAGTGGTCAAGCTGTTTGCCTCGTGTTCAGACGGTCGGGGTTTGAATCCGAGTTTGGTTCATAATGTAAATTTTTCCTGAGATCCCTGGGTTCATCGCTGGAGCTACGGAGTTCGAGCTTTGTGCGATGTTCTCGGCAGGCAGGGTACCTTTCTGCCATCTTATATTGTCCTCCCAGCATACTTTGTGTCATCCTAAGGGTCTATCTCGTTGGCTCTTTGTTGCCCATGTTCATTGTGGTAGTCGATCTTCCTTTATTCTGCAGACATGGCTAAACTACAGAAGCTGAGATTACTACAAGCCAGTCTGCAACAACTCGCTGTATTGTCTGATTGTCTAGAAAGCCCCAAGAATAAAAACCACCTACACATTTACTATGAAAAGCCAAATGAGATCTTATATCCTGAGGGATATTGAAGAAATGGGACTTGGTCTTCCTGGCTGTAGTGCTAAACAAGGCTTCTCAACCAGCTCACCATATGGTGATCATAAGTTATCCAGACTGCTACAAAACATCCTGTTTCCAGGTGCATGGCAAGAACATGTGGTGGGGTCTTGGTAGTATTTTTCACCTGACTGATGAGTCATTAGATATTTCACCTGACTCTGATAATTCATTAGATATTTCACCTGATCCAAATGTTTCAACTTATGTTTCACCTGACAGTGATGTTTCATCTGATATTTTTCCTGGCGCAAGTATTTCATCTTCTTCTTCACTTGAACCTGCTGTTTCATCTTATGTTTCACCTGACACTGATGTTTCACCTAACCCTGATGTTTCATCTTATGTTAAACCTGATATTTCACCTGACCATGATGTTTCAACCTTGATGTTTCACCTGTTATTTCATCTTACCACATGTTTCATCTGATGTTTCATCTTATGTTTCACCCGATGTTTCACCTGACACTGATGTTTCACTTGATATTTCAGGTGACCCAGATGTTTTATCTGATATTTCACCTGGCCATGTTGTTTCACCTGACCCTGATGTTTCACCGATATTTTACCTGATCAACTGCAGTAATCTGGCACAATGAAATCCCTACCACATTATCTCCCTACATCAGTACTAACTATGAACTACTATAAACTATCAACAACTATAACAGTAACACTCCATCCCTTACCAGTGTTTTTATATAAAACCTAGCACAGAAATCCACCTCACACTCCATTGTCTACAATATTATCTGCGAAGAACAAAAAAGTCCCCTTACACTTTATCCTCCACCACAGTAGCTGCTATAAAACTAAAGACAGATAGAAGCCATACCCTACCAGTGCTTGCTATAAAACCTAGCAAAAAAAAACCTCAACACTCCATCCCCTATCACATAGTTTGCTAAAAAACATAGCGTAGAAAAGCCCACCTCACACTCCATCCCCTACTATACTGACTGCTAAAAAACCTACCACAGAAAAGTCCTAACACTCCATCCCCTATCGCATTGTCTGCTATGGAAATACATTTACCTAGCCCAGGTAAGCCCCTAACACTTCTTCCACTACAGCAGTGCTTGCTCCTAAGTAATGCCACCCATGCTAAAACAAGAAAAGACAACCCACCTCATGTACCACATCCAAGACATGTCCCGCTGCCTCAGAGTAATCCGCTTTAGCAGTAATTGAGTTGGCACTGCTGGAAGCTACAGGAGTTTGTAATGTATCCAGCAGAGCTTTACCATCTCCACAAACCTGAAAGAACACAAAAGAAGGTTCTCAACTTTCTACAATTTAATATCCAAACACACACACACATATACAATGCATTTGGATCCATGGCCCAAATTCTTATCAGCCAAAACACAACTACAAGAAAAATGGTCATTCTAACAGACTCCAGGTGCGCACCCCAAGCCCCAAACAAGATAAGATACTCTCACATGAAATACCATTTTTTGATGCCTATTACCAGTTGAACAGAAGAGAGCAGGTCGTGGTCTTCAGACTCCACACAGCAGACTGAGGTACCATCTATTCAATAAATTGAAGATAGGTGGTACTGACGAATGCACCTGTGGTACAGGGAAAATGACCGCTGAACATCTGCTGCAAAATTGCCCGACATATAAGGACTAGAGAAAGCACATGTGGCCATCATCAGTTCCAACACTAGACAAGCTCTATGGCAGTCTCAACAGCCTCAGGATGACTGCTGCTTTCTTCGAACAAATTCAAGTTGACGTCTGACAGCGTACGAAGAAGAAGAAATACAATTTTTTACTCTCACATGAAAAATAAGATATCATATCTGGTTGCTGTCCCAAAAAAACATTTAGTTCTACAGTGGATTCTGGTCCACTGTGGACTCGGATGAGCTCAATACAAAAGCGGGAAGTGGTGGCATGCACACAGAGCTATAAAGAAGCAAAGGCCATCATCAAACGATCCATGAGGACAGAATGGAGAGACCAGAACACAGAATATAAGCTAGAAAATGACAGCATAGACAAACTTGGCAGAGATGGGCAGACACAGATCTTCAGACTCAGAATGGGACATTGTAGACTCAACGTCCACCTCCACAAAATGGGACTTAGATTGCAGAGCACACAAGCAAACACTAGAACATATCCTGCAGGACTGTCTCAATCATGCAGACTAAAGAAAACCAATCTGGACTGGGGCAGCGACCATGCTCAAAAAGCTGTGGGGATCCAGCAAAGATCTGAAACGCAGTCTCAGTGAACCTCCCCGGCTAGAAGCACAGCATCAGTTGATTGAAGATGGATCCACAGCCTCAACATTCTTCTACTTTTGTCGTCTCACTTTCTACCGGTTTGTAGCTCAGTGTCGTGGAATGTATTTGTCTTTTGTCGTAACACTTTCTACCGGGTTGTAGCCCAGTGTTGTGGTATGTATTTGTCTTTTGTCGTCTCACTTTCTACCAGGTTGTAGCCCAGTGTTGTGGTTATGTATTTGTCTTTTGTCGTAACACTTTCTACCGGGTTGTAGCCCAGTGTTGTGGTATGTATTTGTCTTTTGTCGTAACACTTTCTACCGGGTTGTAGCCCAGTGTTGTGGTATGTATTTGTCTTTTGTCATCTCACTTTCTACCAGGTTGTAGCCCAGTGTTGTGGTATGTATTTGTCTTTTGTCATCTCACTTTCTACCGGGTTGTAGCCCAGTGTTGTGGTATGTATTTGTCTTTTGTCATCTCACTTTCTACCAGGTTGTAGCCCAGTGTTGTGGTATGTATTTGTCTTTTGTCATCTCACTTTCTACCAGGTTGTAGCCCAGTGTTGTGGTATGTATTTGTCTTTTGTCGTAACACTTTCTACCGGGTTGTAGCCCAGTGTTGTGGTATGTATTTGTCTTTTGTCGTCTCACTTTCTACCAGGTTGTAGCCCAGTGTCGTGGTATGTATTTGTCTTTTATCGTCTCACTTTCTACCGGTTTGTAGCTCAGTATCGTGGTATGTATTTGTCTTTTATCGTCTCACTTTCTACTGGGTTATAGCTCAGTATCGTGGTATGTATTTGTCTTTTATCGTCTCACTTTCTACTGGGTTGTAGCTCAGTATCGTGGTATGTATTTGTCTTTTATCGTCTCACTTTCTACTGGGTTGTAGCTCAGTGTCGTGGTATGTATTTGTCTTTTATCGTCTCACTTTCTACTGGGTTGTAGCTCAGTGTTGGGGTATGTATTTGTCTTTTATCGTCTCACTTTCTACTGGGTTGTAGCTCAGTATCGTGGTATGTATTTGTCTTTTATCGTCTCACTTTCTACTGGGTTGTAGCTCAGTATCGTGGTATGTATTTGTCTTTTATCGTCTCACTTTCTACTGGGTTGTAGCTCAGTATCGTGGTATGTATTTGTCTTTTGCATCTTTCATGGCCTGAGTGACATTTTTCCCCATTTTACGGGCTGCATTCTCACAATGTGGCTAAACCAACTCATTCATTCTTCTTGTCTTCTACAACATTCGTCTTGAAAAGGAAATTGCCCTGTTGTGTCGTAGTTTACGGCAAGGCTGCGATATCTTTCGGCCCAACACCTCTGGGTTCAGCTGGCATTTTTGAGGTACCAGGTTCGCCTTCCCACTGTGATCCCAAATTTCTTACCCAGACTACACTAGTGCGTGTTTCCTGAGCCACCACTTGGAGGTAGAATAGGGTCTTGCTCAGCTCTAATTCAATGGCCCTGATGCAAGCAGCCAGCTATGAGTTGTTGACTGCTGTCACCTCATTCACTGAGCTGCATCTCCAGCCCTTTTTTTCCTTCAATCATCCTTTCACTCCAGTGAAGCACAGGTCACCACAGCAGCTGACCCTGTTTAAAGGAAGTCTGTTTCCAATCACTTATTCTAGTGTTTTCTTTATTTTATTCAGCGTTCATCTTGAAAAGTACATTGAGACATCGTTTCGTAGTTTACAAGAAGGCTGTGATCTTTTCGCCTTTCTGTCTGATGCATTCAGTTTCAGTATCGCAATTTTAGGACTTGCATTGGCTCCCGTGGTCAATCCCTGTGTGGGTAAGAATATTGTGCTCAATATTGTTTTATTTTTATCCACTGTCATTTGCTTACTTTGTAATATCGGTGACATTTGCTCAATTATTTGACTTGCTTTATTTCATCAGTGTTGGATTTCAGTGTCGCCGTTTGCAGTGTTTGATTATAATAGCAATGTTTTTGTACATTATAATGCTGTCAGCACCGGCAACCAGAGTATCATGCAACTCTCACTTTCTATAGATGATACACCATTAAAAGCCTCACCACTTAACCAAACATGCCCTTTACCTCAG
This sequence comes from Ariolimax columbianus, assembly GCA_036924085.1. NCBI lineage: Eukaryota > Metazoa > Mollusca > Gastropoda > Stylommatophora > Arionidae > Ariolimax > Ariolimax columbianus. Next base: position 41,148,528 of record JAVGWX010000012.1, on the reverse strand, counting down.
CGTACGTCTGGCTGATATTCTCAATGAGGTTCTGGTGCTGTTGTAGTGCATCCTCCAGGTCATCGATGCCTGAAGGGATTTTCAGGTTCTCACATGTGTTCTGCCACACAATCACTTGAGCAAGGTACTGGGAACAGACAATTAGTGTATTCTCATAATCTGTGCCACCGCCATCACCACAACCACCATCATCACCATCTTTATCCCATATCATCATATATATCAATGTTGTCCTAATTTTCCCATATACCATCAATATCATACCTTATTATATTATATATATTATACAGTATGTATTATATACCTCACCATCACTATCATATTCATCATTGCCATATCTATTATCATCAATGTCATCATCATCATCATCAAATTAATCATCACTATTGTTCTTTGCTCCCGATGAAGGTATTTTATTGTTCTTTGTCCCTGATGAAGGTATTCTATTGTTCTTTGTCCCTGATGAAGGTATTCTATTGTTCTTTGTCCCTGATGAAGATATTCTATTGTTCTTTGACGCTGATGAAGGTATTCTATTGTTCTTTATCCCAGATGAAGGTATTCTATTGTTCTTTGTCCCTGATGAAGGTATTCTATTGTTCTTTGTCCCTGATGAAGGTATTCTATTGTTCTTTATCCCAGATGAAGGTATTCAATTGTTCTTTATCCCAGATGAAGGTATTTTATTGTTCTTTGTCCCCATTGAAGGTATTCTATTGTTCTTTGTCCCTGATGAAGGTATTCTATTGTTCTTTGTCCCTGATGAAGATATTCTATTGTTCTTTGACGCTGATGAAGGTATTCTATTGTTCTTTGTCCCTGATGAAGGTATTCTATTGTTCTTTATCCCAGATGAAGGTATTCTATTGTTCTTTATCCGAGATGAAGGTATTCTATTGTTCTTTGTCCCCATTGAAAGTATTCTATTGTTCTTTGTCCCTGATGAAGGTATTCTATTGTTCTTTGTCCCTGATGAAGGTATTCTATTGTTCTTTGTTCCTGATGAAGGTATTCTATTGTTCTTTATCCCAGATGAAGGTATTCTATTGTTCTTTATCCCAGATGAAGGTATTCTATTGTTCATTGTCCCCATTGAAGGTATTCTATTGTTCTTTGTCCCTGATGAAGGTATTCTATTGTTCTTTGTCCCTGATGAAGGTATTTTATTGTTCTTTGTTCCTGATGAAGGTATTCTATTGTTCTTTATCCCAGATGAAGGTATTCTATTGTTCTTTATCCCAGATGAAGGTATTCTATTGTTCTTTGTCCCCATTGAAGGTATTCTATTGTTCTTTGTCCCTGATGAAGGTATTTTATTGTTCTTTGTCCCTGATGAAGGTATTCTATTGTTCGTTGACGCTGATGAAGGTATTCTATTGTTCTTTATCCCAGATGAAGGTATGCTATTGTTCTTTGTCCCTGATGAAGGTATTCTATTGTTCTTTGTCCCTGATGAAGGTATTATATTGTTCTTTATCACAGATGAAGGTATTCTATTGTTCTTTATCCCAGATGAAGGTATTCTATTGTTCTTTGTCCCCATTGAATGTATTCTATTGTTCTTTGTCCCCGATGAAGGTATTCTATTGTTCTTTGTCCCTGATGAAGGTATTCTATTGTTCTTTGTCGCTGGTGAAGGTATTTTGTTGTTCTTTGTCCCTGATGAAGGTATTCTATTGTTCTTTGTCCCCGATAAAGGTATTCTATTGTTCTTTGTCCCCGATGAAGGTATTCTTATTGTTCTTTGTCCCCAATGAAAAAGTTTTGTTCTTTGTCCCTGATGGTGTTCTATTGTTCTTTGTCCCCAATTAAGGTGTTCTATTATTCTTTGCCCCATTGAAGGTGTTCTATTGTTATTTGTCCCCAATGAAGGTATTCTGTTGTTATTTGCCCCTGACAAAGGCTTTGTGATCTTAATACAGGTTTGGTTTCTGTCAAGGTGTAATAACTAAACCATACCTGTATATACAATTATCTTCTAATGAATAAGTCTAACATAACTTAACCTCATCAAGAACTAAATGTAACATAACTTGACCTCATCAAGAACTGTAACATAACTTGACCTCATCAAGAACTAAGTCTAACATAACTTGACCTCATCAAGAACTGTAACATAACTTGACCTCATTAAGAACTAACTGTAACATAACTTGACCTCACCAAGAACTAAGTCTAACATAACTTAACCTCATCAAGAACTAACTGTAACATAACTTGACCTCACCAAGAACTAAGTCTAACATAACTTGACCTCACCAAGAACTAAGTCTAACATAACTTGACCTCACCAAGAACTAAGTCTAACATAACTTGACCTTACCAAGAACTAAGTCTAACATAACTTGACCTCATCTAGAACTAAGTCTAACATAACTTGACCTCATCAAGACCTAGTGTAACATAACTTGACCTCATCAAGAACTAAGTCTAACATAACTTGACCTCATCAAGAACTAAGTCTAACATAACTTGACCTCATCAAGAACTAAGTCTAACATAACTTGACCTCATCTAGAACTAAGTCTAACATAACTTGACCTCATCAAGACCTAGTGTAACATAACTTGACCTCATCAAGACCTAGTGTAACATAACTTGACCTCATCAAGAACTAAGTCTAACATAACTTGACCTCATCAAGAACTAAGTCTAACATAACTTGACCTCATCAAGAACTATGTACTCCGCAGCCTTTTACCTGTTCAGCTTTTTTATGAAAGACAACCGACATGAGCAACACAGTGCTCCTGTCTTCCAGTGCAGCGGCCAGACTCTTCCACTCCCTTTCCAGTTTTCCTCCCTCCATCCTTATGGTGTTGGATGCGTAATGACCAGAATCACACATACGCTGGGCCATTCCCAGAATCCTGGTCACATTCACGTACACATTCTTGAAAATGAATACAAACAATGTTATATTAGTTAGGGCGTACACAGAATATGTATCATACACAGAATATGTATCGTACACAGAATATGAATTGTACACAGAATATGAATTGTACACAGAATATGAATTGTACACAGAATATGTATTGTACACAAAATATGTATCGTACACAAAATATGTATCGTACACAGAATATGTATCATACACACGCAGTATCATGCAGGAAATCTATGAAAACCACGTTCCAGCATCGCCATTAGTACACTTCTCAAGGGGCAGCCACAAGTAAATAGCTGGGGGTGGAGGCAGAGGGAGCGGTGCTGCAGCCGGACTGAACTAGTGAAACCACCATCCCTGAACAGTACTGGTGACCCTCTGATCAGGAAAGAGATGGCCAATGACAACCCCAGATTCATCAGCCCAAACCCCTCCAGTGTCAGCCCGATCACTTTGTGGCGGAACTACACAACTGGAATGAGAAACTGGCTGTTTTCCATGTCTTCTCGTGGTTGCTGTGGTCGAGAAGTAAGGTACTCGCCTCTCAAAGCGATGAATGGAAACGGTGGGCAATCGAATCCTGCAGGTTGTCAAGTGATCCCGACGAGATAATAGACTCTGCATGCCTTAGAAGATGGTGCTAACATGTCCCATCTCGATTGTCTTGAATCTCAGGATTAAAACTTTTGTGGTCTCAATTTTTTTACCAGCTGTAGCACTCTGTAATCTCTTGTCATTTATGGGCTGTAGCTTTGTTATTTTCCTCATTTCTTTTATTGGTGTTTATTTTATAGCTCCTGTAATAATTTGGTATTTATTTCATAGCCCCTGTAATAATTCTGTGTTTATTTCATATCTCCTGTAATAATTTGGTATTTATTTCATAGCTCTTGTAATAATTTTGTATTTATTTCATAGCTCCTGTAAAAATTTGGTATTTATTTCATAGCTCCTGTAACAATTTGGTATTTATTTCATAGCTCCTGTAATAATTTGGTGTTTATTTCATTGCTCCTGTAATAATTCGGTGTTTGCTTGGCTTCATTCATTCTCAATCTCCCACTACCAAACCCTGAAAGGGCTTAAGTAGCAGAATGTAGTCCAGAGAACGGAATGCGTTGTGTCGTAGTTTACAGTTTGACTGCGATATTTGCACCTTTCGGTCAAACACATCCGACTTTAGCAAGCATTTTTTTAGTACCGGGTTAGCATTCCCTCTTCGATCCCTTCTCCTTAGCCAGTCTGCCCTGCTGCAGCCTGTTATCCAGGATCACCGCGTGGAGGTGTAGAAGGGTCTTGGCAGCTCTGGTTCGCTGGTCCTGACGCTAGCAGTCAGCGATGGGTCACTGACCGCTGCAGCTCATGCACTGTTCAGCATCTTGATCCCTTCTCATCCCATTCTCATTTTTCATTTCCTGTTTTGCGTTTTCTTGACGCTAGTCAATTTGATTTTTCAATGTTAGTCTGCTAATCAATGTTATGTCTGCCGAAGACGGATGTGTCGGACCGAATGGTGCAAGCTGTAAACTAGCGACACATCGCATTCTATTCTCCGGACTTCATTCTGCTACTTACAAAGACCTGTTCAGTACTTGGCAGAGGGAGACCAAGAACGAACCCAGAAGAAGAAGTGTTTTGTGAGTTCTTTTCTTCTGGTAGTTCATGTCCATATAGTCTAAATGTGTTTCTGTTAGCCTTATTGAAAAGTGTAATAACTGTATACTCTTATTTGTAATGTGTTTCTGTTAGCCTTATGGAAAAGTGTAATAACTGTATACTCTTATTTGTAATGTGTTTCTGTTAGCCTTATTGAAAAGTGTAATAACTGTATACTCTTATTTGTAATGTGTTTCTGTTAGCCTTATTGAAATGTGTAATAACTGTATACTCTTATTTGTAATGTGTTTCTGTTAGCCTTATTGAAAAGTGTAATAACTGTATACACTTATTTGTAAGGTGTTTCTGTTAGCCTTATTGAAAAGTGTAATAACTGTCTACTCTTATTTGTAATGTGTTTCTGTTAGCCTTATTGAAAAGTGTAATAACTGTATACACTTATTTGTAATGTGTTTCTGTTAGCCTTATTGAAAAGTGTAATAACTGTATACACTTATTTGTAATGTGTTTCTGTTAGCCTTATTGAAAAGTGTAATAACTGTATACACTTATTTGTAATGTGTTTCTGTTAGCCTTATTGAAAAGTGTAATAACTGTATACACTTATTTGTAATGTGTTTCTGTTAGCCTTATTGAAAAGTGTAATAACTGTCTACTCTTATTTGTAATGTGTTTCTGTTAGCCTTATTGAAAAGTGTAATAACTGTATACACTTATTTGTAATGTGTTTCTGTTAGCCTTATTGAAAAGTGTAATAACTGTATACTCTTATTTGTAATGTGTTTACATTGCAGTAATGAAGACAGGACATACGTAATGAAGATAGGACATAAGTAATGAAGATAGGACATAAGTAATGAAGATAGGACTGAAGTAATGAAGACAGGACATACGTAATGAAGATAGGACATAAGTAATGAAGATAGGACATAAGTAATGAAGATAGGACTGAAGTAATGAAGATGGGACAGAAGTAATGAAGGCAGGACAGAAGGGAGCACACTAAAAGCACAAATTAAGAGAACTTATGTTCTGCTAGGAGACAAAAGGGATTACATTTTTTGTTTAAAGAGATATTAAACAAGTAAAAGAAAAGGCAAACCTCAGCGCTAGTTGCAAACTGGCAGTGTTCGGACTCTAACGCCACTGCCATCTGGTGACATGTGCCAATCTCGGTGTAGTTGACCAGAAACAGGTCCCTGTTATGACTTATCCACTCAAACATCTGTGGACAGACAACATTCATTACATAGAAGCAATGTCTAATGTACACTGGCTTCTGGGCAGTAATTTAGGTTTCAAACAAAAGCTCAAGACACAATATTATATATCTTCTTCTTCTTCCTAGTTCGTCTTCAGACCTCGACTTCAATGACTCTAACGAATGCAGCAGTCAACTGGAGGCTCTCGTGCACTTCCGTACAGCTTCTCGTGGAAGGACACTGGTTGTTGCCAAATGCTACTTCTTTTGTTGGTATACGACGGGCAGGACTGCAAAATGTGCTCAGTTGTCACGGGGGGTGTGCCACAGGTACAAAGGTCCGTTATGCTAATCTTGAACTTATTGTATAGATGACATCTCAGTCTGTTGTGTCCTGTGTGCAGCCGAAAAATGATGATCTGATCTCACCCGGAGAGTTGGTGGTAGGCACCGTTTTCTATGTGGCTAGGGTGGGTTGTTTTTTTCCATTTTACTCTGTACGTAGCCCTGAAGGCTGCTTTTGTCTCATCTTATGTGGTTGGTGTATTACTCTGCTACAGTGTTCCTCCCTCTCAGGCGAGTCTGTCCACCTCCTGGTTGTCTGGAATGTTGCAGTGGGCTGGTATCCGCTGGACTATGCTTTTTATTAAGTACTGAGACATGCGTTTGAGTGAGTCTGCCAGAGCGCTGAGTTCATTTTTGTGCTGATTCTTGAGTGCCGTTAACACTGAGAGGGGGGGGGGGGGGGGGGGGGGGGGGTCTATGAGAATGACAATTTGCTTTTCTGCTTGTTCTTTGTGGTCTACAAGGGTTTCAGCTGCTTGTCTCAGGGCACTGTCTTCAGCACCGAAGTTGCTGCAACGTCTCCCAGTGGCAAATGCTGCTGAGTATATTTCACTTTTCAGTTCTATAATGATGCCTCCTCCCTTATTTTTAATTTTCTTTTGCTTAGCCATATAGGCATGTGGGGACGGCGTGGCTCACAATCCGAAGGTGCTGGGTTCGATCCCCATTACAGCACCAGCCGTTAACCCGGAGAAGCAAACCCTTAGAAAATGCAGGAGGAAGCAGACACTTACATAAAATGCATGCTGAAGTCGGATGCACTGGGCCAACAGGCGCCAAAAAAAAACCACAGTGCAACGCATACCACCTTGGGGAATAGAGAAATAAGCCGAACACAAAAAAACAAAAAACTAATGAAAAAGAAAATATAGGCATGTGTCCAAGCTGATGGTGGAAATTTTTGGTTGATGTAGTTGGTAACTATGTGTTTTTTCTGTTCCCCTGTTTGTGACCTTTTGTCTTCTATGTTGAGGATATTACATATGAGATCAGGGAAAGGACTATTTTATATAAAATGACTTAGTCACTTCTCTTCTACTATGAGTTGGAGAGGCCTTTTATATTTACTTCAGCCAGCTACATGCCCAACCCTACTTAGTCTGACTTGCCTTAAGTCACACCCCTTCAACCATCAGCCAGCCACATGTCCAAACTTCCTTAGTCTGACTTGTCTTAAGTCACACCCCTTCAACCATCAGCCAGCCACATGTCCAAACTTCCTTAGTCTGACTTGCCTTAAGTCACACCCCTTCAACCATCAGCCAGCCACATGTCCAAACTTCCTTAGTCTGACTTGCCTTAAGTCACACCCCTTCAACCATCAGCCAGCCACATGTCCAAACTTCCTCAGTCTGACTTGTCTTAAGTCACACCCCTTCAACCATCAGCCAGCCACCTTAAGTCACACCCCTTCAACCATCAGCCAGCCACCTTAAGTCACACCCCTTCAACCATCAGCCAGCCACCTTAAGTCACACCCCTTCAACCATCAGCCAGCCACCTTAAGTCACACCCCTTCAACTATCAGCCAGCCACCTTAAGTCACACCCCTTCAACCATCAGCCAGCCACCTTAAGTCACACCCCTTCAACCATCAGCCAGCCACATGTCCAAACTTCCTTAGTCTGACTTGCCTTAAGTCATACCCCTTCAACCATCAGCCAGCGACATGCACAACCCTTGTTAATATACTTTATTACCTTTTTAAGCATAGCAACACACAGGTGACTACAATACAGAAATAAAAGAATTGTGTTCTTCTACGCTCGTCCTGAAAAGAACGTTGTGATGCTGTGTCGTAATTTACGAGGCTGTGGTATCTACACCTGTCGGTCGGACATCTCTGGTTTCAGCTGGCTTTCTTGGGTACTGGGTTTGCTTCCCCTATGTGATCCATATCCTCTTAGACAGATTGCACTAGTGCGGCCTGTTTACAGAGCCGCCACCTGGAGGTGAAATAGCCTTTTGGTCAGCTTTGGTTCACTGACAGTCGCTGGCTGCTGTCAGATTATTCATCATCATCATCATCATGTCCTTTGTAGAACGTCACTTCCATCACACCTCGTCTGAAAGAAACTCTTTCCCTTGCCAAAACTCTAGCCTTGCCAGTTACACCCAGGCATTCCTGGATATCTCGGTGCCATCATCTTCTCGATCTATCCATGCTTCTTTTGCCTGGCATTATACCTTCCACCATTGTCCTCTCAAAACCGTTTTGTCTCTTGATGTGACCAAAGTATTTCAATTTTCTGGCCATGATGGAATTAATAAACCAGTACTACTCTACATTCAAAACTCTTGCTGAATGTCTATATTTGTCCATCTCTCAGTCCAGGGTATTCTGGATCTTTCTGTAACATTTTGACGCAAAGGACTCGATTCTCTTCCCAAAGGTTTGGTAATCGGCCATGCTTCGCAGCCATATGCTGTCACAGGCTCTCAAGACTTTTACTTTTGCCGTCTTGCTGATGTTCTGCCATAATTTTTTCAGATTAAAATTAAATCCAGAACAAAACATCTTCCCTAGTGATTGAGAAAAGAAAAAGCTGGAGGCATAAAAAGAAGAATTGGTCAAACAAAAAAGAAAATCATACTTTTCTCTCTTCTCCTACCTTCTGAACGTCCTCTTCAAATATTCTCAGCTGCAGGCATTGTTCCAGCCTGATCTTTTTAACACTCCACAGCTGGTTGAGATGCTGTTTGGTGGACTGGAGGTTGTCCAGGAGTTGAGAGATCTGCGGCACAGCAGACTGAAAATCAGCATTGCCTGATATGACATATCTTCGGCCACTCGATCCTGGAACGATCAGGTGTATAAGTGTTAGCTTACATTTTGGCAGATTGATAAATGATGTTTGAGTTGTTTGTGAATGCCCACAATGAGTAGGCCTACTCTTTTGTGCGCACTGAAAAGGACGTTAAGTGGAGGGTTGTAGTAGCTTTCCTCACATCCCGAGCGTGCTGATGAAGGTGGACCAGGGTCCTCCAGTCAGTTTTGCTATGCTCGGCTTCATCTGCGGGTCGCTCACTACTACAGGGATCACGTCGATCCCTCACTCCGTTAGGCTGCCATGAAAACAACATGTTTTCATGAAGAGCTACTAGGAAGCTGAGGTGAGAATATTGGCCGGTATATTTTGCCTGACCCTGACTAACATGTCTGATCAGCATGTTGTGCCTGATCATACATTAGTCTTCCTCCCTGTTTTAGTTGTTAAATGCCATACCACTCTCTCTACAACACGCTCCTCTTCTACCTTTGGAGGATCTTTCTTTATATACTTGCAATCAAGTGTGCAGGCAAACAGATGATTGATTTGTTGTGTCTTTGCATTTTGACCTTTATGCAGGCCGCTATTAGGTAGGAATTTCATTACCTTTCTTATTGTTGCCAGGACTGCGGCCAACAGTCTGTGCTTTCGATTTTCGGTGGTCAAGAGTTCTTTTATGTGCACAGAATGTACACGGGACCTCAGAGTTTATCGTCCATCTCCGATAGGATAAGTTCTTATCTCCCCTCCCTTTAGACACAGGAAGGCTTGAAATTTGTGAGATTCAAACACCCACCCTTTTGTACTGTCGTCCGTTTCTTTAGAGGCACACACCTTAACACACAGTTATAGCAACACCCTACCATTTTACTAAAACATTCCAAAATTCCAAGAGAGACAAAAAGATAAATGACCAACTGTTTATTACATATAAACTTAACAGTATTAGACATGTACCCAGACCAATGCAATGATCAACAGATGGACCCAGACCAATGCAATGATCAACAGATGGACCCAGACCAATGCAATGATCAACAGCATATTTCATATCAACCTATAAATGACAGATATGGATGCTGACCAATTGACCAATGCAATGATCAACAGTACATTAATACCAACTCTCTATTATCAGTGTCAGACATGGACACAGACCACGGAATATGTGAAATGAGATGTTTGCTAAAACTGGACAAGCTCACTAACCTTCAGTACTGCCGCGACTAGTTATTACGCAATAAAAAATAGTCGCTCCGACACTAACAGCAGGATAATACGCAGGGTGATCAGAAAACTATTCTAGAGCATTATTGTGTATTTTTACCGGTTGAAACACTAGGATATTTGAATCTAAAAATAGGCAATGCCGTCATTGTAGATGAGATCAAGAAAGATGGCCAGTTTAGTTTGAAAGAGAATTTTGAAATGATTTATTCTCTTTTTCTGGACGACTGAGGGATTGTCCTATTATTGTAGGTGATGAAGGTAAGTTGTTGCAACATGTATTTCTGAGATACACCAGTCAAATTTGATTATTTAGCAGTATTAAATATGTTTATAAGGGACAATAACAGATACGACAATCTTGTATGTTGGCAGACATTTGTCTAAACAACACAACATGTTTGAAAGAATGGATATTGGGGGAGCAAAAATAGAGGATATAGAGGGGAGAATAAAGAGGTTAGATGACAAAGGTAACAGTCATGTGGTAGTATTGATAGGAACAAATAATGTAAAGAGAGATGGTACAGAAATAATTATGGATAAATATAAAAGTCTTATGAGAACACTTAAGGAAAAAAAGTTTAGAAAGGTCACAATGATGGGCATTTTAGACAGAGCAGATGGGTCAGACTATCTAGATAGCAAAATAATAGGTATCAACCTTAGGTTACAGGTGATGTGTGCGGACATGGGAATGGAATTTATTGATGTTAAAGTAGACAAAAGTAAAATGTTAGATAGGGGAGGTTTACATCTAAATGAGATAGGACAGCATGTTGTAGCAAAGTATATGTTCTATCATTGTGTTAGAAATTTAAACTAGTAAGGCCTATGAAGTATGAGACTAAAGATAGGCCTACAATAGGGTGCTATAGAGGATGTAGTCAAAGGGGTAAGTTGGTGTCAGGGAAGTGTGAAATAAGTAGTGGAAAAGCAAACACTACAATGATAAAGCAGAAGCAAAAAGAGGAAAACCAACAACATTACAAACTAAAATGTTCTTATGCAAATGTGAGAAGCATAGTAAATAAAAGAGAAGAATTGGAACTGTATGTAGAAGAAGAAAAACCAGATATAATAGGGTTAACAGAATCATGGACATATGAGGAGATTGCAGATAGTGAACTTGAAATTGAGGGATATACAATGTTAAGGAAAGATAGGATAATTGGAGACAAGACTAAGGGAGGTGGCGTTTTATTATACTGTATAAATTCTATTAATATAACGATCAAAGATTATTTATCATGTGGTAACAAAAATGAAAGTGTATGGGGAGAAATATAAAGTGGGGGTGAAAAAACAGTGATTGGAGTGTGCTATAGATGTCCATCAAGTCAAAAAGAGGAAGATGAGGAGCTGATTAGTAGCATAGCAAAGGCAAGTGAAGGGAAATTATTATTAATGGGAGATTTTAACTTTCCAGAAATAAAATGGGATATGGCAGAAGCACTTGTAGAGTCAAAACCTTTTGTTAAGTGCATAACTGACAATTTTTTAATTCAACATGTAGAAGCAGCCACCAGAGGCAAAAACATACTCGACCTAGTTTTTACCACAGAGGAAAATATGATTGAAAACGTTACCGTTGGGGAACTGTTTGGCTCAAGTGACCATCAAATCATACGTTGGGATCTTATTGCAGGGAAAGAAGTAAACATAAACACGCGAACATACGACTACTCTAAGGCAGATGTTAAGAGGATGAAAGAGGCAGCGAACCACATAATCTGGAAAGATATTTTCGTAGAAACAGATGTTGAATAGGAGTGGGAAAGTTTTAAAACAGTTCTAGAAACGTTAAAAGAGGAATGTGTTCCATGTAGGGAGGTAAACCCCAAGCGTAAAAAGTGGATTACTAGATTTGTAGTGAAATGTAGAAGAGCAAAAAATAAAGCATGGAAAAAATATATAGAGGCAGGAAAATCAAAAGAAACATATGTAAAATATTTGGAAAAGCAGAACATATCTCAGAAAGCGAATAAAACAGCAAAAATAGACTTTGAAAAAAAACTTGCTCAGAGGATCAAGACTGACAGTAAAAGCTTCTTCTCTTATGTAAGAAATAAACAAAGAACGAAAGACAAAGTAGGCCCTCTCATAGACAATACAGAGAAAATAATAAGTGAGAATAGGGAGGCAGCTAATCTGCTCAATCAGTACTTTGGCACAGTCTTCACAAAAGAGGACTGCTCCAAGATCCCAGAGCCTATAGATATTTTTCAAAGAGACATGGATACAGCGGGATTAAGATCAATCTGTATTACAGAGGATTTGGTTTTTAAAAAATTGGAGGGGTTGAAAGTGGATAAATGTCCAGGTCAAGATGGTATTCATCCAAAATTGCTGTATGGAATTAGAGACCAACTAGCAAAACCATTAGCTATATTATGTTCTCAATCACTTGCACAAGGGATTGTTCCACGGGATTGGAAAGATGCAGGAGTGATCCCCTTATTCAAAAAAGGCAAAAAATCAGATCCAGCAAATTATAGACCGGTGAGTTTAACGAGCTTAGTCTGTAAATTGTTAGAGTCAATAATCAAAGAAAACATTGTAATGCATTTAGACAAATTTAATCTAATTAGAAATAGTCAGCATGGGTTTACTAGAGGGAGATCATGCTTAACAAATCTATTAGAATTCATGGAGGAGGTTACTAAAATCATAGATAAAGGGGAGCCAGAGGATGTTATTTATCTAGACTTTGCAAAGGCCTTTGATAGAGTACCTCATCAAAGATTATTTCGAAAGTTAAAATCACATGGAATAGGTGGGGAAGTTGCCAAATGGATTGAAAATTGGTTAACGGGAAGAAGGCAGAGGGTGGGCATAAATAAGGAGTACTCTGAGTGGTGTGAAGTGAAAAGTGGTGTGCCACAGGGCTCGGTTTTGGGACCAATTTTGTTCTTGATATATATATAAATGATTTGGACATTGATATGAGATCCATGATTGCAAAATTTGCTGATGACACAAAACTATGCAGTAGTGTCTCATCTAAAGCAGAAGTGGATAAATTGATGCCGGATTTAGATAAAATTCTAGAATGGTCTGTAATCTGGCAAATGGAGTTTAATGTAGATAAATGTACAGTCATCCACATGGGTAGATCCAATATGGAACATAATTACAGAATGGGAGAGAACAATATTAGAAAGATAGATAAGGAAAGGGACCTAGGGATTATAATAGATCATACAGGAAAGGTGAGTGAGCAAGTTAAGGTAGCAGTGAAAAAGGCAAATGCAATGTTAGGTATGATAAAAAGAAATATTAAACATAGGAGCAAGGAAGTGATCGTCAAACTGTATAAAGCTTTAGTTAGACCTAGATTGGAGTACTGTGTACAGGTGTGGAGTCCTTATCATAGAGGGGACATAAACATGCTAAAAGAATACTAAAAAGAGCGACAAAGCTGATAGTGGGATTCCAGAATAACAGTTATGAGGAACGACTCAGAAAAACCGGCCTACAGTGTCTCGAAGAGAGAAGAATTCGTGGTGACTTAATACAGGTTTATAAGATGATCAGAGGAATCGATAAATTAGACTATAACAATCTTTTTTTTAAAACAGCCACCTACAATAACACGAGGGCATAGCTACAAGCTGACTAAAGAGAGGTCCAGGTTAGATATTAGGAAATATTTCTTTAGTCAGAGAGTGGTGTCTTCTTGGAATGCATTGCCAGGGGAGGTAGTGGAGGCAGGGACAGTTAATGCATTTAAGAATAAACTGGATGTGCATAGCTTTTAGAGCAGTGTGATGTAAATGTAACTGGTTGTATACAGACTCTGCAGGGTCTTCTAAACCAGTATAAAAACGTTAAGTTAAACGTTAAGTTACTATCTGTGTTCTGTGACGATTTTCAAATTCCGAAGCCCCCCCCCCGAAATTAGTAACAGTTAATGTTGTTGGCGTTTTTCATTTTCACCTCCATCTTCTTGCATCTCAGAAACTAACACACACAACAAAAATACCAACAAGTTCGTTATTCATTAATGTCTCTACACACAAACAAATCATATTTATACAACAGCAAACAAAAAAGATACAGGCTCTCAAAATCAACAACCTAGAAAAACGCGACATGCTGAAAAATAATTCAGACGCTGGGAACTTCCGCACTTTTTTCATTGAGATTGGTAAAGACTAAAATAGAGAGTAAGAAATGATGAAATGAAAAAAGAAGTTGCAACAACGCCATGCATGGCTTAGATAGGCATACATCGAGTTCTGTAGTTCGGTTATGACAAGAATGTCTCAATATTTTCTATCATTCGAGTCTATAACACCTGATAGCAAAGCTTCAGAGCAAGGAATAAAATTAAGGAAAGATTTGTTGATAGTGTTATGGAAATACTACAGCGGCATGGATAGAAAGTAAAAAAATGAATGAATGAAAGCACGAAACAGTGATCCAAATCCTGCAAGTTTCAAGTGACTATTTTTCACAAAGTAGGTGAGATCATGTGCATATCCTTTTGGAGATGGATGATAAACTGGGATGTCCTGTTTACATGATATACATGTAAAAGAACCCTTGGCATTAAAAACTAAAAGAACAGGCTGTTAGCAACTGTCCGAGCTAAAACGTTGGGGAAACTAATTAAACTCCTACCCCAGGAAAGTGGTAGAGAGTAAACCTCAGAAAATAAAAACCTACACCCTGTGACATCTCTAGTCGTCTTGACTATCACAGCTCACCACTGGAGTAAGGTAGCTCAGGATGAGAGAGTGCGGTTGATGATAGTGTACATTTTCTTCTTCATCATGTGGCATTTCCTTTGCAGAACGTCACTCCCATCACAGCCCAATTTGAAGAAAATTTTACCTCTTGTCAAATCTCCAGATTCATGTCCATGCATTCCTTAACATCTTGGTGCCATCGCCATCTTGGTCTGCCTCTGCCTCTTTTGCCTGGCACCATAACTTCCATTGACGTTCTCTCAAGACCACTGTGTCTTTTGATGTGGCCAAAGTATTTAAATTTTCTGTTTATTATGAAATTTATGAACCAGTTCTCCTCTATGCCTAACTCTTATCAAATGTATGCATTCTTCTTTTTTTTCGATCAATGGTATTCTGAGGACTTTTCTATAATATTTTGACTCATTCTCTTCTTTGAGGTTTGGGTAACTGTCTATGTTGTGCAGCCGTATGCTGCCACGGAAAAAAACACAGGTTCTCAAAATGTTCACTTTTGTTGGTTTACTGGTATTCTACCATAGTTTCCTCAGGTTGTGTAGTCTCTGCATTGCCAATCTTCTCCTCATTTCCTTATTTTTCTCACTTAAATCTTATTAAAGTGCAAGTCATAATATCAGACCTTAGATGAACGCAAGGGACCAAAGACGCAGCACAGTGAACAAGCCGACAGCTGTAAAAAGAATGATAGCTGGTTGCTTGCAGCAGGGTGTGCGAATCAAAGCTGACCATGACCCTATTCGGCCTCCAATTGGTGAACCTAGAAATAGGTTTCACTAATGTAATCTATTAAGAAATCGGAGGGATTGCCAGAATTGGACATTAATAAACAAAAATAAAAGAAACATCATAACAACAGAGATGAAATGCTTACGATGAATTCTTGGAGTAACAAGAATGGATAGAATCTGAAATGAAGATATTTGGAGACAAGTAGGCACAACACCAGTGCTAGACTTCATCAAGAGACAGCAAACCAAATGATTCGGCTACGTGACACGACAAACACCAGACAGTATCAATCAGATAGCTTTGCTATACATATACAATGTATACAAAGCCATGGGCTGACCACGTAAAAGATGGATAGCACAAATAACAGAAGTAAAGTTGCCCGTGTACGGAGCGGACACTAGGGCCCGGTCAAGAATCCTCTTCATAACCTTACGCTGAAAGGCCCAAGCAGGACAAAAATGTGAAAAGAAAGAAAGAGTTAACAGTGGGAAGGGAGTAATCAGATGTGTTGGGCTGAAAGGCAAAAATATCGCGGTCGTGCTGAATCTATAACACAGCATCCTTTTCAGGACGAACCCAGAAGATGATTTGATAAATATCTGTATCGTGACACAGTTCCCATCAGCTGATCTTATACAAGTAAAGTCATACCACTGTATTCTCCTGTTATTCTCTGCAAGATCTGATGGCCCTCCATGGCCAGGTGCTCTACTGGTGCCATGGTAACTCGTTTCTTTAAATGGTTGTGCTCCTCCAAGACCATCTGTGCCCCATTGAGATCATCAGGCAGCTCTGGGTTAGTCAGGATCTCCCCGAGCTCATCGAGCTTGTCCAGGAGATCTAGAGCTTTCCAAATAAACTCTTCCAACATCTGAAAGATACAAGAACTGGTTGTCTGAACATCATTCAAGTTGTACCTGGGAAGGTAAAAATAGAACCACTGCAGCCTTCAAGGCATGTTGCAAATGGCAACTAAAGAGGGTTGTGTATACAGTTAGCAGCCCTATCATGTTGAACTATTGATATTAAAACTGCGACTACAAATGCTTAGATACAGGGTTCCTGTAAATAGGCTAGCTGTAGTGGTGGGCTAATGCTTTACTTGGTGCAGAAAGGTGAATAACCATCATCAAGTGGATCCCAGGAAGAATAAACAAAACCACTGCAACCTTCTAAGAATGTTATAAATGGTGACTAAAGAGAGATGTCCATGGAGCTAAAAGCCTCATGCAAAACACGGTCCTTCATCAACTACCACTGCGGCAAGATCACTTGGTAGTGCTTTGATACAAGTGTTATGTAACGAGGGTCAGCCTTTATGGTTGTCGTATGCTTTATATGGTTTTGTTTAGTCTGGTGTATGGGTTTTGGTTGATCTGGCGTATGGGTTTTGGTTAGTCTGGGGGATAGGGTTTTGGTTCATCTGATGTATAGGTTTTGGTTGTTCTACTGTACAGGCTTTGTTTTGCTTGGTATGATGTATGGGTTTTGGTTGGTCTGGGGGATAGGGTTTTGGTTCGTCTGATGTATAGGTTTTGGTTGTTCTACTGTACGGGCTTTGTTTTGCTTGGTATGATGTATGGGTTTTGGTTGGTCTGGGGGATAGGGTTTTGGTTCGTCTGATGTATAGGTTTTGGTTGTTCTACTGTACGGGCTTTGTTTTGCTTGGTATGATGTATGGGTTTTGGTTGGTCTGAGATCGGGACATAACAGATTGAATGGCACTTACAATGGCTAAAATTGGTTACATCACCCATGTGTATATGTGAGCAGGCAGCATAAACAGCCAAACATATTCAGCAAGACTTATATGTTTAGTCAATTGTGTACTGAGCACTGGTCCACAGAGACAAACCTCCACAAAGCTATTTAGAAGCCTTGAAGAACTCTCCACTAAAGCAACTGTTATCCAGAGAACTGAATTTCCCGTGTAGACATAATTTTTTAAACGTGCCAAGTGAGAAGAAGACTAATGTTATCCTTATATTTTTTATATCCTATGCCTTGGTTGGTTGATTTAATATTTACTTGTATCTAACCTGTCCATAGATGTTGAAGTATGAGTTTTCATCGGTTGAAATTGACAGAGAAACAAGTGATCAAGTGGTTAGAATACCAATCTTTTGAAAAAGGGGATGTGGGTTCAAAACCTTGGTACTGTCTAGGTTTTTTTTTATCAGGTAAAACTTTTTAAAACCTAGCTTGCACACTGTGTTGTGACTGCTGGGGTAAGCAACTTTTACTCCTTAACCATATAAACCTCCTAGGGAGACACCAGCAATGGGAATTAACTACATAATTAGTTTTTTTAATGGACATCAAGCTGACAATGTTTTTATAGATAGAATTGAGAAAGTTTGTATATATAGATAAAAGTTGACAAAGTCATTCATTTATAGACAAATCACTAAGTTGTTTTTTTTAGATTGAAGGTGAAAAAGTTTTTTTTATAAATAAAAGTTGATAGCATTCTTTTTATAGATAGAAGTTGATAAGGTTTTCTTATAAATAGAAGTTGATAATATTTGTTATAGATATAAGTTAACAAATTTGAAAAGTAGATAGAAGTTGATAAAGTTTTTTATAGATAAAAGTTGACAAAGTCTTTTATAGATAGAAGTTGATAAAGTTTTTTATAGATAAAAGTTGACTAAGTCTTTTATAGATAGAAGTTGATAAAGTTTTTTATAGATAAAAGTTGACAAAGTCTTTTATAGATAGAAGTTGATAACGTGTTTTATAGATAGAAGTTGATAAAGTCTTTTATAGATAGAAGTTGACAAAGTCTTTTACAGATAGAAGTTGACAAAGTCTTTTATAGATAGAAGTTGATAAAGTGTTTTATAGATAGAAGTTGATAAAGTCTTTTATAGATAGAAGTTGACAAAGTCTTTTACAGATAGAAGTTGACAAAGTCTTTTACAGATAGAAGTTGACAGAGTATTTTAGATAGAAGTTTACAAAGTCTTTTATAGATAAAAGTTGACAAAGTCTTTTACAGATAAAAGTTGACAAAGTCTTTTACAGATAGAAGTTGACAAAGTCTTTTACAGATAGAAGTTGACAAAGTCTTTTACAGATAGAAGTTGACATATTTGTTCTGTAGATAAAAGTTGACAAAGTCTTTTACAGATAAAAGTTGACAAAGTCTTTTACAGATAAAAGTTGACAAAGTCTTTTACAGATAGAAGTTGACAAAGTCTTTTACAGATAGAAGTTGACAAATTTGTTCTGTAGATAAAAGTTGACAAACTCTTTTACAGATAGAAATTGACAAAGTCTTTTATAGATTGTAGCTGACAATTTAACACACGATAACAGCATGCCAGAAACTTACCAGTCTCAGCTGAATCCACTGCTCATGGTCATAGTCCAGGCTGCCATCAAACTCTCTCGTTAGCTGATTGGACTCTACAAATTTGCTCAAGTTGTCCAATGATATCATGCTGGTCTGATCAGAAAATAAGAAATGTCATTCCATCCATTTTTTTTTTTAAATTGACAATTTCACATTTGCAACATTTTTACACAAAGATGATTTGATTATTTTTCTTGACTTTGTCCATCAACTTCTGGTGTTAAAGTGTAGTGGGGAAATGAAGTTGCTTTTCCTGGGCTAAGTGTGTTGTGTTGGTTGTTGTGGTATTTCTGTTATGTCATCGATCTATCTGTCATGTGGTCTTCCTCATGCCTTGTAACCAGATCCTCCTGTGTTATATACATGCAGCAGTGGCAGTTGATCAGATTAGATTCTCATGAGACCATCTTTTTCGCACTGAAAACGACTTTGTGTCGTGGTTTACAGTGAGGCTGCAATATCCATCCTTTCGGCCCTACACATCCGATTTCAGATGGTTTTTTAGGGCACTGAATTCTCCACAAAATGGATCTCAGAGATACCGCTACGTGCGATTGTGGAGCACCCAAGCAAACACCAGAACATATCCTGCAGGACTGTCCTACTTATACAGACCATAGAGAGGCAGTCTGGCCCATGTAAGCGACCATGCTCGAAAAGCTGTGGAGGACCGGCAAAGACATGAAACGCACAGTCTCCTTCGTGAACTTCACCGGACTAGAAGTATAGCATCAGTTGATCGTGAACATCACCGGACTAGAAGTATAGCATCAGTTGATCGTGAACTTCACCGGACTAGAAGTATAGCATCAGTTGATCGTGAACATCACCGGACTAGAAGTATAGCATCAGTTGATCGTGAACATCACCGGACTAGAAGTATAGCATCAGTTGATCGTGAACATCACCGGACTAGAAGTATAGCATCAGTTGATCGTGAACATCACCGGACTAGAAGTATAGCATCAGTTGATCGTGAACATCACCGGACTAGAAGTATAGCATCAGTTGATCGTGAACATCACCGGACTAGAAGTATAGCATCAGTTGGTCGTGAACATCACCGGACTAGAAGTATAGCATCAGTTGATCGTGAACTTCACCGGACTAGAAGTATAGCATCAGTTGATCGTGAACTTCACCGGACTAGAAGTATAGCATCAGTTGATCGTGAACTTCACCGGACTAGAAGTATAGCATCAGTTGATCGTGAACTTCACCGGACTAGAAGTATAGCATCAGTTGATCGTGAACTTCACCGGACTAGAAGTATAGCATCAGTTGATCGTGAACTTCACCGGACTAGAAGTATAGCATCAGTTGATCGTGAACTTCACCGGACTAGAAGTATAGCAGCAGTTGATCGTGAACATCGCCGGACTAGAAGTATAGCATCAGTTGATCGTGAACTTCACCGGACTAGAAGTATAGCATCAGTTGATCGTGAACTTCACCGGACTAGAAGTATAGCATCAGTTGATCGTGAACTTCACCGGACTAGAAGTATAGCATCAGTTGATCGTGAACTTCACCGGACTAGAAGTATAGCATCAGTTGATCGTGAACTTCACCGGACTAGAAGTATAGCATCAGTTGATCGTGAACATCACCGGACTAGAAGTATAGCATCAGTTGATCGTGAACTTCACCGGACTAGAAGTATAGCATCAGTTGATCGTGAACTTCACCGGACTAGAAGTATAGCATCAGTTGATCATGAACTTCACCGGACTAGAAGTATAGCATCAGTTGATCGTGAACTTCACCGGACTAGAAGTATAGCATCAGTTGATCGTGAACTTCACCGGACTAGAAGTATAGCATCAGTTGATCGTGAACTTCACCGGACTAGAAGTATAGCATCAGTTGATCGTGAACTTCACCGGACTAGAAGTATAGCATCAGTTGATCGTGAACTTCACCGGACTAGAAGTATAGCATCAGTTGATCGTGAACTTCACCGGACTAGAAGTATAGCATCAGTTGACCGTGAACTTCACCGGACTAGAAGTATAGCATCAGTTGATCGTGAACATCACCGGACTAGAAGTATAGCATCAGTTGATCGTGAACATCACTGGACTAGAAGTATAGCATCAGTTGATCGTGAACTTCACCGGACTAGAAGTATAGCATCAGTTGATCGTGAACTTCACCGGACTAAAAGTATAGCATCAGTTGATCGTGAACATCACTGGACTAGAAGTATAGCATCAGTTGATCGTGAACTTCACCGGACTAGAAGTATAGCATCAGTTGATCGTGAACTTCACCGGACTAGAAGTATAGCATCAGTTGATCGTGAACTTCACCGGACTAGAAGTATAGCATCAGTTGATCGTGAACTTCACCGGACTAGAAGTATAGCATCAGTTGATCGTGAACTTCACCGGACTAGAAGTATAGCATCAATTGATCGTGAACTTCACCGGACTAGAAGTATAGCATCAGTTGATCGTGAACTTCACCGGACTAGAAGTATAGCATCAGTTGATCGTGAACATCACCGGACTAGAAGTATAGCATCAGTTGATCGTGAACTTCACCGGACTAGAAGTATAGCATCAGTTGATCGTGAACTTCACCGGACTAGAAGTATAGCATCAGTTGATCGTGAACATCACCGGACTAGAAGTACAGCATCAGTTGATCGTGAACTTCACCGGACTAGAAGTATAGCATCAGTTGATCGTGAACTTCACCGGACTAGAAGTATAGCATCAGTTGATCGTGAACATCACCGGACTAGAAGTATAGCATCAGTTGATCGTGAACTTCACCGGACTAGAAGTATAGCATCAGTTGATCGTGAACTTCACCGGACTAGAAGTATAGCATCAGTTGATCGTGAACTTCACCGGACTAGAAGTATAGCATCAGTTGATCGTGAACTTCACCGGACTAGAAGTATAGCATCAGTTGATCATGAACTTCACCGGACTAGAAGTATAGCATCAGTTGATCGTGAACTTCACCGGACTAGAAGTATAGCATCAGTTGATCGTGAACTTCACCGGACTAGAAGTATAGCATCAGTTGATCGTGAACTTCACCGGACTAGAAGTATAGCATCAGTTGATCGTGAACATCACCGGACTAGAAGTATAGCATCAGTTGATCGTGAACTTCACCGGACTAGAAGTATAGCATCAGTTGATCGTGAACTTCACCGGACTAGAAGTATAGCATCAGTTGATCGTGAACATCACCGGACTAGAAGTATAGCATCAGTTGATCGTGAACTTCACCGGACTAGAAGTATAGCATCAGTTGATCGTGAACTTCACCGGACTAGAAGTATAGCATCAGTTGATCGTGAACATCACCGGACTAGAAGTATAGCATCAGTTGATCGTGAACTTCACCGGACTAGAAGTGTAGCATCAGTTGATCGTGAACTTCACCGGACTAGAAGTATAGCATCAGTTGATCGTGAACATCACCGGACTAGAAGTATAGCATCAGTTGATCGTGAACATCACCGGACTAGAAGTATAGCATCAGTTGATCGTGAACTTCACCGGACTAGAAGTATAGCATCAGTTGATCGTGAACTTCACCGGACTAGAAGTATAGCATCAGTTGATCGTGAACATCACCGGACTAGAAGTACAGCATCAGTTGATCGTGAACTTCACCGGACTAGAAGTATAGCATCAGTTGATCGTGAACTTCACCGGACTAGAAGTATAGCATCAGTTGATCGTGAACATCACCGGACTAGAAGTATAGCATCAGTTGATCGTGAACTTCACCGGACTAGAAGTATAGCATCAGTTGATCGTGAACTTCACCGGACTAGAAGTATAGCATCAGTTGATCGTGAACTTCACCGGACTAGAAGTATAGCATCAGTTGATCGTGAACTTCACCGGACTAGAAGTATAGCATCAGTTGATCGTGAACATCACCGGACTAGAAGTATAGCATCAGTTGATCGTGAACTTCACCGGACTAGAAGTATAGCATCAGTTGATCGTGAACTTCACCGGACTAGAAGTATAGCATCAGTTGATCGTGAACATCACCGGACTAGAAGTATAGCATCAGTTGATCGTGAACATCACCGGACTAGAAGTATAGCATCAGTTGATCGTGAACTTCACCGGACTAGAAGTATAGCATCAGTTGATCAATGAAGAAGTGGACCGAATCTCTCTTGTCACTGCAATCCCTATTGCTGCCTGTTTCCAATGGCCGCCACTTGGAGATGGAATAGGGTCTTGGCCAGTTTTGGTTCACTGACCTTGATACAAGCTGGTAGATGTCAGTTTATCCACTGTGCTCCATCGTCTGTCCCCAACCAACCATCTTATTTAATGTCTTCCTATGTATTCAGGTGGGCAGAATACCAAAGGATTTTCTCTGTGGGGAATTACAGTTGGGAAAAAGATCTTGGGACCGGCCACTACTTTGGTACAAGGATGTATTCAAGCGAGATATGAATGATGCTGGAAATAAATGATGCAGGATGTGAATGATGTGAGAAATGAATGATGTTGGATATGAATGATGCAAGATAGGATATGAATGATGTTGGATATGAATGATGCAGGATAGGATATGAATGATGTTGGATATGAATGATGCAGGATAGGATATGAATGATGGTGGATATGAATGATGTTGGATATGAATGATGCAGGATATGATATAAATGATGTTGGATATGAATGATGCAGGATATGATATAAATGATGTTGGATATGAATGATGCAGGATATGAATGATGTTGGATATGATATGAATGATGTTGGATATGAATGATGGTGGATATGAATGATGTTGGATATGAATGATGCAGGATATGATGATGCAGGATAGGATATGAATGATGTTGGATATGAATGATGTTGGATATGAATGATGCAAGATAGGATATGAATGATGTTGGATATGAATGATGTTGGATATGAATGATGCAAGATAGGATATGAATGATGTTGGATATGAATGATGTAAGATAGGATATGAATGATGTTGGATATGAATGATGTAAGATAGGATATGAATGATGTTGGATATGAATGATGTTGTATATGAATGATGCAGGATATGATGATGCAGGATAGGATATGAATGATGTTGTATATGAATGATGCAGGATATGATGATGCAGGATAGGATATGAATGATGTTGGATATGAATGATGTTGGATATGAATGATGTAAGATAGGATATGAATGATGTTGGATATGAATGATGTTGGATATGAATGATGCAAGATAGGATATGAATGATGTTGGATATGAATGATGCAAGATAGGATATGAATGATGTTGGATATGAATGATGCAAGATAGGATATGAATGATGTTGGATATGAATGATGTTGTATATGAATGATGCAGGATATGATGATGCAGGATAGGATATGAATGATGTGAGAAATGAATGATGTTGGATATGAATGATGCAAGATAGGATATGAATGATGCAGGATATGATGATGCAGGATAGGATATGAATGATGTTGTATATGAATGATGCAGGATATGATGATGCAGGATAGGATATGAATGATGTTGGATATGAATGATGTTGGATATGAATGATGCAAGATAGGATATGAATGATGCAGGATATGATGATGCAGGATAGGATATGAATGATGTTGTATATGAATGATGCAGGATATGATGATGCAGGATAGGATATGAATGATGTTGTATATGAATGATGCAGGATATGATGATGCAGGATAGGATATGAATGATGTTGGATATGAATTATGCAGAATAGGATATGAATGATGTTGGATATGAGTGATGCAGAATATGAATTCTGCAGGATAGGATATGAATGATGTGTGATATGAATTATGCAGGATATGAATGATGCGTGCATTGATTTGGAATCATGGGAACAGGACACCAGATCGATAGATAACTTAACAGAAATACTTCAACATGGCCTTGCAAAGTTAGACACAAGACACTTGACCCAAAAGAGGTGACATCAGATCCCCACGTATCTCAACAGCACAAATGGACAGAAAAAGTAAATAAGTTACCAAGTGCTGGGCAACCAAAGAAAACATTACCATATGGACTGCCATAGCCAGGAGCTACTGTGGGGGTAAGATCCCACAGTGGACGAATGCTTCTAAGGCATGTGCCATACATATCCTCTGACTGTCAAGTTCAACCCCCAGCCTTCTTGTGTGGCTATAATGAGTCCTACGGAACTGCTAAAACTAACAGGGGGAGGATGAAGGATGAACCACAGCTGCCTTAAAACCAGTTTTCTTCTGGCATATCCTACCATTGGATAACCTTATTGTTAACCTTGAATTTTTGTCCATTATATTTCACACTTATTTTCATGTTTGATTATCAAATATTTGATCAATTTTAATCCAAAAATTCCAGTTTTTTCATACAAAATTATAATTGTATCTTTTTTACTTTGGGTGTTGTATTGTGTTTTGGGTTGTTTTTTTTCATCCTGTTAGTAAGTAGGTAGATGGGTAGGATATTGGCTAAGTAGGTAGGTAGATAGGTAGACATGTATGTCTTCTTCTTTCGGGTTTTTCTGATCATGCTAAATCTTCAGTCCTATCGTCAGGATGAAGTCCACAGTCCTTTCCAGGTCTGAGCGGTGACCCTATTGCCTCAGTTCTGCTCCATCTGGCCAGGTCTGGCATCTTAGTTCTTCGTGGGCTGGGCATTCTTGGAGTACGTGTTCAGGGGTCTGGACTCCTGTCCCACATGGACATTCATTTGTTTGGGAGATTTTGAGCCGATTTAGGTGGCCCAGTAGTCTGAAAAGGTAGACAAATAGGTAATTAGGTAGGTGGGTATGTAGTAGATTATTAGGTAGGTGGGTAGGTAAGTAGGTAGTTGGGTAGGTAAGGTAAGTATACTCACCTCAAAGTTGTATTTGGAACTCCCCAGACTAGTCCTCTGCTTCTCCCAAAATTTCTCAGGCTTAATAATGAATGCCATGTTAATGTTGCCCGGGAAACAATCCTGGAGACAACAACAAAAATCAATGAATGAAATCCTTTAAGATTCCTGTGGAGCACAAGCTTTCAACAAATACACACTTCCAAGAGGTGATGGTGGGAAATGCCCTGTAGCAAGATCTTACACAATAATGACAGATTTACAGTTAGCAGCGAGAGGCAAAGGCATAGTACAGGCACTACACCGCTGGGTAGGATAGCTGTCAAAGGGAAAAAGCCTGAGGGCTGGATACCCTAGAGCTGCATCTTTCTCTGGTTTATAAGCCACAAGAAGGAAACCACCTGTAAACTTACTACTAATAGCCAAATGAGGGTCTGGATTACAAACCAAGGAAAAGACAGATCAGCACAATCTAATAGCTAACCAGACAGACACAGAACAGCATGATAGCTTTTGGCTACCTGGCATCAGGCAAAAAGTTGATCTGCTTGATTGAATACCAGGTCTCCGGTATTATTACAAAAAATGGGATCAAGACACTGAGCAGCGCATAAACTGCAGCGGTCAGCGACCCATAGTTGACTGCTAGCGTCAGGGTCAGCAAACCAGAGCTGCCAAGACCCTTCTACACCTCCATGCGGTGATCCTGGATAACAGAGCACACTGGCTAAAGAGAAGAGATCGAAGAGGGAGGGCAACACGGTACTCAAAAATGCTTGCTGAAGTCGGATGTGTTGGACCGAAAGGTGCAAATATCACAGTCAATCTGTAAACCATGACACAACGGATACCGTTCTCTGGACTACATTCCGCTACTTGCAAAGCTTTTTTCAGGGCTTGGTAGCGGGAGATTGAGAACGAACAAAGAAGAAGAAGAGGATTACAAACAAACATTGATGTACCTGCAAGGCTTTAAGAATAGGCTTCACAGTTTCCCACTTGGTCCCTCTCATGTCAAGAATCATTGTAAACCCTTTCTCTCGAACCTCATCACTGTAATGATACAAATACAATTCTTCTTCTTCTGTCATTCACTTTAAAATATTGTCTATATCTGCAATGTTATCTCTTGTATAAACGTCACTGTCTTTTGTAGTTCACATACAGGTCCATAAAGTTTCTCTTCCAGTGTTGTTTCTATGGGCCAGTGAGATTTTCTCTGTATATTATATTCACAAATACAATATTTGATTAGCTGTGTGACTTTTTATCTTCTATTTATTTTAATGTATGCAAAAGACTTCCTTCTTGTACATTCTCAGGCATCAACTTAAATATATTCAAGTTAGGTATGATAAAAACAAATATTGAACATAAGAGCAAGGAAGTGATAGTTAAACTGTATAAAGCATTAGTTAGACCTAAATTGGAATACTGCGTACAGGCAGAAGCACTTGTAGAGTCAAAACCTTTTGTTAAGTGCATAACAGACAATTTTTTTATTCAACACATAGAAGCAGCCACCAGAGGCAAAAACACACTCGACCTAGTTTTTACTACAGAGGAAAATATGATTGAAAACGTTACCGTTGGGGAACTGTTTGGCTCAAGTGACCATCAAATCAGCTAAACAATGTAGGTCAAGGAGTTCTACAGGACAGGTAGACTTTTCCAACGTTTTATAACATAAGAAAACACAGTTCTAGGTTCAGTCTTCATAATTGTCCTGCTCCAGTCGACCCAGCTGTGAATTGTTGATGTTATTGTTTAAGGTCCACAATGAGTAAGTTTAATCTTTTTGTGTGCCCTGAAAAGGGCATTAAGTGGCAGGTTGCAGTAGTTTTCCTCACATCCCTTACTTACTTACTTAGTCGCTGCTCTTCTACCGTGAGGTGTAGAGGTTTGCCAGGAATAGACTTACTTACTTAGTCGCTGCTCTTCTACCGTGAGGTGTAGAGGTTTGCCAAAGAGAATGCCACACTGCTCTATCCGCCGTCTTTTTCTTGGCCTCTTTCCAATCCAGCCCTCTATCAATTAAGAACTGTTGCATGTTGTCTTCCCAACGTGCTTTGGGACGTCCTCGGGGTCTGCGTCCTTGACTTTTGATCTCCCATGACCGCTTTGGTATCCGATCTTCTTCCATTCTACAGACATAGCCAAACCACTGTAGTTGGGACTGCTCCACTCGTGTCTGCAGGGGTTGAACTTCAAGATTGCTACGTATTGTCTGGTTACGGATCTTGTCCCTTTTCGTCACCTGAACCGCCTTTTTTAGGTACCTCATTTCTGAAGTTTGTAATTGCCTTTCTTGGACTGTAGTCATTGCCCATGACTCACATCCATATATCAGGACAGGCACATAGGTCGAGCGGTATACATCCATCTTTGTTTTCCTGCTTATTTCTCTTCTACTGAGGAAACCTCTATTGCATGAAAAAGTCTTCCTCACATACCGAGAGTGCAAATTTTTTAATTTTTTTTTGCGTTCACTTATTTCTCTAATTCTCAAGGCAGTGGTTTTTATTTTGCGCCTGTCGGCCTAGTGCATCTGACTTCAGCATGCATTTTATGTAAGGGTCTGCTTTATCCTGCATTTTCTAAGGGTTTGCTTCCCTGGGATAACGGCCGGTGCTGTGATGGGGATCAAACCCAGCACCTTCGTGTTGTGAGCCGTGTCACTTAACCACTAGCCCACGCCGTCCCCATAAGTGCTGATGAAAGTGGATTGGAGTCCTCCAGGTGGTTGTGCTATGACTTCACCTGCATGTCGGTCACTACTACAGGGATCTTGTCAATCTCCTACCTCATTAGCCAGACTGCCATAAAACAGCCTGTTGCTAGGGAGAACTGTGTGGAAGTTAGGTGGGGGGGTCTCAGTCAGTATATTTTATCTGACCCTAACCTGACGCTAGTCTCCTCTCCCTAACTGTAAATACTTACATGGCTTACTGTTAGAGGAAGGAAAGGAACCACGGAAGGGAACAGGTCCCCTTATCTCATAAAAAGTCGAGGCCTAGACCAACAGAGTCTCTGCTATGGGTCTACCTTACCTTGGCACGCTGGCTAAATACGTCATGAGCCTTCGTAGGTCCTCATACTTCAACCTCTCTGGGTGTGTGTGTGATGGGAAGGTCAGGATCGGGCCACCTCTTCTGTCTCGTCCACCTGTCATGATAAAGAGACCACAATCAGCTCGGCTGAATCAAACAACTAACTCTGAACAACCTTCGCAGTTCAGGTAGGAACAGTAACAAATAGTTCTTAACTATTGTTACATGTTCACTTACTTTTTCTCCTCCTTATTTTTCGCTCGTTCTCAATCTCCCGCTACAAAACCCTAGAGTTTTGCAAGTCGCAGGATGTAGTCCGGACAACGGAATGCGTTGTGTCGTTAGTTTACATATTGACTACGATATTTGCACATTTCGGTCAGACACATCAGCCTTCGGCAGAACTTACTTTTTCTACTTTTCCATCCACTTGTGCCGCTTAACTTTTACTGAGCCATTGGCGAAATAATTTGCCAGGAGCATTGTCTCTGTATACTCACTGGTGTATTCGTTGTGTTAACACCGGTTTTTACATTAGAAACAGCTGAATCAAAAACGAGGCATCATCCTCCCATCTTGAAAATTACAAGATGGCTAGATTGACTTTACACAATTTTTGTATGTTTTTTTTCTAGGTTTCACATAGATTTGGAAGATTATTTCATTACTGATTGTGATGAAATTAAGTTGCTGGAATGGATTTTTCTGAGGTAGGTCTGTTTAGTTTATTTATGTAGATGTTATAAATACATTTGTAGTGGAAATTAACAGATATGTAGATCTGGTAAGAAACAATATCAGTGCTTTGTGGCAATTTGTGGATTTGCATGACAACTGGTGTACCAAAAAATGGGTAAGTCTAAGTTTGTGACGCAATTTTAAAATATGGAAACTAGAAGATTAACGTTGTAGGGTGATTAAGATGTCTTTCTTGAACCAAGTGTCTTGTGTCAGTTGTTGGTGTCCATATTGTTGTAAGATTTTACTTATGTCATCGAGATCAAGATGTTGAGCAGTGCATGAGCTGTAGTGGTCAGCGATCCGGAATGCTAGCACCAGGGTCAGTGACCCAGAGCTGCCAAGACCTTTCTCCACTTCCATGTGGTGATCCTGGATAACAGGCTGCAACAAGGCAGGCTGCTCATGAAAAGGGATCGAAGAAGGGAGGCTAACCCGGTACAAAAAATTTCATGCTGAAGTTGAATGTGTTGGACCGAAAGGTGCAAAAATTGCAGTCAAGCTGTAAACTATGACACAATGCATTCCATTCTCCGAACAACACCCTCCTACTTGCATTGCCCTTTTCCGAACTTGGTAATGACAGCTTGAGAATGAATGAAGAAGAAGAAGACTTATGTCATCTATCTATCTGCAATTTAGTCTTCCACGTGCCTTGTAGTCAGATCTGTTTGCAATTTAAGTGTGCAGTGACAGTTGACCAGGTTGCATTTTCATGAGACAATCAAACCATTGTATATTCTGTATTGATATGTATTCAGCACAACACGTAGTGGAAGCTGAGATAGCACAGTGATTAGTGCACTGGCCTCCCAGCTGAGCGATCAGGCTCGGTCCCCAGTTAGTACTAGATTTTTCCCCAACCGCAAATCCGCTCCCGGGTCCACATAGCCTCAAAAATTTGGTACCAGAATAATCTGTGAAAGTAAAGGTGACTGTCATTATATTGACCACATCATTCCTAGTGTGCCATTGGTCAATAACAAATATGGGTCTAACACCATATCCTCAGTTTGCCACACTGGCGTGAAATCAGGATCTTTACTTACAATGTGTAATTTTCACTACATTACAAATGTCCTCATTTCATTTTTCCTGGTGACATTAACAACTTTTCTCTCCTGTACCTTGGACAAGAACCAAGTTTGACATGGTAATTTCCTCTTCTTCACCTTCGATCCACTGATGCTATGCTTCTAGCCCAGTGAGGTTCACAAAGGAGATGTGTGCATTTCAGGTCTTCACCGATCCCCAACAGCATTTCGAGTATGATTGCTCCGACAGGCCAGACTGCCTCTCTTTGGTCTGCATAAGTGAGGAGTCCTGCAGGATATGTTCTGGTGTTTGCTTGGGTGCTCCACAATCGCACGTTTGCAGTGTCTCGGAGACCCATTCTGTGAAGGTGGGCCTTAAGTCTGAAATGTCCTGTTCTGAGTCTGAAGATCTTTGTCTACCCATCTCTACCAAGTTTGTCTATGCTGCCATTTTCTGGTTTGTATTCTTTGTGCTGGTCTCTCCATTCCGTTTTCATGAATCGTTTGATGAGTGGCTTTGCTTCTTTATAAGTCTGTGGATGATGATTCTGTGTGCGGCACTTCCGGCTTTTGCAAGCTCATCTGCTTTCTCGTTTCCAAGGATCCCACAATGCGATGGAATCCACTGTAGGACTAGACCTGTTTTTAAAAAAATAGCAATACAATGTTAAATTTTAGACATTGATAAAACAAATACTGTCTTGCCAAAGACTTCAAAGGTAGATGGGGTTGGTTATTCTATTATCCAACAAACACAACAATATTTTATCTCCTGCTATAGCTTCAAATTAAACACTTTACACTACCAACCTGAGAGGTAGGCTATCCGCTCCCTCAAAACATGAACGATATCTGCTGCTTTCAGCCCATCATTTCGTCTTCCACCTTTCAGCAAGAAAAAAAAACACCGGTAATTATTATACAGGAATCAAATTAATGGCAAATGCCATGCAGATTATAACAGGAATTATACTGTAGTATAACAAGGAATCTACTGACCTAAATATGTTTTTAAATAAATTCTCACTGTTTTGACCAACAGTAATTCTATAGTTCAGAGACTGATTGCTGAGCTACAAAGTAAAAAAAAAATCTACTTGGATACTTAGAATTTAAACAGGTTATGTCTGCTGTCAGGTAGCCGAAGGCTATCCATAATATGTTATTTATTTTGTTATGTTTACTGCCTGTGGCTTACTTGGTCTAGGGGAAGGTAGATTGCGTACTGGGGAGGAATTGTATTCGTTTTTAGAATATGTGCGTAGACAGTTGCTAACAGTCACATTTCCATGCTCAGCATGCACACAGGATCTCCAAGTTTTTTTCACCCATCTCCAACATGGCTAGATCGCTAATCTCACCTCTCACATCCCTTGAGGCTTGAAACTTGTGGCAATAAAAACCCCAGCTTCATACTTCCATTTCTTGAGAGCCAAGCTTCGTTATCTCTCAGATATACAAACCCGCGATCTACAATATTCTGAAATGATAGTACTTGCTACTGAAGTGTGATCTACAGACTGCCAGCTTTAGCCCTTGCTCCTCTCGGTGCATAGACCATTGACAACATCTTGCCAATATGCACAGTCCTGGGCTGCTCTCTGTGTATTTATTTTACCTTCCGTAGCGTATTTCCTATCCAGCCCCATTTTCTCCGCTTAATTTGTTGTTCCAGTGGCTGTTGTTGGCTCCTTTCCCATAGGTCTTCATTCCTCACCATGTCCCATAGGTCTTCCTTCCTTACCATGTCCCATAGGTCTTCATTCCTCACCATGTCCCACAAGTCTTCATTCCTCATCATGTCCCACAAGTCTTCATTCCTCACCATGTCCCATAGGTCTTCATTCCTCACCATGTCCCATAGGTCTTCCTTCCTCACCATGTCCCATAGGTCTTCCTTCCTCATCATGTCCCATAGGTCTTCCTTCCTCATCATGTCCCATAGATCTTCATTCCTCACTATGTCCCATAGATCTTCATTCCTCACCATGTCCCACAAGTCTTCATTCCTCACCATGGCCCATAGATCTTCATTCCTCACCATGTCCCACAAGTCTTCATTCCTCACCATGGCCCATAGATCTTCATTCCTCACCATGGCCCATAGATCTTCATTCCTCACCATGTCCCACAAGTCTTCATTCCTCACCATGGCCCATAGATCTTCATTCCTCACCATGTCCCATAGATCTTCATTCCTCACCATGTCCCACAAGTCTTCATTCCTCACCATGTCCCATAGATCTTCTTTCCTCATCATGTCCCATAGATCTTCATTCCTCACCATGTCCCACAAGTCTTCATTCCTCACCATGTCCTACGACTTTATACCCATTATCCTTCGTGGCATCCGTTAACGAAGGACTGGAGTCTTTGTTGTTTGACCTTTGTCATTCTCCATGTCTCAGCTCCATACAGCAACACCAACTTAACACTAGCGTTGAATACTCTAACTTTAGATATGAATCTTGATTTCTCTGGATCTCCATATGTTGTTTAGTGTCAGGAATGCTCCTCTTACCTTTCTAATTAGTGAATGATCAATATCAAATCAAATCAAACCAAATATTGCATTAAACTTTATCTTTGTTTTATTTATTTGTCAATTTCATTGTCACACTTGAATATATTCAATCAGATTTAGTCATACAGTGAATTCTAGCCCACTGTGGGATCGATGGAAATGAGAAAGCAGATAAGCTTGCAAAAGCCGAACGTTGCGGCACTCAGACTCGCCATTCACAGAGCTATGAAGAAGCAAAGACACTCATCAAAAGATCCATGAGGACGGAATGGAGAGACCAGCATAAAGAATACTAGCCAGAAAATGACAGCATAGACAAACTTGGCAGAGATGGGCAGACAACAATTTTCACTCAGAATGGGATATTGCAGACTCAATGGTCTCAGAGACACCATCACGTGCGATTGTGGAGCACCCAAGCAAACACCAGAACATATCCTGCAGGACTGCCTTACTTATGCAGACCAAAGAGAGGCAGTCTGGCACGGGGAGCGACCATGCTCGAAAAGCTGTGGGACCAGCGAAGATTTGAAGCACAGAGTCTTCTTCGTAAACCTCACTGGGCTAGAAGCATAGCAACAGTTGATCGAAGAATACTTCCATTTCTCCTTGGAAACAGGATGTTTCATAGCAGCCTGGCTAACAAGGTGGGTGAGACTGACGTGAAACCCATAGTAGTGAGTGTCACGCAGATTAAGCCAAGCATCACAACAGTCTGGAGGACCCTGATCCATCTTCTTCAGCACGCTCAGGATATTAGGAAAGCTACTGCAACCCGCCACTTAATGTCCTTTTCAGGGCAGACAAAAAACTAAACATGACATACTTATCATGGGCATTCACAACAACAACAATGACCCACATGCAGCATAACATGACCAAAATACTCCTCAAGATTATACAGGAACTGACAAAAACTAAAATAGACAGTAAAGTAGGTGAACAGCAGTTTGGTGTCAAAAGAGCAATGGAACTAGAGAAACAATACTTTGAATGAGAATGTTGATATGAAAGTATATATAGTGGTACAAAAGAATATCTGTATGTGTTTCATAAAGCAGTAAAGCAGTTAATAGTGTATAACATCATCAACATCATGGACATCCATCCACTTCTACCACATGTGTCGTTTACCAACTCTGTTGATTGTCACCCATACCACTCTCTCAGGCTGCCAACATCTTCTCTCTTGTCCTTCTCTGTTTTTCTATCTTGCTATGTTTCCTGTAGTTACAACATACACCAAACCCCCTCTTCTCATAACATATTATTAGAAAAAGTATGACTGCCTTGTTCTGATCCTTGCAATAAGTTGTCAATGTGTTCGTGCCTCTTTGAGTACTGTATTATTAGTCTTCTTTGCAGTCCATGGGATCCGCAGCATTCTTGTGTCTAACATGAAAAGCTAATAGAGTGCCTCTAATGGATTCATCTAGATCAAAAGGACATTAGACTTCTCCATAACCTGTACTGGAAATATGTAGCAACAGTAAAATCTGGAAAGAATTACTCACCATATATTGAAATAAAAAGTGGCATGAGATAGATGTGTGTGTTTAACATCTAAACAGAAACAATCTCTAGAGAGTTTGAAGGGATGCCAGGGTTAATCATCAATGAAAGAATTTTCAACAATCTGAGATATGCTGATGATACAGGATTGTTGACTGAAAGTGAGCAAGACTTGCAGAAACTGGTGAGCACAGTCAACAACAGAAGTAAAAAATGTGGATTGGATATAATCATCAGGAAAACCATTTTAATTAGCAAAACAGACATGAACCCTACAGTAAACATCATAGTAAATGGAGAGATACTGGAACAATAAAGGGAAGAGAAGAAAAGAATAAGAATGGCCAAAAACACATTTAACAACTTGAGAAATTTATTGACATCCAGGCAAATAACAAATAAACTAAAAGTGAGAGTCATCAGGTGTTATGTTTATTTATCATAACAATAATACACTGCAGAAATGTGGACAATGATCAAACAGTTGGAGGACAAAATGGAAGCCCTTGAAATGTGGATTTACAGAAGAAAAAGTTGCATTTCGTGAAAAGAAAAGCAAACAAATAAAGAGGTCCTGGCGAGATTAAGGAAGGGATGATGGCCACAACATCAGACTGTTTTGTCTTAATACTGTGTATGCGCTGTATTTGGATTATACTGAGGAAGAATATGCGTTTATCATCAATCTCACTCTTATCCCTAGTTACCTTTGATTAGTGACAAGACTATTGGTTGAGACAACTGGAGGTAACTCGGGAAGGGAAATACTGAAAGACATACCAATTAGGCAGATCAAATATTTTGGACACATAAAGAGACATGGCACACTGTTGAAAACAATACTAGAAGGAAGGGTTGAAGGCAGACAAAGACAGCACTATAAATGGGAGAGTAACATCAAGAGATGGACTAATTACAGTCAGTCGGAGTGTACAGTCAAGGCAAGAAACTGAGGAGGTTGGAGGGCCATTGCAGCCAACTTTCGATGGAGAGACACCAGATGGTACTTGACATCATCATCATCAGTAGAACAAATTTACATCCAGAAACTTCCTCAAAACTAGCCTCACATGTATAGGAATCATGTAAACTCCTTTATGATTGAAAACTCTCCAACTCAGACTTGAACATCTCTTCTTTCACAGGCCAGACACATGCAGTTTGGGTCAAGTACTCATCTGAGTTTGAATGAGATGCAAACAATACCTCAAATATGATACAGGAAAAATAGGGATGAATAATTTATTTCCCTGAGGATCGAATGAAGGATAATTAGAATATGAATCATGCCTTAATGCACATCTTCTAGAAGAAACGAGCAATTAGCCACAATTTATGTTTGTGGTCTGGTCATCCTCAGTCAAAGGGAAATAACTGAAATATTTATTTTCATACAACTGATACATACTACATGTAATACAGAAACTCTTCTTTGTTCTCTCTGGAATACAACATCGGCAAGCTCTGGTGCAACCATATCAAACAATATACAAGCATATTTAATTAACATAAATATTTCATTAACGTGTGCAGCCATGGGGCAAATTTCGAAGCTTAGCATCAATTTCCTGACGGAAGACCAAGCTGCAGAAGATGGGGAAAACTCCACCGCCAGAGCAGAAAAGCTGCAGTGAATTCGTGTTCTATGTTTCTTATCACTGTACAGTTTAAGTTACCTGGTCTGTAGTAATACTCGACATCCTTTTCAGTTCCTCCTTCTGCGCCTTGATCTCCGAAATTCATATTTTGAATTTTTTCATGTCTACATCACAATGACTGAAGCCGATTTTCAAATGAATCCTCATACACGATCAACTCAGAGTCGGCCATTGTAATAACAACGGGTTCGGCTTCGTTCGGCAATTTCCGTTACCGCTGGTCGGCCATTTCAGAAGCAAAGTCTTCGGCTTCGTTCGGCTATCTTCGGTGATACCTGTCATCTTATTCTATCTGTCCACTCATGTTAAGTTATTGACATCCCTGCACCACGATAAACCTATAGGTGCCAAGTCTCTGTCTTTCTCTCTCTCTCTCTCTTTCTCTCTTAAATCTATATATCCATCTCTCTCTCTCTGCAAGTTGAGAAGGGTATGGATACGGATGATTATATAGTGTGTGTGTTGTTCCCAGTCTTGCTCCGTCCTCTCATGTGCTCTTGTCTTCTAGATCCATTTTGATGTCGAACTCCTGCATCTGTGTATCACCCATTCATTTACTACAGCGTCTTTATCCAACAGACGCTCGTTGATTTATTTCAATATGTCTCCCTTCTTTCCCCTCCATATTTAATGTGCCCAAGATGGATACTTTAGAAGACAAAATATCAGATCTTTCATTGGCATTAACGGAGACAGTATATCTACACAAGCTCCTTAGTTCCACTTTCAACTCATGTCGTAGCCACCCTTACAGGTTCTCAGGTAAGGATTAGAGTTAGACACCGCGGCTATTATGAATAGTTATTCTTCAGATAACCATGTTTGTCCAATTCAATTGTTTTCTATGCTTTCACACATCTAGGACACTAATCCATTCAGGCAGGAGATATTTACCAAGACCACTATCTCTCTTCCATGTAGCGTTTTCTGGAAACATGCTATTTTCAAGGCAGTCTGACATGAGATGTGGATCAACGTGATCCCCGTAGTGATGATCGTCACACAAATTAAACCAAACATTGCTCAACCACCTGGAGGACCACGGTTCTCCTTCATCAGCACCCTCGGGATGTGAGAAAAGCTATTTAACCCACCACTTGACGCCCTTTTCAGAACGCAAAATAGTAAACTAGTCATTGTGGGCATTCAACAACAACAAACAACAACAAAACCACCCATAACATTACTGTTGATTCTCGCTGTCTTGTTCTTGTGCAGTGGATGCCAGTTGTCTTTGATAACTTACAATTTGTTCCTGTCCTATGGCGGTCAATAGAAGAGCTACAAAACTGATCATGGGATTCCAAAGTTGTAGTTACGATGAAAGATTCCGAAAAACTTGTCTACAGTATTTAGACTAGAGAAGAATTCAGGTGATTTAATTTAAATGTATAAGGCTGTTTTAAAGGCAGTCTGGATGACGAGATGTGGATCGACGTGATCACCGTAGTAGGGCTCGCCGCGCAGATGAAACGAAACATAGCATAACCCCCTGGAGGACCGCGGTCCACCCTCAGAGTGTGAACATTGCACCCTAATCCCTGGAATTCAAACTAAGCATATCTGACCTTTGGAGCCGGACAGGAGACATAATGTTTTGTTTTTTTAATGGGAGACCACCGATCAACGACAAGAAGGGTCAACGAGAGGATCAACAAATGACATGAAATATATTTGCATCACTGAAACACTAGGTTAGGTACATAAAGATACATACATGTATCCAATCAATGGTTTATACGTCTTGATACTTCCAATTGACTACGGTCTGGGGTGGGAAAGGTAGAAACTAGTGAGGCTAACATCTAAGAAACAAACAAACAAGGATTTAAACCCTCAAAAAAAAGGGAAAATTATACTCTACCAAGTTTTTCAAAGTACAGCCGCATGCAAGAGCAAGAGGACACGGCTAAACATTGTTTTATGACGGGTCCAGATTAGATACTAGGAAATATTTTTTAGTCAGAGAGTGGTGAATGTCTACATTAGTCTTGTCAATATTCCTCTATGCTTGTGAGACATGGATAATTACAGTTGACCTGCAGCTGAGAATGCAGGCCTTGGAGATGAGATATTTCTGAAGTCACATAAAAAAACCGAGATACAAATGAAGAATAGGAGAAATAATTACAACAGCAATCGTGCCTTTTGAAGACTTCTTGGCTTCTCGGTCAAAAGACGGACATTTTCTTTGTACGGCCACATTTCGAAATCAAACGGTCTTGAAAATACGATCCTATACGGCGGGGTGCAATGTGGACGACGAAGAGGTAGTTAAAAAAAA
The DNA here is from genome assembly GCA_036924085.1 of Ariolimax columbianus. Taxonomy (NCBI): domain Eukaryota; kingdom Metazoa; phylum Mollusca; class Gastropoda; order Stylommatophora; family Arionidae; genus Ariolimax; species Ariolimax columbianus. The sequence goes on along the minus strand of JAVGWX010000012.1, from coordinate 41,110,023 downwards.
AAGAGATGGGAGGACAACATACAAGAATGGACCAATCTCGGACCAGATGAGGCACATGCAGCGGCCACTGACAGAGAAAGGTGACGTGGGGTTTGTTGAGGTGTCTTCATGCGTGACCTAACGACCTCACTGGCTACGCGATGACCTGACCTGAGAGTGGTGAATACTTGGAATGCATTGCCGCAGGATGTGGTGGAGGCAGGCTCAGTTAATGCTTTCAAAAATAAATTGGATGCCCACAGTTATTTTAAGTATTAGTGGAGTGGAATAAACTGGTTGTATACACACTCTGTGGGGCCTTCTAAATCATAATAAAGAAGTTTAGTTAAGTTGAGTTAAGATTTTGCTGACAAAAGTTCAAGCATGTGCGGTATCTTCCCTGTGGATATTCTTAGTGAAACCAAGGATTAGTCGCATTCCTTCATTTTAGATGCGCTGCAACCTTTTACCGTGTGACCTTGACTGTATGAGGGCGCCAAAGACATAATCATAAATTGGGGGTCAATATTGTTAAGAGATAGCGCTCGCCTCCCAGGAAACGAACGAAAGCATGAGACGGTAGGGTGTTCGAACCACTCAAGCTGCAAACGTCGGCTTTTGTCAACAACATGAGGTGAGACCTAATTCCTAGTCCTATGTGAGATGGACGAAAAAAAATCGTCGAGGCTTACTATGGGCAGCTGATGAATGATCGACAATTGACATGACCAGGTGTTGGTTCAGGATTGAAAGAAACCTCTGCTCAAGTTTTTTTTATTTGCCATTGTCTTAACTGCTGTTAGACCTCGCTTGCATATTTGTTTGGTTTGATGTATAGGTACACTGGCATTGTTAGACGTTGTTTTTGTTTTGTTTTTGGTTTGGTTGTTTTTTTGTTTTTTTTTTGTTTTTTTGTTGTTTTGTTTGTTTGTTTGTTTTGTTTTTTTTGGGGGGGGCGTATATGGGGAATGCAATCTTATTTCGTATGAAAACAAGGTAAACATCCGAATAAGGTAAATGAACAAAATAATGACCCAATATAAATGAAGTTCAGTCTATTTATAGTATTTGAAAAAAAGGACACATGACAACAGAATAGAAATATAAAGACACTGTTTTCCTTCAATTCGCATTGTTCCTGCATGGAAGCGAAGGGTAATCAGTGTCAGGTGAGACATATTGATCAGGACCCCCATGTTACGTCCTCACTCGTGTTTCTGGAAACTCTGTAAAACCGCCGGCTTTCAAAGTCTAGAAAAGAGAAGAATTCGAGATGATTTAATGCAGGTTTATAAGATAATCAATGCGATATATAGATTAGACTATAACAAATTTCTCAAAGTACAGAAGTACAGCTGGCTACAAGAGCAAGAGATAGCAGCTACACGTGAATTAAAGAAAAGTCCAGATTAGATGTTATAAAATATGTTGTTAGCTAGAGTGTTGAATGCTTGGAATGTATTGCCACGCGAAATAATGGGGGCAGGGTCAGTTATGCATTCAAGCATATATTGCTCATAATTATTTTTAGATCAAGTGGAGCAAAAGAAACTGGTTGTATACAGACTCTGCAGAGTTTTCTAGACCAGTACCAACAAAATAAGTTAGTTATGTAAGGTAAGTTAAGTAAAGTTAAGTTAAGCTTTAAGTTAAGTTAAGTAAAGGTTGCCCCACAGCAATCTGGTCAACCAACTTACCGAGAAGCCTCGCATTACATTGCAGCGACAAGGAACGTCTTAACTCAGCACGTGCAGCTTCGAATAACACCACAATTCGTGCTGTGATGCGCGTTGTTGACCTGTAGGTCCGCGGTTCAATTCCTTATAGTTGATTTATTTAGTCATTTCTGTTTGTCTGGTGTGTATGTTTTCTGTTGTCTAGTATATATGGTTTCTGGTGTCTGATGTATATGTTTTCTGTTGTCTGATGTATATGTTTTCTGTTGTCTAGTGTACATGTTTATGTTGTCTGATGTATGTTTTCTGTTGTATATGTTTTATGTTGTCCGGTGTACATGTTTCTGTTGTCTGATGGTACATGTTTTATGTTGTCTGGCATGTGTGTGTTCCTACTTAATTTAATATACGTCACTTTATAAGTGCTGTCGCTTGTTTGTTAAACTTCTTTCGTTTGCTTTCTATGTGGTTGTTGATTTTTTTCAAGCCATGCTTCTGAAGGGTTTCTCTGACACGATGTGTCTGCATTTTCTTGGACTTCCTCTTGCGCTGATCCAAAACTACTGGTGTTATATCGATAGATAGATCTGGATGCATTCTTATCATACGACCAATCAATTGAACTCTCTGTCTGTCTATGGATGAAACGCACAGCGTTGTTCCGCTTTCTGTCGTATTTCTTACATTTTTTAGTTTCTTCTAGTAAGTGACCTGGATTGCTTTTCGCAAACATTTCATTTCTTATGTTTTGATCTTTCAATCTTGTGCATTGGTCATGTCCATGTCTGAAACTGATAACAGAGAGTTGTTGTTTCGAATGCCCAGAATGAGTCGGTTTACTGTTTTGTGAGCCCTGAACAGGACATTAGTGGCGGGTTGCAGTAGCTTCCCTCACATCCCCAGCGGGCTGATGAAGGTGGGCCGGGGTTCTCCATGCGGATGTCCTATACTTGGCTTCATCTGCGTGTCGCTCACTACTATGTGAATCACGACTTTCCCTCACCCCGTTAGCCGAGCTGCCATGAAAACAGCCCGTTTCTATGGTGGGCTACGAGGAAGCCGATTTTTAAGATCTTGACCAAGATATTTTGCCTGGCCCTGACTAACATGTTTGATCAGTTTGTTGTGCCTGACCAGACGTCAGTCTTCCGCACCATAACAGAGAGTTAGAATGAGTATAATGCTGATCATTTCTCGTTTATTTTACTCGTTGTTCGAATGTTTGGATTAAAACGAATCGCCATTTCCATTCTGAATCGTCGAACTTATTTCAAAAGATATTAGAAATATTGTTGAGTTTGTGTGTTTCTGACCCGAATATGAAATTACCTTTCTGATCAACTGACTTTCATTACTTCCGTTGTAATTGTGCTCTTAATATTATTAGGCTTGCATTCTTCGTGTAGGGTATTTAGATAATTTTGATGGATTATTCCTATCGAGTTTAGTTCTCTGATGTGGAACAGTAGCACTTACAACTTCGTCTGCGCTCGGTAATCTCCGGCAAAACCAGTCGGTGACAATTAAAGCAAAATCTTCGTTTCCGCTCGGCAATCTCCGGTGCTTGCGGATGTTGATCACGTTTGTCTGCTACAGATCATCATTGCGCAGTGGCGTACCTAATGCATCAGTGAACCAGTTGGCGCAAATTATTCCTGTTGATATCATTCACATACACCCCCCCTCCCCCCACACACACACGCATATATATATATATTTATATATCATTCATTATTCATTATGTAGCATGTTCTATGTAGAACGTCGCTCCCATCACAGTATGTCTGAAAGAAACTCGTTCTCTTGCCAAAACTCCAGCCTCCGCCACAGTCATACCCAGGCATTCTTGGATATCTTGGTGCCATCGTCTTCTTGGTCTACCCCCTTCCTCTTTTGCCTGGCACCATACCTTCCATCACCGTTCTCTCAAGACCGTTGTGTTTCTTGATGTGAAAGTAGCGGCGTGTTGATCCTAGTATAATGTTTCAATGAGATGGACTATATACAAAGGAAACCTCATTTCCTTCATGATTCTCCACAGATTTTGTTTTACCCCGTCGAAGGCCTTAGTGTAATCAATGAAACATCTGTACAGGTCTACATTAAACTCTCTACATTTTTCGTAAATATTCCTTAAATTGAATATGTGGTCCCGGGTCCCTCTGTCTTTCCTAAAACCTGCCTGGACTAAATGAATTTCATATTCAAACATCTGCTCTATCCTTCTTAATAGGATTCGCAAGAGTATCTTGCCAGCGTGGCTGATAAGCGCGATAGTTCGTTAGTTCATGCACAGTTTCAGGTTGCCTTTTTTTGGGGAGGGGAATATAAATTGATTTCTTCCATGCTTCTGGCCACTCTGCACTGTGCCATATCTGTTTACACAGCTTGTGGTAGACTCGAGCACTTACCTCCCCTCCTGCTTGTATTAGCTCTGCTTGGATATCATCGCATCCTGGGGACTTTCCCTTTTCAGGCTTTTAATTGCAGAGCGTAGTTCTTCAATTGTTGGTTCAGGTTCTTTGTCATCCTTTGGTAGGATTGTAACTGAGCGCTTTGTGCTGTCTCCATACATGGTTCTGCAGTGCTCTCTCCATCTATTCAGTATGTCTTTGGTTTCTGTTAATGTGCTATCCTCTTTGTCATTTATGACATGTGGAACGGGACTGAACTCCCTTGTCAGTGTTCTTATTGCCTTAAATGCATCTCTCTCTCTCTCTCTCTCTCTCTCTCTCTCTCTCTCTCTCTGCCTTGTTGCTGTAGGTTTTCTATATCCCTACATGTTTCCACCCTGTATCTTCCTTTATCTTTTCTTACTTCTCTTCTAACTTTTCTTGCGCAGTTTTTATATGCATATACGCAGTTTATATATATATATATACCCCAACTTTCGAAAATAAGACAGCTACTTTAACTTAACCTTAATCTTCAGACTGAGAACTGGGCATAACAGACTCAAAGGTCATCTTTACAACAATATGAGGATTGGGACAGATGACAGGAGCCCATGTGGGGAGCATATCATGACCGTGGAACACATCCTGCAAAGCTGCACATTCATGCAGGAAAAGAGAGAACAATACTGGCCTCGTGAGACAGATATGAGACAAATGCTGTATGAAGATAAAACAGCCTTACAAACAACGGTGTCCTTTGTAAGAGAAACCGGAACCTTGATCTGAGGTTGAATGAAGAAGAAGAATGCTCACAATGAGTAGGTTACCGTCACTTAACGTCCTTTGCAGGGTACACAAAAGAGTAACCTACTCATTGTGGGCATTCACAAACAACAACTTTTTTGTGTACCTTGAAAAGGACGTTAAGGGGCAGGTTGCAGTAGCTTTTCTCACATCCCGAGCATGCTGATGAAGGTGGACCATGGTCCTCTATGTGGATGTGCTATGCTTGGTATCATCTGCACGACACTCACTACTACGGGAAACACGTGGATCCATATCTCGTCAGCCAGACTGCCTTGAAAACAGCCCGTTTCTAGGAAACGCCACATGGAAAAGGGATAGTGGTCTTGGTCAGTATAGTGTGCCTGACCCTGACTCAACGTCCTAGTCAGTATGATCTGCTTGACAGGACTAGCGTCTGACTTCCCTAAAGCATAGGGTAATATGACAAAATACACCACACTACTGTCTATGATTACATTAAAATAAGACAAAAATGTGGCGGCGCTGGGGATATATAATGTAAAAAAAACAACGTGAACAAAAATTATAAATGGGTATGGTCAGATATCGCACCAGGGATCAAGATGCTGAGCAGCGCATGAGCTGCAGTGGCCAGCGAACCATAGCTGCCAAGACCCTTCTACACCTCCACGCGGTGATCCTGGATAACAGGCTGCAGCCGGGCAAACTGGAAGAGGGAATGCTAATCCGGCACTCAAAAAATGCTTGCTGAAGTCGGATGTGTTGGACCGAAAGGTGCAAAATCGCAGCCAAGCTGTAAACTACGACACAACGCATTCCATTCTCTGGACTACATTCTGCTACTTAAGCCCCTTGAGGGTTTGGTAGTGGGAGATTGAGAACGAAGAAGAAGAAGAAGAAGAAGGAGAAGATATCGCATCGACACGAACGAATAGGCCTTCATCAGGGACAACAAATAACAACAATAATTATAAGAGGGCACGAAACAACAAAAAGTAGCAGCAGTGTTTGTTACATTAATAAAATTTAATTAAAATAAGGCTAGGCTGCGGTGGCATTGCGCTGTGATTTCCCCCCCCCCCCCCCCCCCGCCCTTCCTGTCTGGCACCCGAGGCGCAGTGCAATGTCGTTTCCCACCCACCTGCAACTATTTAAAATACGCCACTGTCTGAACACATCAACTACTAAAACATTTACTGGAACGCAGAAATAAATTTAAACTGCCATATTTGTTCCATATTAGCTTGAATACTGGCAACTATTCAGCCAAACCATTCCGCCGTCTGTGAGTATCGTAAATTGTATGTTAGTAACAATAGCAAAGGCAGTGCGTGGGTGAGTCAGTCCGCCAGGGGGAGTGTTATTCAAGCGTGAGCAGGTATACGGCAGGTTAGAAAACCGATGATTAACCTCTCTGGGGTAAAAGACTATCCAGATAATGGTTCTGCCAACCACGATTTGTACACAAGCTAAACACATGAGAAAAGGGAGTAGCATTTTGGTTTTGGAAACGATAACTCGTACACAGGACCAGTACACTATGTTGCGCCCTAGACAATGCTAATATAATACTTGCAGCCCACCCCCCCCCCCCCCCCCCATACCCACGGTATTAACACAAAATTTTAGCTTGCGATTTTGAAAAACCTATGTTCTGTAGAAATTTAAACGGAAAAGGAAATTTGATACTGTTAAATTTATTTTAGAATGCAAGAGCAGGTAACACATACATTTTTCTCAACAAGAAACGAAAATATTTTGGAACACAATCTACATCTTCGTCGTTCGTTCTCTCACTCCCGCTACCAAGTCTTGAGCGTTCTCTCACTCCCGCTACCAAGCCCTGAACATTCTCTCACTCCCGCTACCAAGCCCTGAACATTCTCTCACTCCCGCTACTAAGTCCTGAACGTTCTATATCTCCCGCTACCAAGCCCTAAACGTTCTCTCACTTACGCTACCAAGACCTGAACGTTATCTCACTACCGCTACCAAGACCTGAACGTTCTCAAACTCTTCTACCAAGCCCTGAACGTTCTCAATATCTCTCTACAAATCCTTGAACGTTCTCTCACTCCCGCTACCAAGCCCTGAACGTTCTCAAAATCCGCTACCAAGTCCAGAACGTTCTTAATTTTCCGCTACAAATCCCTTAACGTTCTCAATCTCCCGCTACCAAGCCATGAACGTTCTCTCACTCCCCTACCAAGCCCTGAACGTTATCTCACTCCCGCTACAAAGCCCTGAACGTTCTCAATCTCCCGCTACCAAGCCCTGAACGTTCTCAAACTCCGCTACCAAGCCCTGAACGTTCTCAAACTCCCGCTACCAAGCACTGAACTTTCTCAAACTTCCGCCTTTTATGGAAAAATGTGTACAAATGTGAAAACCATACGATTTTTAATAAATGTTAGTTTTCTAAAAACAAATTAATTTGTCTTTAACCCTTTACACATTAGGCCTAAAAATATTAGGCCTATATATTGAAAAGAGCAAGCAGATAGTTTCTCCTCGCTGACAAACTACCTGTTTACAAATGAGATTTTAATGTTCTTCCATTAGAAAATAAATATTGGGCGTATAGGGGGTAAAACGGGTTAACTACGTCAGTATTTTCTAAAAATACAATACATGTGCTATAGTAGGAAATGGGTTAAATACTGGACTGATGGAAGAGAAACATAGGAGCAAGGAAGTTATAGTCAAACTGTATAAAGCTTCAGTTAGACAAAGATTGGAGTACTGTGTACAGGTGCCGAGTCCTTATCACAGAGGGGATATAAACATGCTGGAAAGAATGCAAAAAAGAGCGACAAAGCTGATAGCGGGATTTCAGAATTACAGTTATGAGACAAGACTCAGAAAAACCGGCCTACGGTGTTTAGAAAAGAGAAGAATTCCAGGTGACAATACAGGTTTAAAAGATGATCAGATGAGCGGATAAATTAGACTATCACAAGTTTTTTTCAAAATACAGCCACCCAGGTGATCCCTTCTCCTAAGCCAGTCTACTTTGTCGCAGCCTGTTATACAGGATCACCACGTGGAGGTACAGAATGGTCTTGGCAGCTCTGGTTCGCTGGTCCTGACTCTAGCAGTCAGATATGGGTCGCTGACCGTTGCGACTCATGCGCTGCTCATCATCTTGATCCCATATAAAATGACAGACTTCACAATGAAACTGAAGATCATCATCTTGATCCCATATAAAATGACAGACTTCACAATGAAACTGAAGATCATCATCTTGGTCCCATATAAAATGACAGACTTCACAATGAAACTGAAGATCATCATCTTGGTATGCATTCTGATCATTTAAGAGTTCCATATGTTTTTCAACATGATAAAGGCCACTCTTGCCTTTTGTATCCTGGCTTCATCTGTACCACCCGTCTTGTTTATGATAGTCGCTAGGTATGTGAAGTTTTCTACCTCACCCAACTGTGTTACTCTCAGTTTCATACGAGTTGTACTGCTGATCACATTTCATTTTACAATGAAAGATGTCTGTTAACGACAACACCAGTCTGTTCTACCTGCTGTCTTCCACCTGGTTCCAATCTAGCCCTGTGTCTTAAAGTTTATTTTTGGGTCTTCTATGGGGTCTGAACATCTGGGCTCCAGAATCGACAAAAATGGCAACTGCTCGAAAGAAATCAGAAGAAGACTAGCCATGGCAATGAGGAGACTGAACAGCCTGAAGAAATTATGCCAGAGCACCAACAAAATGATAAAAGTAAAAGTCTTGACAGCCTGTGGTTTTCCTGTGGCAGCTTATGGCTGCCAATCATGGATGATTACCAAAACTTGCAGACAAAGAATCGAATCCTTCGAGTCAAAATGTTACAGAAAGATCCTCAGAATACCCTGGACAGAGAAAAAAAACAAATGTAGACATTCGGCAAGAGTTGAGCATAGAGAAGAACTGGTTTATCAATTCCATTTTGACCAGAAAATGCACATACTTTGGTCACACCAAGAGACACAACGGTCTCGACAGAACGGTGATGGAAGTCATGGTGCTAGGCAAAAGCGGTATGGGTAGACCAAGAAGACGGTGGCACCAAGATATCCAGGAATGCCTGAGTATGACTGTGGCAGAGACTGGAGTTTTGGCAAGGGAAAGAGTTTCTCTCAGACAGACTGTGATGGGAGCGACGTTCTATAAAGGACATGGTACATGATGAGAATATCTGGATACCTGCTCTTGGCTACCGATGATAGTTGTTCTTGTAGCGAGTCTTCCTTCTGTAGCCATGGCTTTCCTTTTTTCAATCAACTGATGCTAGGCTTGTAGTCCGGTGAGATTCACGATCAACTGATGCTAGGCTTGTAGCCCGGTGAGATTCACGATCAACTGATGCTAGGTTTGTAGTCCGGTGAGATTCACGATCAACTGATGCTAGGCTTGTAGTCCGGTGAGATTCACGATCAACTGATGCTAGGCTTGTAGTCCGGTGAGATTCACGATCAACTGATGCTAGGCTTGTAGTCCAGTGAAGTACATGAAAGAGACTGTGTTTCATGTCTTCGCCTGTCCTCCACAGCTTTTCGAGAATGGTTGCTTCCCCAGGCCAGACTGTATCTTTTTGTTTTGTATAAGTAGGGCAGTCCTGCAGTATAAGTTCTTGTGTTTGCTTCAGTGCTCCACAATCGCATATAGCGGTGTCTCTGAGACATATTCTGTGGAGGTGGATCATGAGTCTACAATGTCTCGTTCTGAGTCTGAAGATCTTTGTCTGCTTATCTCAGCCAAGCTTGTCTATGCTGTCATTTTCAGGCTTGTATTTTGTTTGCTGGTCTTTCCATTCCGTCAACATGGATCGTTTGATGAGTGTGTATGCTTCTTTATAGCTCTGTGGATGTCGAATCTATGTGCCTCTACTTCCGGCTTTTGTGTTTCTTGTTACTTTCTTGTTTCAAAGGATCCCACAGTGGGCCGGAATTCACTGTACGAGCAGTTTGTTTTTATACAGCAATCCTATGTTGCATTTTATTTCGTGTGGGAGTATATCTTGTTTGAGGCTTGAGATGGCTTGGAGTACTCTCCTAGAGTCTGTTACAACGACCATTTTCCTTGTAGTTGTGCTTTGGCTGATGAGAATCCTGGTTACTGCATGAACGGCTGTTGATTCATCTCTGGCAGACATGACTTCCGTAGTTGAGACTGCTCCACTCGAGCCAAAAGGGTCTATAATAGCTGTCCATCGTTATCGATGAGGACCGCCGACATCATCCTTGTCACAGATTCCCCTGTTGGGTGTGGGTGTGCATGTGGCTGAACAGGCCAATGCGGGCACGAAAACATCTGCTACATATCGGGCACATGAGGTTTGTAGAAGGTGATGGTGTTCCCGCTGTTCGGGATTTCCGGGTCTCGAGTCTGCTCTGGGCTTTCACAACACGGTCGTCTTCGCCGGTAGCTACACCTGATTTGACTGCGCTTCTGTAGGGTCTATAGATGATACATATTGCTTGGTTGTGGAACTTGGCTCTTAGTGTTTCTTAAACCTGTTGAGAAAAGAGAAGGGGGGTGGGGACACGAAGATGCAGCACAGTAAATTAGCTGACAACAACCAGCGTCAGGGTCAGCGAACCAGAGCTGATCAACACCCTATTCTGCTTCTAAGTGGCGGCTCTGGAAACAGGTTGCACTAGTGCAGTCTGGCTATAATAATAAGGATAACAGTGGGAAGCCAAACCCGGTACCAAAATACGAAAAAGTAGTTTAAATCGGATGTGAAGGACCAAAAGGCGCATATACCGCAGCCTCGCTGCAAACTACCACACTTCCTTTTCAGGACTAACGCAGAAGTGGAATCCTCTTTTTTAAGTATCTCTTTTCTGAGGTTTGCAACTGGTCTTTGATTGATGTTCTCAAGTGAATATCACTACCGTCCAATCCTTTTTGTGACCGTGTTTGGCTGCATGGTTGCAGTCTGTTTCTAGGGCCCCCACTTGGAGACGGAATAGGGTCTTGGTCAGTTACGGACCACTGATCCTGATGCAAGCAGCCAACTATAAGTCGCATGCTGCTGTTAGCTCATTCGCTGGTACATTTTCTTACCCATGTTGTATCCAAGGCGTGAAACATTAAAAAAGGCAAGTGGATAATACACATTTTTGTTTCAATCTACAAGAAACAGATTTTCAAACAGATAGCCGGAATGATATCATTGGAGGAGTGGTAATAGATAAATTACTTTAGATATGCGAAACAGGCGACGGCGTGGCCTAGAGGTTAAGTGATACGGCTCACAGCCAGAAGGTGCTGGGTTCGATCCCCATCACAGCACCGGCCGTTACCCCGGGGAAGCAAACCCTTAGAAAATGCAGGAGGAAGCAGACCCTTACATGAAATGCATGCTGAAGTCGGATGCGCTGGGCCGACAGGCGCAAAATAAAAAAAACCAGTGCAACGCACACCTCCTTGGCGATTAGAGAAATAAGGCGAACGCAAAAAAAACAAAACAAACAAAAACAAAGAAGATATGCGAAAGATAGTTTTGATTTATATTTTTTAAGAATAGCTTAAAAGACCACAAACTATAGAGGAATATAATTTACTTAGCCAAACTAAAAAGATATTCTGTAGAAAGAAAAAAACATTTTTAACTGCAAAAAAAGTTACGCCCAATCATAGAACCGAAACTAAGCGTAGCACAGATAGGATTTAGGAAAACAGGAACTGTAGAGATGCAATCTTCGCACTCAGGCAAGTAGAGGAGATAACAATCGAACACGACCACTACACATTGCTGGCTTTCGTGGACCGAGAGAAGGCATTCGATCGAGTGAATAGATACCAACTGGGGGGGGGGGGGGGGGGGGGGTCATTAGAAAGTAATGCAGTAAATATAAATGTAACTAATTTATGTAATATTCTTTATGTAAATTGTCAATGTCCACTAAGAACAAACCCAAGATATTCTGAAAAATGTCACATTAGATTCTGTGTACGCCAAGTGTGTGTACTATCTCCTTTACTGTTAATCACATTTAGTAAAGTAAAGTATCCCATAGCATTACTGCAGTAGGGGTGTGAGGTGTTAGCGATCTCACATTTCAAAGGCTCGGCTATATGAGGGCGGTAACCATCTCCTCTCCCTCGCCGCTTTTACTTCCCAGACTGAACCGGTACCCATTTAAGGCTGGGTCGACCCGGGAGCCATTGCGGTCTGAAAAAAACTGGAGAATGAACCCAGGAAAACTAAGATGCGAAGCCAGCGCGCTAACCACTGCGCTACGCGACTCCCTATTTATTGACACAATATTTTTAAAAAGATTAGTGAGGGAAACAACCTCAGTGGTCTGAAAAAAACTGGAGAATGAACCCAGGAAAACTAAGATGCGAAGCCAGCGCGCTAACCACTGCGCTACGCGGCTCCCTATTTATTGACACAATATTTTTAAAAAGATTAGTGAGGGAAACAACCTCAGTGATCACTTAAATGAGCTTCTCTACCAAGTAATAATAGCTAGCAACCTCAGTGATCACTTAAATGAACTTCTCTACCAAGTAATAGCTAGCAACCTCAGTGATCACTTAAATGAACTTCTCTACCAAGTAATAATAGCTAGCAACCTCAGTGATCACTTAAGTGGACTTCTCTACCAAGTAAAAATAGCAACCTCAGTGATCACTTAAGTGGACTTCTCTACCAAGTAAAAATAGCTAGCAACCTCAGTGATCACTTAAGTGGACTTCTCTACCAAGTAAAAATAGCTAGCAACCTCAGTGATCACTTAAGTGGACTTCTCTACCAAGTAAAAATAGCAACCTCAGTGATCACTTAAGTGGACTTCTCTACCAAGTAAAAATAGCAACCTCAGTGATCACTTAAGTGGACTTCTCTACCAAGTAAAAATAGCTAGCAACCTCAGTGATCACTTAAGTGGACTTCTCTACCAAGTAAAAATAGCAACCTCAGTGATCACTTAAGTGGACTTCTCTACCAAGTAAAAATAGCTAGCAACCTCAGTGATCACTTAAGTGGACTTCTCTACCAAGTAAAAATAGCTAGCAACCTCAGTGATCACTTAAGTGGACTTCTCTACCAAGTAAAAATAGCAACCTCAGAAAAGCAACTGCATGAACATTCTTCATCTTCTGCGTTCGGCTGTTTCTGATCATGTTAAATCTTGAGTCCTATCGCCAGGATGAAGTCCACATTCCTTTCCAGGTCTGAGCGATAACTCCATAGTTTTTGCTTCAGTTCTGCTCCATGTGGATTGGTCTGGCATCTTTGTTCTTCGTAGGCTGGGCATTCTTGAAGTACGTATTCAGAGGTCTGGACTTCTGTCCCACACGGATATTCATTTGTTTGGGAGATTTTGAGCCGATTTAGGTGGCCCAGTAATCTGCTGTTGACCGTTCTCATGCGGAAGATTGTAGTTTGTTGGTGGATTGGGTCTGGACGGCTACTCTCTCCCATTTCTTTCTCCCATTGTATTTTATACTGGCTGCGAATGATGTTTTTGACCTCCTTATATGGCATTTTATGGGTGTATTGTTCCATTTTTGTACCTGCTTTTGATAGTGCATCGGCTCTTTCGTTTCCCGTAATTCCACAATGAAAGGGGAGCCCCTGTAGTGTGATCTTTGAGATCTTCTGTATGGTTTTTAGCTCTATTCTGATTTTATGTGTTATGTCCTCATTTGTTGTGTTCTTTACCGATTCGAGAAGTGCTTTACAGTCTGAGATATCACTGTCCTGATGTATGTTTGAGCTTCCAATTTGGTGACAGTTTTCAGTTCTTGGAGAAGTGCTATTGATTCTGCCTTCAGGCTAGGGGAGGTTTTCCCTGTTGGAAAGGACTAATGGGTTATCTTTCAGTTATTTTGTCTCGTAAAGATGCCTCCACCACCATTTTCTGCCACCGCTTCTGCAGATCCATCAATGTACACATGTGTTCATTCTTTGGAACTGTATTTGCCTTCAATCATCTCTTGAACTCTGGCTCTGGCTTTTGGGTGTGTTGTGGGTGGCGGGGGGTGGCCGGGTGATCTTTCTTTTCTATTCCGGGCACCTCTGTGTTAATTAAAACTTCGTCTAGATAGTGGTTTGGCTCCTTTTAGTCCGCCAGCATCTCCATTTCTGTGCTTTTGCCTGGGATGAGGTCTCTGTGACAGCTATATATTTGTTGTGATTTGTGTATAAAGGTAGTCCTTTTCAACCTCTTTTCCTTGGGTGTTGCTGTTTGGTCTGCATGGGATGGTTTGGCATGCCTCACAACTTCTCGCTGTGCACAAGCACCTTCTCTTCTCGTCTATTATGCAGGGGTCTGAGTTTGGTGTGTTTTCCATTGCCTGGATTGGGGAACTTTTCAAAACTCCTGGGATTAACCGGAGGCCTGCGTTTTGTACTTTTGTTTCTACACAGAACGGAGGGGCAGGAGCATTTCTGAACCTACCAAATGGCAGAAAAATAATACTGTCATTCGCTACTGGAAAATACACAAGCAATTTCAGAGCGGAGACAGGGGCACTGAGGGCGGCAGTGGAAGAAATGGTGACAGGTAAAAAGAATGAAAGCCATATAGTCCTGCTTAATACTGAGCTTAATGATTTAAGAGCAGTACTCTGTCAACTATGCCAGCAGTCCGCACCGAAAAGGGTAGTGGTACAGTGGGTTCCATCCCACTGCAACATCCAAGGCAACGAGGAGGCAGACAGACGGGCAAAAGAAGGTGCAAGACCACAACAACCAGATACTAGTATGACGTACGAAGAGTCAAAACGGCTTATTAGAGCTAGATACATGACCAAATGGGAAACCGAACATACTGGCTACACCAAAAACGATGCCTATTACCAGTTGAACAGAAGAGAGCAGGTCGTGGTCTTCAGACTTCACACTGGCCACAATAGATTTAGGTACCCCCTATTCAACAAATTGAAGATAGGTGGCACTGACGAATGCCCGTGTGGTACCGGGAAAATTACCGCTGAACATTTGCTGCAAAACTGCCCGACATACAGGATCAGAGAGAGCAGATGTGGCCATCACCAGTGGCAACACTAAACAAGGTCTATGGCAGTGTCGACAGCCTTAGGATAACGGCTGCTTTTTTCGAAAAAATTAAGGTTGATGTCTGACTGCGTACGATGAAGAAGAAGAAGAAGTACTTTTGTTTGGCGGTCTGTATTTGTTTAGGATGCTGTGTCCCAGACTGAAATACCGTATTCCAGAACTGGCCTGACTGTACCTGTATAGACGTTTTTGAGAATGTGACAGTTTGCTCCCTAGCTCGTGCCTTCCAACTTCTTCATTAGGGAGAGTTTTCTTGTTGCTCTCTGTTCTATGGTGTTGATGTGTGGCTTCCATGTGAGCCTGTTGTCTAGCTTTACCCTAAGATATGTAGGGTTTTCTTCATATGTGATTTCCCTTTCCTGTAGTTTTAGTTTGAATGTTTCTTCTCGGTTGGATAACGAGAAGCATGTTACTACGGTCTTTGAGGTATTTATACGCCCCAGCCTGACTCCCATTTTCCTATGATATTTAGTGCTCTCTGCATCCTGTGTTTAGCAGTCAGTAGGTTTTCTGCAGCACAAGTGCTTCAAGATCATCTGTATAGAGAGCCATGGCGATATGCTTAGGAATTGTCTCTACTATGTCCTTGATGAACATGATGAAAATGGTACCGGTATGTGATATGACTCCTGCTTGTAGCACTCCTTGCTGGAGAGTGACACTCTTGTAGCACTCCTTGCTGGAGAGTGACACTCTTGTAGCACTCCTTGCTGGAGAGTGACACTCTTGTAGCACTCCTTGCTGGAGAGTGACACTCTTGTAGCACTCATTGCTGGAGAGTGACACTCTTGTAGCACTCCTTGCTGGAGAGTGACACTCTTGTAGCACTCATTGCTGGAGAGTGACACTCTTGTAGCACTCTTTGCTGGAGAGGGACACTCTTGTAGCACTCCTTGCTGGAGAGTGACACTCTTGTAGCACTCCTTGCTGGAGAGTGACACGATGGCTCAGAATCCCATCTACCTTCATCCTTGCTGTTCGACAGCGGAGGAAATCACGATCCAACTGAACATTCTCCCTTCCACTTTATGTTTAAGCATCTTGAGGAGAAGTCCATCTTTCCACACCTTGTCGAAGGCTTTTGTTGGACCTACAAAGGCCGCCATTACTTTTTCCTTGTTTTGGAATGTGTCTTCCACCTCCTGTGCTACGTAGACTAGCTGTGGTACGATTTTTGCTGAACGTAGTACGGAAACACACAACATGGTCCCCTAGAACCACAAAAAAAAAGCAAATTGGGCTCGCTTCAAGGAACTGGCTGATCAGCTGTGCCAGAATATAACCAAATCCAACAATATAAACAAAAATGTATCAATACCCAATGAAGCAATAATCCAAGCCGCAAAGACATCGATCCCACATGGTAAACGGCGAGATTATAAACCATACTGGAGCCACGTACTAGAAAAACTACACGGTGACCTAAATGAAGCAAGAGAAACCATGGAGGAAAGCCCAACAGAAGAAAAAAATCCAGAGCCACAATAAGACAAAGAATGCCTTCAGCGAACAGAAAAAGGTCGAAAAACAAGGGAGTTGGCATGAAAAGACAAGCAGTTTGAAAGAACACGGACAGAGACACAAGTAAGCTGACAACAATTATCAATGAGGAAACCAAAGCGAACTCCGGCATGACTGTGATCAGAGAAAATGGAAAATTATATACCGGAAAGATGACGGTAAATATCTTAGCAGACTCATACATAGATGAAAGTAATATAACAATCCCACAAGAGCGCATCAAACAAGTGCATACTGAAACCAAAAACAAGCTAAAGCACCAAAAGCCAGACCGATGCATGCAGTCATCTCTGACAATGAGAGAACTAAATGTCTTCATAAACTAAAACTCAAGAAAGCACCAGGAAAAGATGGTATCACCAACGACATGATTAGACATCTAGAACCCACAGCAGACACAAACTTCTATTAATACTCAACCAATCATTGAGCACCGGAAAATTCCCAGACAAATGGCGGGAAGCAATCATCAACCCCATAAGAAAGAAACAGCAAGATAAAACAAAGAAGTGAAGCTACAAACCAATCAGCCTACTGCCTGTGCAAGGTCATTGAGAGAATTGTCAACACGATAATAATGACACACTAGAAAAAAACTATGCTAGACAACAATCTGTCATGTAGAACATGGACACATGTTGAACATTTCAACAATCTTAATGAGGTATGTACAGATTACAGTTTTAAAATTGCAAGAAAAGAAATAGAAACAACAATATTAATACAAAACCAAAAAGTAAAACAGGTGAAAAATTTCACGTACCTGTGTAATATAATCCCAGAAGATGGTAAAGCCAAAACAGATGTAATAAAACAAGTCAAATCATTGGCCTAATATCCCCGATATTACTTGTAAACACGTGACAATAGATACAAAAATAACAATATACAACAGGATATCTCTACCCAAATTGTGCTTTTGGATATGGCTTGGCTTCGTTCGTTCTCAATCTCCCGCTACCAAACCCTGAAAGGTCTTAAGTAGCAGAATGTAGTCCAGAGAACGGAATGCGGTGTGTCGTAGTTTACAGCTTGACTGCGATATTTGCACCTTTCGGTCCAACATATCCGACTTCAACAAGCATGTTTTGAGTACCGGGTTAGCATTCCCTCTTCGATCCCTTCTCCTTCGCCAGTCTGCCCTGCTGCAGCCTGTTATCCAGGATCACCGCGCGGAGGTGAAGAAGGGTTTTGGCTGCCCTGGTTAGCTGGCCCTGACGCTAGCAGTCAGCTGTAAGTCGCTGACTACTGCAGCTCATGCGCTGCTCAGCATCTTGATCCCCTATTGGATATTAACAATGACAAAATAAACCTCGTAATAACAGAGATGAAATACCTACGATGAATTCTTGGAGTAGCAAGAATGGATACAAATCAAAACGACGATGTTAGGAGACAAGTAGGTTCAACACCAAGGCTAGACTTCATCAAGAGACAACAAACCAAATGGTTCGGCCACGTGATACGTCAAACACCAGATGATGTTCGTCCATCACAAGTGATGAAGACTGCTCTCTCTGTTCAGCCATGTGGACAGTCTTTTCTCTTGCTGTGTCCGCTGAAATGGGTGACTTGCGCGGTGATTTGAATTAAAGTGAGGAAGGAACTCCGTCTTTTGTCAACCTCACTCTCTGGGCCTGAGCTACCCTTGGCCAGTGGCAAGATATTTATCGAGACGACTGGAGATAGTACAGGATGCAGATTTTTCCTCAGGGTTTACTCCCGAAGCCTTTCTCATAAACAGGTATCCGGCAAACAGGTACCCGCAAGGCAACGGAGAGGGGTGGGGGGTGTGTGTGTGACATCTAACGTTGTGTGTCGTGCTTTTTCCATAACCACAAGAGGTCGTAGGGACATCACTCAGCGTATGAGCGAGTCTGGCATCTCTCCCCGGCTGTATTCAGTTTATTATAGTAGTGTCTAAATTTCTCACACGCCAATTTCGTGAAGTTCAGTCGTGTAAACTAGGTTGAGAAATACGATACAGGCTTAAGCGTAGTGCCATTCATATAGCCGATGTCCAGACCAGAATAATCCGAAAAATCACAAAACCAGTACAAACGGAAAACACGTTTCCGTGAACACAAGAGTAAGTCGTCGACTAGTATTAATTCCAGGCAAATCCATGGTCTGGCGGCATCCATAATAAACCAAAACAGTAGAGCAGTGTAGACCCGCAGCCAGTTACGGCGCCATCTTAGTTGCGTCATCAGATAATGTCCCTCAAAAAGCAATGCTATACGGAAACATTGGATACAAAGCCAAAGGCCGACCACGCAAACGATGGGTAGCAGAAATAACAGAAACAGTGAAGCTCTTCATCTACAAAGCACATACCAGGGTCCGGTGAAGACAGCAAATCATAACCTGACGTTGAAAGGCACATGCAACACAAAAAGCGAAAAGAAGAACAATTTTAATGGCAAAAAGTGAGCAAGAGTTGCAGGAGCTTATGACAATCATCATCATCATGTTCATCGTGTAGCATGTCCCTTGCAGAGTCTAGCTTGCCTCACAACCAGTCTAAAGGAAACTCAATCGCTTGCCAAATTTCCAGCCTGCTCCAGAGTAGTGCCAAGCATTCCTTGACATCTTGGTGACATCATCTTCTTGGCTTATATCTGCCTCTCTTGCCTGGCACCATACCTTCAATTACGTTTCTCTCAAGACCATTGTGGCGTTTGATGTGGCCAAAGTGTTTAAATTTTCATGATGGAATTTTTGAACCAGTTTTTCCCTATGCTCAAATTTTTTAGAATGTCTTAATTTTTTCCTTTTTCGGTAATAGTATTTTGAGGACCCTTCTATAACATTTCGACTTGAAAGACACGATTCTCTTTCTTGATGTTTGGATAACTGTCCATGTTTTGCAGCCGGATGCTGCCACGTGAAAAACACAGGTCCCCAAAATATTCACTTTTGTTGGTATGTCGGTACTCTGTCGTAGTTTCCTCAGGTTGTGCGGCCCCAGCATTGATATTCAACATGGACAGGGATACAAGTAAACTCTGGAACCTGACAAGAGCCTTAAATGAGGAAACCAGAGGGAGCCATGGGAAGACGGTCATTAGGGAAAATGAGAAACATCATACAGGGAAAATGGCAGCAAATATCCTAGCTGAATTTTTCAGAGATGACAGTACCACAACACTGACACGAGAACGCAAACTAGAAGTCAAAAAAGAGATAAAAGAGAACCTGAAGACACAGAATGCGGATCCCTGCATGAAGTCATCATTCAAAATGATTAAATGAGTTAAACACTGCTATTCAGAAACTGAAAAACAAGAAAGCTCCAGGAAAAGATGGCATCACAAATTAAATGATTAAAAACCTAGACCAAGGGTCAAGAATAAAACTCCTGAAAATCTTCAATCAATCATGGAGCAAGGGTAAGATCCCAGACCAGTGGCGGGAGACTATTATTATCCCCATCAGAAAACCCAAAAAGGACAAGACAAGCAAGGAAAGCTGCCAATAAGCCTGCTCAGCTGTGTTGGAAAAGTCATGGAAAAAATGGTAAACGCAAGACTAATAAAACATCTGGAAAAAAACATCTCCTACTCAATTCACAGTCAGCCTTTAGGAAAAACCACAACACAGAAGACCAACTAGTGTACCTAACCCAAGAAATAGAAAATTCATTCCAAGGTAAGGAAAAAGTACTTTCGGTCTTTGTGGATATGGCAAAAGCTTTTGACAAGGTATGGAGAAAAGGACTCCTCCTAAAACTATTAAACAACAAAATAGAAGGGAGAATGTACAGCTGGAAACAAGACTTCCTCCGATACAGAACAGCAAGAGTCAAATTAGATGGATCACTGAGCCATAGAATAACTCTCCAACAAGGCGTACCCCAGGGAGGCGTCATCTCTCCTACCCTCTTTATCCTGTTCATAAACGACATAGCGGAAAAACTCCCAAAGAAAGTATCCAGTGCCCTACACGCTGACGACTTCGCAATGTGGAGTGCTGCAGAAAAACTACCAACAGCTGGAAATATAATGCAGACAGCACTGGACACTGTTGGAAAATGGGTTACAGATTGGGGATTGCACATTAACATCTCAAAGACAGTTACAACATGCTTCTCACTGTCCAACACCGAGGAAATAACAAAACTTATTCTAAATGGCAAAGAGCTTGTACAAGAAAATACCCCTGTGTATCTCGGAGTTAAAATGGACAAGAGACTCACATGGAGGGAACACATACAGGAGATAGAACAAAAAAGCAACCAGAAAACTATCCCTCGTGAAGAAGCTGGCCGGATCAAGCTGGGGTGCAAATAGCAACATCCTCAAAAATGTATACACTGGCACAGTCAGGCCAGTACTTGAATACGGTATGACAGCCTCGACCACAGCATCAAAAACAAACATGGAACGCCTAACCAAAATTCAAAATTCAGACTTAAGGATAATAACAGGAGGAATGAAGACTACACCAATCCAGAAAATGGAAACATACAAATTTAAGACCCCTAAATACTAGACGAGAGGAAAGAGTGCTGACACATAGTGAAAAGATGCTACGCATGCCTGATCATCCCATAAATATCAAACTAAAACACCCAGTTAAAAATAGGCTCAAGAGATCCAGCTTCATTCAAATATCAAACCACCTACACCAAAAATATGGGGAACTAATTCCCAACCAACCTACAGAAATAGAAATGCTTATTAACTATGAAGAGCCAAGCTGAAACATAAACACCATCAAAATAAGTACAGAGATCCCAGGAATAAAAAGAAAAGACCAACACAGTGTCCACGAGTTGAAAATGTTAGCACAAACAATGATTGAGGAGAAATATAATACCAAGGAATGGACACAGGTGTACACAGATAGTTCAGCAGAGGGGGCAGGTAGAAACGGGGGAGGAGGCATATTCGTAAGACACAAAAGAGGAAATATAATAGAAGAGGCCCTCACAACAGGAAAAATGTCCACAAACCTTAGAGCAGAATCGATGGCCCTGCGAGCACTGAGAATACTTCAAACAGAAAGGCAACCTCCAACAAAAATAGCTGTAATCACGGACTGCAGAGAACTATTAGAGACAATACAAAAAACAAACAACGAACCCATGTTATCGGAGATTAGATCAGAACTGGGAAAACTCCAGAGATCCTCAACAATAGTGCTCCAGTGGCTACCTTCCCATTGCGGAATCACGGGAAACGAGAGAGCTGATGCTCTGGCAAAAGATGGCAGCAAAAAAGGCACAATTTAATCATCAAGTACCATACAGAGAAATCAAGAACATCATCAGAAATCAGTATACACACCAATGGAGAGAAGACAGAAACATAAGCAGTACACCAGACCCAATTCACAATCTCAAAAGAAATCAACAAACTACCTTATTTCGCTTGAGAACTGGACACTGCAGACTACTAGAACATCTGTACCGACTGAAGATCTCACACACCGATGAGTGCCCATGTGGAACAGGATGCCAGAACCCTGAACATATTCTACAGGAATGCCCAATCTATAGGGAAATGAGATGCCAGACCTGGCCAGAGGGTGCGGAGCTGAGACAAAAGCTGTGGGGCAGCCGCTCCGACCTGATGAAGACTAGACTTCATCATGGCGACTGGTCTGCAGATATAGCATGACCAAAAGACCCTGAACGCTAAGAAGAAGAAGCATTGGCATTGTCAATCTTCTTCTAATTTCTTTTGAGCAGTCGCCATTGTTGTCAACTTTGGAGCCCAGAAACTCAAAGTTCGTCACTTGTTATATTTCCACAATCCCGAATTTGTATTTATGTTGACCTCTTGTTTTGTCGGTTGTCAGTATCTTTGTTTTTGTTTATGTTTACGATGAGGATTTTATCTTCGCTGCATTTGCTTACGACTGCATTAACTACTCTAACCCCTCTGCACTGTTTGATAGTATCACTGTATCGTCTGCGTATCTTAGCTCTGGGATCTCGTATCCGCCGATTGTAAGGGGAGCGTAACTTTGGACATTCTCATCCTCTCTAACGTTTCTCATTATTTACTCTGCTTAAATGTTAAATAGGTATGGAGAGATGATACATTCCTGTACTACTCCCTTTTGTAGCATTTGCCATTGGGAGACGCTGCAGCAACTTCAGTGCCGAAGCCAGTGTCCCGAGACAAGCAGCTGAAACCCTTATAGACCATAAGGAGCAGGCAGAAAAGCAAGTGGTCATTTTCACAGACGCCCTCGCAGTGTTAATAGTGCTCAAGAACCAGCACAAAAATGAACTCGCGCTCTGGCAGACTCGCTCGAACGCCTGTCCCAGTGCTTAAAAAAAAAGCAGTCCAATGGATACCAGCAAACTGTAGCATTCCAGGCAACGAGGAGGCAGACAGACTCGCCAGAGAGACAGGAATGCTGCAGCGGAGTGATACAGAAATCACATCCAATGAGACAAAAGCATTCATCAGGGCAACGTACAGTGCAAAATGGAAAAAAGACCACCCTGGCCACATAGAAAACGATGCCTACCATCAACTCTCCAGGCGAGACCATGTGATAATTCTCCGGCTACGCACAGGTCACAACAGACTAAGATGCCATCTGTACAAGTTCAAGATTGGCACTTCAGACCTTTGTGCCTGCGGCACAGCCCCCATGAAGGCAAAACATATGTTGCAGTCCTGTCCACTGTCTACCGACTAAAGAAGTGACATTTGGCAACATCCAGTGTCCTTCCACGAGAAGCTGTACGGAAGCGTACAGAGCCTTGAGTCGACTGCTGCCTTTGTTGGAGTCATTGAAGTTGAGGTCTGAAGACGTACGAGGAAGAGGAAAACTAATCTGATGTTTCACTACATTGTGACAATATACAAAATAAATCAGCGGGCTGGATTAGACATGAACATAAAGAAGAGGTTATTATATTTGGCAAAAGTGACAAGAAATCATTATGCAGATACAAATAAAAGATCAACTACTGAAACAGGTACAGAGTTTCTCTTTTTAGGTCATATAATACCGGAAGAGGGAAGACGTCAAAAAAGAAATCAGAAAAAGAGAATAGGTATGGCCAAGATGGTATTCAGCAAAGTGCGGCACATTTTGACGTCAAACAGATAAATGATAGATTGAAAATGAGAGTTGTCAGGTGTTATGTATACGCGTCACTAGTTTATGGAGCAGAAACATGGATATTGAATAACAAGTTGGAAGATAGAATCGAAGTCTTCGAAATGTGGGTATATAGAAGTTTGACTCGCATTTCGTGGAAAGAGAAGGTAGTGGAGGCAGAGTCGATTAATGAATTATAGAATAGTTTGTATGCGCAGTTTTTTTTTTTTTTTTTTTTTTAAGATCAAGTGAATGTAAAAGAAACTAGTTGTATACAGATTCTGCAGTCTTCTAAACCAGTATAAGGACGTTACGTTTTGAAGTTAGGAAGAAAACAAATGTGGAGGTTTTGAAAACGTTAAGGGTGAAAAGAGAATTAGTCACCGAAATCAGGGAGAAAGATATTGTCATATATCAGTAAAACCACTCTAGGGGAAGGCAGTTGTTCAAGAGACAAACGTTTTAAATCAGCGGATAACATCAGGAGATGGACTGGGGAAAAGTCTTTCTTCTTCTACTGCTCGTACGCCATGTTTTTTCCTACACGGGAAGTCAAATTCTCTGGATAAAGGTTGCGGTAGTGAAGAAGTCTTGAAAGCTTCTAGTTGGCCAGTATTTTCCCTCTTGTGCCTCCTGGCTGGACATGGCATGACAGGGAGAACTCCAGTAGCTGAAGGTGGATTATGTCGTGGCCCAGAACTTGGCGTTGCTAATCTCTGGAGGGACTTCACAAAGCGAGCACTATACTATATCTATTATTTTTGAAGTTGTGGATTGACATAGAGAAGAAAAAGGGTCGCGCGGATTGTACCCTGTTCTGTGGTGGAGTGTGCTCCACCTCCTGGTCTGGTACCGCTGTCTTCAGCACCTGTTCTGTGGTGGAGTGTGCTCCACCTCCCCCATCTGGCTGGGGGCCCTGCCTTCGTCTTGACCTCGTTTGCTGTCCCAACTGACCTCCCTCTGGGGTTAACACCCAACCTTTGGCAAGATTACTGGGTATAACAGGATCGACTAACGTGTAGGGAAATGCATTTAAGATTGTATCATTACTGAAAGAGATAAGAGTACACTGGGGATCTATTGTAGCCGACCTTCGATGCGGAGATTGCACTTCAACTGAATTGAATGTATTCCCTGTCTAGTCCATTCTCTGGTTAATATGGTCGCCATCTTGTCTTTTGTATTGTCCAAAAGACCATTTCACTGTCTTTGTTTATTGTGCGATTTGCTGTGTGTTTTCGTTTGTTCATTGTCGTCGATGAAGACCTTGAGGTTGTAACGTGGGTTACGTTATGTTTTTGTCCTGGTGCAATAACAACCATTCCTATATATTTGTAATTGTATTTTGATCTTCAGTATCGCAGCAGCTTCGCTTTATTTTTACAAAAGTCCATGCTAATTGTTGTTATTGGGGATCAAGATCCTGAGCAGAGCATGAGCTGATGCGATCAGCGATACAAAGCTGACTGCTAGCACCAGGTCCAGCGACCCAGAACTGCTAAGACCAGCGATACAAAGCTGACTGCTAGCACCAGGTCCAGCGACCCAGAACTGCTAAGACCAGCGATACAAAGCTGAATGCTAGCACCAGGTCCAGCGACCCAGAACTGCTAAGACCAGCGATACAAAGCTGACTGCTAGCACCAGGTCCAGCGACCCAGAATTGCTAAGACCAGCGATACAAAGCTGACTGCTAGCACCAGGTCCAGCTACCCAGAACTGCTAAGACCAGCGATACAAAGCTGACTACTAGCACCAGGTCCAGCGACCCAGAACTGCTAAGACCAGCGATACAAAGCTGACTGCTAGCACCAGGTCCAGCGACCCAGAACTGCTAAGACCAGCGATACAAAGCTGACTGCTAGCACCAGGTCCAGCGACCCAGAACTGCTAAGACCAGCGATACAAAGCTGACTGCTAGGACCAGGTCCAGCGACCCAGAACTGCTAAGACCAGCGATACAAAGCTGACTGCTAGCACCAGGTCCAGCTACCCAGAACTGCTAAGACCACCTTCACCTGGTGATCCTGGATAACAGGTTAAACCGGTACCCAATAATGACATCCTCAAATCGAATGTGTCGGACCGAAAAGTGCAAATATCGTACTCAAGCTGTAAGCTATGACACAACGTATTCCGCTCTCTTGACAACAACATCTTGCTACTTGCAAAGTCCTTTTCAGGACTTGGTAGCAGGAGTTTGAGAACGAACGACGAAGAAGAAGAAAAAGAATAAGAAGTTGTGATGTATTATTTATTCTTAGTCGACTTCTGCATCATGTTCCTGGGACAATGCCCTTCAGAACTGCTTTATCCAGTTTGCCATGGTCGAAAAAACATGGTTTTCAACTGCCAGGGGTTATTTTATGTTCACAGCATGTACAAGGGACCTCTGAGTTTATCGTCCATCTCTGATAAGACTTAGCACTATATCTCCCCTGCCTTGATACAAGAGATCATTTAGAACT
Source organism: Ariolimax columbianus (assembly GCA_036924085.1). Lineage (NCBI taxonomy): Eukaryota > Metazoa > Mollusca > Gastropoda > Stylommatophora > Arionidae > Ariolimax > Ariolimax columbianus. The sequence goes on along the minus strand of JAVGWX010000012.1, from coordinate 41,084,110 downwards.
TGTGGGTACGACCTCCCACTGTTTCGTGACTTCATTTGTTTCTTGGAAGGCTTGGAGCTTACCTCTATTACAGCAGCCCAATTTACACAAACATATCAACTCAAAGATCGGAACCAGTGAAGTACCTCTTGAGTCACATTTAATCAATCTAATTGTCAACACACACAGGACATCCATTCAAACAGAATAAGACTTGTCAATATATACAATCATTTGTAATCAAAGCAAACAATAACTAATATTGCATCCAGTTCTATACAGATAAATAAGAAAACACAAAGTTTTGCAATTTTACAACAATGAAACAAATTTTTCAATAATTTGAACTCTATCTTTGTCAGAATCTAATCAATTTAGGCCAGACTGTAAAGGGTTAAGACAGATCTAATCAATTTAGGCCAGACTGTAAAGGGTTAAGACAGATCTAATCAATTTAGGCCAGACTGTAAAGGGTTAAGACAGATCTAATCAATTTAGGCCAGACTGTAAAGGGTTAAGACAGATCTAATCAATTTAGGCCGGACTGTAAAGGGTTAAGACAGATCTAATCAATTTAGGCCGGACTGTAGAGGGTTAAGACAGATCTAATCAATTTAGGCCAGACTATAAAGGGTTAAGACAGATCTAATCAATTTAGGCCGGACTGTAAAGGGTTAAGACAAATCTAATTAGGCCACACTGTAAAGGGTTAATCAACATTGCGGTCCTGGAAACAGACTGTAAACCAGGCACCCTGGCTAAGAGAATAGAGATCGAAGAGGGAAGGCAAATCTGGTCAAAAAACTGCCATGCTGAAATCGGATGTGTCGAGCCGAAAAACGCAGATATCGCACTCTTGTTAATTATGATATGTCACAAACGTTTTTTTACTTAACGTCCATCTACTGGTTTAGAAGACTACAGAGTCTGTATTCAACCAGTTTCTTGTACTTCACTATATCTAAAAATACCTATGCACATCTAACCTATTCTTGAATGCATTAATTGACACTGCCTCCATTATTTTATGTGGTAATGCACTCCAAGCATTCATCATTTTCAGGATGAACACTGAAGAAGAAGACAGATTTTTGTGGTCCCACAGCGAGTTTCTTTAAATTATAACAGAGTTTTCTGGTTCTGGGTTTTAATTATTGCCAGTGTGTTGTGGTGAACTGAAAACTGAGCAAAGAATAGTCACACTGGAAACAGGCAGGCATGTTCACAAAAGATAACAAAATATGGGTGGGCATGGGGCAGACTATCCCATCCTGTAAACCAACCTTATTTAAACCAATATTCGTTACCAGAGAGGCATGTCACTCCAACATTTAAACCAAAATTCATTACCAGAGAGGCATGGCACACCAACATCTAATCCAACATTCACTGTCAAAGAGAGAGGCATGACACACCAACATTTAATCCAACATTCACTGTCAAAGAGAGAGGCATGACACACCAACAGTTAATCCAACATTCACTATCAAAGTGAGGTTCACAAAACACCAACATTTAATCCAACATTCATCTAACAAGGAGAGGGTCATGTGACCTTAGTATTTATTTCCCAATGAGACACCATTATTTAACTCAACATTCACTATCAAAGTGAGGGGCATGAGACACCAACATTCATTACCATCCCAACATTTAACCCATAATTCACTATTAAAAAGTGGGGCATATGGCTGTAATATGTAATCCTGTATGGAACATCAACATTTAACCCAAGATTCACTATCCAAAAGTGAAGCATGTGGTTGCAATACTTATCCCTGCATAGAAGGCTGTCTGTCTATCTTCAGTCCACTTGTGTCATTAGACGTTGTGACCTTTTTTTTCCATATTTTTTGGCAGGCGAAAATCTTCTGGTGTCTTGCTAGGTCAATCCCAGTATCTGTTACCACACGTTAGGTTGGTAGCCCCTGGAATATACGATGGCCTATTTGTGGGACTGGTGGTGGTGGAAGAGTAAATTAGAGCAAGGTAGACCCACAGCCTGTCAGGCACCATCTATGCTGCACCGCTAACCACATTACCAAGACCTGATGCGTATAGCCACACAGTCCCCTTTTTGCGACATATTCTTTGTGGGGCGAGAATTCCTAGAATAATTTGAGTTCGATTTTTAACCTGAGTTTTGCCAGAGTAGCGGACGTTAAGCCTACACTTTTCTATTTCCAACTGCAAAGGAATTTTTAACGTGCGTGACACTGCACACGAATGTCTGATCTTACTACTCAGAGATCTAGGAAATTTTTACAGGATGAAAAAATCCCAGTCTCCACCGTGATTTGAATCCGCAACTTCCAGCACCTGAGGCGAACACTCTACCTTGAGACCACTGGGTCCCCCATTGGAAGGCTGTATAGTTGTTAATTGGAATGATTAACCTCCTTGAACTGATTATTGCCTTTGATATAGTCACTGGTGTAGATCTTTGCCAGCTGACATGGAGAAAAAACATGAAGACGGAATGCCAGTCATGAAACTAGAAACAAGCATTATGTACAAGCACCTTCCTGTACGCAAAAGCTAGATGTGATTTGTACATGATACATCTGGGTGTGATTGCTAGTGTCAGGGTTAGAAAACACATCTCAAGTCCTTATTGTACTCCTGGTAGCTAGCATCCTGACCAAAGAGGCAGGGATCTACACTGTGATCCTTATAGGGGTGACTGAGCCTGCTGGGATCGAGACGCTGAGCAGTATATGACCTGCAGCTGTCAGCGACTCAAAGCTGACTGCTAAGCGTCAGGGCCATCGAACCAGAGCTGCCAAGACTGTTCTACACCTTCACGCGGTGATCCTGAAAGAGAGGCTGCAACAGAGTAGACTGGCTAAGGAGAAGGAATCGAAGAGGGAAGACTAGTCCGGTATCCAAAAATGTCGGCTGGAGTGAATTCGAAAGGTGCAAATATTGCAGTCAAGCTGTACACTATGACGCAATGCATTCCATTCTCCTAACATTATAGTGCTACTTGCAAAATCCTTTTCAGGGCTTGGTAGCGGGAGTGTGAAAAGGAACAAAGATGAAGAATGAGCCTACTGAGATCCCTCACATTGCACTACAGCCAGGACTCAGGTCCACTTTCTTCAGAACACTTTGAGATATACCAAAAAACATAACCGTTTCAAACAACAACAAAAAGCTGTGATACCTCGGCACAGTGACAACATTGCTCCTGTCACACAAAACATTTGAAGGAAATAAAGACACCAGAACTGAATGCAATAAAAGTAACAGCTACAAGCATGTTATGTATGAATCTATTTAACACAGGGCATTATTATATAGGAACAATGAGCATAAAGGAAACGTATATATATATAAATATGTGAGCATAATCATTCAAATTTAATGGTAACATAACAATGACATATCATTTCTTTCATGCCATACTAAATACAGAGAAATACATGGCATTGCACCTGAAAGTAAGGTTGGTGTTTTATTTTTGTACAGAAGAGGGGTGTAGAGATGATTTAATTCAATCCTTAGTCACTCTTCCTCCTATTTCTTTCCCATACAGTATGTTGGCTATATTATAATATGACGCTTTCCCATACAGTATGTTGGCTATATTATAATATGACGCTTTCCCATACAGTATGTTGGCTATATTATAATATGACGCTTTCCCATACAGTATGTTGGCTATATTATAATATGACGCTTTCCCATACAGTATGTTGGCTATATTATAATATGACGCTTTCCCATACAGTATGTTGGCTATATTATAATATGACGCTTTCCCATATAGTGTGTTGGCTATATTATGATATGACGCTTTCCCATCAATAGTCCAAAGCATCGTAATCTTTACAGACTGATTATCTGATCTGGAAGATGGTGGTCGTTGTAAGCTTGAACTTACCCAAATAGCCCTAGATGCCAACCAGTTTTTAACATCTCATGAAGTCAGAATAGTTATGCATTGGATCCCTGGTCACTCAAATACACCTGGCAATGACAAGACAGACTGGCTAAGAAGGGATCAAGTCAAGAACAACAATACACACAAACAACTCTACAGACAGTCAAACAACTACTGAAGACTGCGAACGAGGCTTGGCTGAACAGATGGGCAATATGGAATACTGGGAGAGAAATATACAAACACATGTCAATCCCAAATCCCAAAGACAACATCAACAACCTGAAAAGAAGATATAAAAACACAAATTTCACACTCAACACATACAACTTAACAGTCACTTGAACAGAGTCCAACCACAACACACTCCATAGTGCCACTCATCCCTTATGAAACCGATGAACATCATCTTTTTTAATGTCCGGCGATTGACTGTGTTAGGAAAGAGCTTCTTTCTCCGAAGCCAGACAAGTGGAACACTGTACAGAACTAAACAACAGTTCACAAACATTTGCAGATACCACTTTATGGCATTGAGCCAAAGAGCAGGAGCCCACAGGCCGCTGGATCATTAACCAACCAACCAAATCGACTGTTATGAGAGTAGCGTTCCGCCAATGAAAATATTGAATGATCTTAATTCTAACTAAATGCTCCTCAATACACATGCAAGGCATGTCCGTCTTGGTTAAGGACTTCTCCTACCAAATGGAGACAAGGACGAGGTGCGAGTCTCTGAGGTTCTAAAATCATAATGCTCTTGATAGATGAAGACTGTATTGTATATGTGGTAATGCATCTAGGAGGTGTACAACTATAACCTCACAACAACTTCAAGGGGCGACACAACGAAACAGTGACCTTGCGCACAACTCAAACATGCTGGGTTTCGGGTTTTCTAAGCAGCAAGGTAGTAGTACCCTTATGGAATGTAAATCTATTTTTGAGAACTTGGTCTATAATTCCAAAGTTACAGGTTCAAATCATGTTGCACTTAGCATTACAGACTCAACATGTTTGGGATTTTTTCCATGGTATGACCACCTCTCCCTGTCGACCCAGCTGTAAATTGGTACATAACGAGTCCAGGGGAAAATTTCAGAATCCCTGCAGGAGTTATGGAGTTCATGCTACATCGCTGCACTTTCGGCAATGAAAGGGTCTGAGCACATAGTGGGGGCGCTATGCCATCGGTTCTACGAACCACTTTTCCCATTTCCAAATCCATTTTTTAAATGCATGCTGAAGTTGGATGCACTGGATAATTAGGCCCAAAATCCAGCACAAAGGACTCTGTCTTAGGAAAAACAGTCGAATACAAAGAAAATGAAAAAAAATACTATTTCAGCCTTGTAAACATTCTTTTAAAACTACAGACATAATATGGATTCATTCGATAGCACATAATTGATCGTTCGTAAACACTAGAACTGTACATCCATTCAGAGAGGAATATTATCTGAGGGTGGGATTTATTGTATGAAAGTTTTAAAAAACAAAGAAAACACAAGGGTTTAAAAACCCGCAGGGTTAAATCTAAAAACATAATTTTGCTTTTCGAGTTACATGTCATACAATTGAGGATATAATCACAGGGTAAAAATGGGTCGAAACTGGCAACTAATTATAACACAAAGTTGCCATCCTCGTTGGAACAGGGGTGCAGAGAGTGGTATGATGGGAGGGAGAAGCTTGAAGTTAAACTGTTGATAAATGATGATGCTTTTAATATCTTCTTCTATTGGATTCTCGTTCCCTGTAAAACATTGGGCACCCACTATACAACTGACCTCCATTGCAGGGAGTCTGCATTTGAGCAGTGACAGCTTCAATGGTAATGGTATTACATGACGAGGTTGCTAGCCCAATAACCTCCTTTCGCCCCCTTCAACGGCATACATGAAAGATCGGTTGTCCTATTCTTTCAACCCCGGGTACTACTCAAATGAGTTGCTTTATATACAATGGATTGGGCCAAAGGGCAGGAGCCCATAGGATGCTGAATCAATAACCAACCAACCGTCCGATGGATATATACTCTATATAGTGTCTCAACCTTCATTGCACGCACCTCAGGACATCTCGCTGGTGTCTTGATTTTTCCTCACCATCTTTATCATATAGACGAGTTAGATATCACTTACTTTGTCTTTAATTTCTGATGAAGGTCTTTTGGTCATGAAGTTTGAGTAACAGAGTGGTTAAAGCTCCTGTTTTTCACAGCAAAGCTGTAAATTGGTATAAGACCTACTGTTATACAAGAAAAGACGGTGATAAGGATACTAGTTATCCCATATTAGATCAAATGTAAACCCATCACAATGAAGTTTCCAAGACTTGATCCTCGACAGCAGCAGTGTTTGCTGTGAGACAACCTTTTCTGGATAGTTATAACGTAGGTCATTTTTGGTTGTATTCTTGCAATGATAAACTACTGATATGGTTGTTAACGGGTTTCAGGCTCAGGTGGAGCATGATGACCTAGACCCCGACCCCCACTTAATGTCAGGTGACATGTACTGATCAGGATCCAAACATCTTGTCAGGGTCAGGTAAAATATACTGATCAAGACCCCAGTCTCATGTCAGAGCCAGGTAAAACATACTGGTCAAGACCCCCACCTCATGTCAGGGCCAGGTAAAACATACTGATCAAGACCCCCACCTCATGTTAGGGCCAGGTAAAACATACTGATCAAGACCCCCACCTCATGTTAGGGCCAGGTAAAACAAACTGATCAAGACGCCACCTCACATCAGGTAAAACATACTGATCAAGACCCCCACCTCATGTTAGGGCCAGGTAAAACAAACTGATCAAGACGCCACCTCACATCAGGTAAAACATACTGATCAAGACCCCACCTCATGTCAGGGAAAGGTAAAACATACTGATTAAGACCCCACCTCATGTCAGGGCCAGGTAAAACATACTGGTCAAGACCCCACCTCATGTCATGGCCAGGTAAAACATACTGGTCAGGACCCCACCTCACATCAGGCAAAACAAGCTGATCAAGACACCCCCCCTCCCCCCACATTTGGCCCTCACTTCACATCAGCTGAAACATAACGACCAAGAACCCACCTCACATCCATACAGTGTACCTAAGAACAGCCCACATTACAGCAGCCTGAACAAAGAGGTGGAGATGAGTCTGCTGAGAAGCCTTGCCCTACAGCGAGGAGGATCCAGGCCCACATTCTTCAGTTCCCCCCAGGATGTAAGAAGAGCCACAGCAAACAAGTCTCTATAGACCAATGGTCAAGACTGAAAAGCTCAGATAACGAGTCTCTTGTATAACAAGATATTTGATACTACGAAAGTTCCTCCTTGTAATGAATTCTGGCAACCATCACTTATACTATAGTAATTTCACTGCATATTTACATTCACAAGCACGGAGAAAACAAATTACTTAAAATTAGTTGTACTCAACATCAGTCGTAATAAACTATCGAACTCAATCGATTAATTTACAGGCATTTACTCTCGTATACTCCACACATAGTGATTCATGCTGTTTCCATGTCATGTTTTTACACCAAATATTATTTTCATATACAAATAGCAACATATTGTGTCATATATCACACCAGCAGATCTTCATTGTGAAAGCTTCACTGTCAGAGCTCTATATGCAGATATGTCCCAACCCAGTCCCCAAAGAAAGTGTCAGAGATCATACCAGCCGATCTTCATTGTGAAAGCTTCACTGTCAGAGCTCTATATGCAGATATGTCCCAACCCAGTCCCCAAAGAAAGTGTCAAAGATCACACCAGCCCATCTTCATATTGTTACCTCTGGTAAGCTTCACTGTAAGTGTTCTGTTTGCAGACATGATCCAACCCAGCTCCAGAGATATTGTCAGAGATCATACCAAGCTCCAGAGATATTGTCAGAGATCATACCAAGCTCCAGAGATATTGTCAGAGATCATACCAAGCTCCAGAGATATTGTCAGAGATCACACCCAGCTCCAGAGATATTGTCAGAGATCACACCAAGCTCCAGAAATATTGTCAGAGATCACACCCAGCTCCAGAGATATTGTCAAAGATCACACCAGCCCATCACCTTGTTAGCTCTTGTAAGCTTCACTGTAAGTGTTCTGTATGCAGACATGATCCAACCCAGCTCCAGAGATATTGTCAGAGATCACACCCAGCTCCAGAGATATTGTCAGAGATCACACCAAGCTCCAGAGATATTGTCAGAGATCACACCCAGCTCCAGACATATTGTCAGAGATCACACCCAGGCCCAGAGATATTGTTATAGATCCAATCCAGCTCCAGAAATATTGTCAGAGATCACACCCAGCTCCAGAGATATTGTCTTAGATCACACCAAGCTCCAGAGATATTGTCAAAGATCACACCAGCCCATCACCTTGTTACCTCTTGTAAGCTTCACTGTAACTGCTCTGTATGCAGACATGATCCAACCCAGCTCCAGAGATATTGTCAGAGATCACCCCCAGCTCCAGAGATTTGTCAGAGATCACACCAGCTCCAGAGATATTGTCAAAGATCACACCAGCCCATCTTCATTGTGAAAGCTTCACTGTAAGAGCTCTGTATGCGGACATGTCCTAACCCAGCCCCCAGAGATATTGTCAAAGATCAGACCCATCCCAGAGATATTGTCAACGATCACACCAGCCCCAGAGATATTGCCAACAATCAGCCCATCTTCATTGTGTAACCTTCACTGTAAGAGCTCCAAATGCAGCCATGTCTCACAATCCAGCTCCAGAGATATTGTCAAAGATCACATCAGCCTCAGATATATTGCCAACGATCCCACGAGCTCCATATATATTGTCAAAAATCACACCAGCCCAACTTCATTGTGAAAGCTTCACTGTAAGAGCTCTGTATGCAGACATGTCCTAACCCAGCCCCCAGAGATATTGCCAAAGATAAGTCCCGCCCCAGGGATCAAGACACTGAGCAGCGCATGAGCTGCAGTGGTCAGCGACCCATAGCTGACTGCTAGCGTCAGGGCCAGCGAACCAGAGCTGCCAAGACCCTTCTACACCTCCACGCCGTGATCCTGGATAACAGGCTGCAGCAGGGCAGACTGGCTAAGGAGAAGGGATCGAAGAGGGAATGCTAACCCGGTACTCAAAAAATGCTTGCTGAAGTCGGATGTGTTGGGCCAAAATGTGCAAATATCGCAGTCAAGCTGTAAACTACGACACAACGCATTCCGTTCTCTGGACTACATTCTGCTACTTAAGCCCTTTTAGTGTTTGGTAGCGGGAGATTGAGAACGAACGCAGAAGAAGAAGAAGAAGAAGACCCGCCCCAGAGATATTGTCAAAGATCACATCAGCTACAGAGATGCTGCCAACGATCCCACAAGCTCCAGATATATTGTCAAAGATCACACCAGCCCCAGAGATATTGTCAAAGATCACATCAGCTACAGAGATGCTGCCAACGATCCCACAAGCTCCAGATATATTGTCAAAGATCACACCAGCCAAAGAGATATTGTCAAAGATCACATCAGCTACAGAGATGCTGCCAACGATCCCACAAGCTCCAGATATATTGTCAAAGATCACACCAGCCCCAGAGATATTGTCAAAGATCACATCAGCTACAGAGATGCTGCCAACGATCCCACGAGCTCCAGATATATTGTCAAAGATCACACCAGCCCCAGAGATATTGTCAAAGATCACATCAGCTACAGAGATGCTGCCAACGATCCCACAAGCTCCAGATATATTGTCAAAGATCACACCAGCCCCAGAGATATTGTCAAAGATCACATCAGCTACAGAGATGCTGCCAACGATCCCACGAGCTCCAGATATATTGTCAAAGATCACACCAGCCCCAGAAATATTGTCAAAGATCACATCAGCTACAGAGATGCTGCCAACGATCCCACAAGCTCCAGATATATTGTCAAAGATCACACCAGCCCCCGAGATATTGTCAAAGATCACATCAGCTACAGAGATGCTGCCAACGATCCTACGAGCTCCAGAGATATTGTCAAAGATCACACCAGCCCATCTTCCTCTTCTTGCCTCTTGTAAGCTTCACTGTTTAAGCTTTGTATGCAGACATGCTCAACCCAGCCCAAGATAGCATCAACAACTCGAGTCTACTTAACAAGTCTCATGTTATGAACAAGACATGTACCTCTGAACGAACAAAATTTAAACACAGAGTGACCACAGACCATATTACATACTAGAGAAACTGCAACAGGCAAGAGGAGAATTCAATAAACAAAAAAATTAAGTCAAACGCCAAATTCTGTGCTATTATGATTGACAGAACTGCAAAGACGACTTCTACCCCCACCCAATCATCAACTATCTGTATGGGGACACAAAATGACAAAAAAACATGGATATTCTACTACATTAACACAGGGATGAAGCCAAATACCAGTTCCACCTGTGTTACCAGGACCTGAATGGGTATAAAGAATAGTAGCACTGTTACCTTTCAGGAGGCATGCCATAAAAGGCAACTAAGGATGGTTATGCATGGTGCTGGCTGGCAACACCAACGATAGAAACTTCAAGCCACACGACAAAGAAAAGAAGACAGAAAATTAGACCAAAAGATAAGTCCCCTGGCTACCCAATCAATGTTTTTATGTCAAAGACACATTTGTACAAGCATACGCTAAACAAGACAGTTCATAATAATAAAAAACGTTTTTATACAACATAAACAAACATAGGCAAAGGATCGCTGAAGTGGACTCATATTCTGAAAGTAACTGGAAAACCCATGACACAAATTACAGCATTCAGCACAATATTAATGTTCAAGAACTCTCTCAAATCACATGAGACTCTCATACAATCAGGGCAAGCATGCCATAACCGATATTGTCACTTAATGTGGGATATGATCCTTCAAATACAAGGGACATGCCATGTGTGCGATATGATCCTTCCAATACAAGGGACATGCCCTGTGTGTGATGGGATTCTTGAATACAAGAGACATGCCATGTGTGTGATGGGATTCTTGAATACAAGAGACATGCCATGTGTGTGATGGGATTCTTGAATACAAGAGACATGCCATGTGTGTGATGGGATTCTTGAATACAAGAGCCATGCCATGTGTGTGATATGATCCTTCAAATACAAGGTGTCATGTGTGTGATATGATCCTTCCAATACAAGGGACATGCCATGTGTGTGATATGATCCTTCAAATACAAGGTGTCATGTGTGTGATATGATCCTTCCAATACAAGGGACATGCCATGTGTGTGATATGATCCTTCAAATACAAGGGACATGTCATGTGTGTGATATGATCCTTCAAATACAAGGTGTCATGTGTCTGATATGATCCTTCCAATACAAGGGACATGTCATGTGTGTGATATGATCCTTCCAATACAAGGGACATGCCATGTGTGTGATATGATCCTTCAAATACAAGGGACATGTCATGTGTGTGATATGATCCTTCAAATACAAGGTGTCATGTGTGTGATATGATCCTTCAAATACAAGGGACATGTCATGTGTGTGATATGATCCTTCCAATACAAGGGACATGCCATGTGTGTGATATGATCCTTCAAATACAAGGGACATGTCATGTGTGTGATATGATCCTTCAAATACAAGGGACATGCCATGTGTGTGATATGATCCTTCAAATACAAGAGCCATGTCATGTGTGTGATATGATCCTTCAAATACAAGGGACATGTCATGTGTGTGATATGATCCTTCAAATACAAGGGACATGCCATGTGTGTGATATGATCCTTCCAATACAAGGGACATGTCATGTGTGTGATATGATCCTTCAAATACAAGGTGTCATGTGTGTGATATGATCCTTCAAATACAAGGGACATGTCATGTGTGTGATATGATCCTTCCAATACAAGAGCCATGTCATGTGTGTGATATGATCCTTCAAATACAAGGGACATGTCATGTGTGTGATATGATCCTTCAAATACAAGGGACATGCCATGTGTGTGATATGATCCTTCAAATACAAGGTGTCATGTGTGTGATATGATCCTTCAAATACAAGGGACATGTCATGTGTGTGATATGATTCTTCCAATACAAGGGACATGTCATGTGTGTGATATGATCCTTCAAATACAAGATGTCATGTGTGTGATATGATCCTTCCAATACAAGGGACATGTCATGTGTGTGATATGATCCTTCAAATACAAGATGTCATGTGTGTGATATGATCCTTCAAATACAAGGGACATGTCATGTGTGTGATATGATCCTTCAAATACAAGGGACATGTCATGTGTGTGATATGATCCTTCCAATACAAGGGACATGTCATGTGTGTGATATGATCCTTCAAATACAAGGGACATGTCATGTGTGTGATCTGATCCTTCAAATACAAGGGACATGTCATGTGTATGATATGATCCTTCCAATACAAGGGACATGTCATGTGTGTGATATGATCCTTCAAATACAAGGGACATGTCATGTGTGTGATCTGATCCTTCAAATACAGGGGACATGTCATGTGTATGATATGATCCTTCCAATACAAGGGACATGTCATGTGTGTGAAATGATCCTTTCAATACAAGGGACATGTCATGTGTGTGATATGATCCTTTCAATACAAGGGACATGTCATGTGTGTGATATGGTCCTTTAATATACGGCCATGCCATTGGATGCCACCAAACAAACAAAAATGCCATGGGTGATCAAAGAAATTCTAGACCTTTGTGATATAAGGTCACTGAAAAACCAAAAACATCCACCTGATGAGGTCGACAGATATAAAGAGGTCAAGAAAGCGATACAATAAAAGAGGAAAGAGGCGAAAGAAGCGTGGATATGTGAACAATCATCGAAGAGAGATTAGACAGAAATGATGCTAAAGGAGCATACAAAGGTGGTCAATGAACTGGTAACACCAAGACAAGGCAGGAACTTTATGATCCAGGATAAAAGCAGAAAGTGTCTTATTGAAAACAATGACGTACTAGCACGATGGACAGAGTACTTTTCCGAGTTATACAACTGTGACGGACGGAACGAACCTGAGAAAACAATCCCTCCAACACCAACAACTATAGAGGATAACCAACTGATAACGAAGGAAGAGGTAGCTGCAGCAGTGAAGATATTGAAAAGAGGTAAGGCGGCCGGCGTGGACAATATACCAGCAGAGCTCTTACAGGTAGGTGGGTGGGTAGTGGTAGACCTGACACACATCTGCAACAAAATTTGTGACAGGAAACTGGCCAGACTTATGGACACAATCAATGGTTATACAGTTACCTGAGTCTGGAAACCTAAAGCTGTGCCAAAATTACAGAACAATAAGACCTCATCAGCCACTCTAGCAAGGTCATGCTTAGGTTAATCCTCGACCGATTGAAACCTCAAGTGGAGAACATCATTGCTGAGGAGCAAGCACGGTTCAGAGAGGGAGCAAGCACTACAGAACAGATATTTAATTTAAGGCTGCTAAGCGAGAAATATCTACAACAGGAGCAAGCACTACAGAACAGATATTTAATTTAAGGCTGCTAAGCGAGAAATATCTACAACAGCAGCAAAAACTGTATCATGTGTTTGTTGATTTTAAGAAGGCGTTTTATAGGGTATGGCATAAAGAACTATGGGCAACCATGAGGATGTATAAAATCAACGTAAGTATTATAAAAGCCCTTAACACCTGTATGACAAGGTGTCCAGCGCAGTTCTCGTGAATGGGAGGCAAGGGGACTGGTTTCACACATCAGTTGGTGTGAGACAGGGGTGTACACTCTCTCTAATTTTTTTCAGTATATTCCTTGAGGGAATTATGAGTGAGGCACTTGGAGGTCACGTTGGTACTGTCAAGATAAGGGGGCCGAACGATTACCGACCTTCGTTTTGCAGATGATATTGAGGGTTAGCGGATTCAGAACACTCGATGAAACAGCTCTTGACTATGGTATGGAGATAAACGCTGGAAAGACAAAATTAATGACCAACGCCGAGGGCTTCAACAATAGGATAAAAGCTAATGGCCAGGAACTCGAAGTGGTTGACCGTTTTAAATACCTGAGTTCGATTGTCAATGATGAAGGATCAAAATGTGAGGTGTTGGCCAGAATAGCACAGACAATAGCGGCGCTTGCACGGCTTAACAAAATCTGGCAAGATAAATGGTTAGTACTATGCACGAAAATCAGATTAATGCGTACATTGGTCCTGTCAATATTCCTCTATGCTTGTGAGACATGGACAGTTACAGCTGACCTTCAGCAAAGGATACAGGCTTTAGAGGTGAGATGTTTCCGAAGACTTTTAAAGGTCACGTACAAAGGTCAAGTTACAAATGAGGAAATACGAGATAGAATTACAACAGCAATAGTGCCTTTTGAAGACCACTTGGCAACTGTCAAAAGAAGGAAACTCACTTGGTAGTCACATATCGAGATCAAATGGTCTCGCAAATACCATCCTGCGCGGAATGGTGCAAGGGCAAACAATGAAGAGGCCGTCCCAAAAAGAGGTGGGAGGAAAACATAAAAGAATGGACCAATCTCCGAAAACAAGAGAAGGGTGGCGTGGGGTTCTGAAGATGTCTTGTATGCCCCAACGACATCACTGGTTACGGGATGATCTGACCTGACCATGCCACGTGTGTGACATGGTCCTTTAATACAAGGGTCAGGGACGATGAGGCTAACATCTGGTTAGGCAAAACACACTGATCAGAAAATGTTAGCCAGGGTAGGAGAAATATTCTGGCCAAGACCCTCACCTGACCTCCTCGTTGGTGGACCTGGAAACAGGCTGTTGTCGAGGACAACAATCTGAGGTTCGACTTGATCTCCGTTGTAGTGAGCGACACGCAGATGAGGATCCGAGTCCACCTTCATCGGCACGCTCTCGATGTGAGGAAAGCTACTGCAGCCCGTAACATAAAGCCATTTTTAGGGGACACATAAGAGTAATCTAATCATTGTGGGCATTCGATAACAACACTACAAGGGACATGCCCTGTGTGTGATATGATCCTTTCAATAAAAGAGCCATGCTCTGTGTGTGATATGGTTCTTTTCAATAAAAGAGAAATGCATTGTGTGTGATATGATTCCTTCAATAAAAGAGCCATGCCCTGTGTGTGATATGATCCCTTCTATACAAGAGCCATGCCATGTGTGTGATATGAACCTTTCAATACAAGAGCCATGCCCTGTGTGTGATATGAACCTTTCAATACAAGAGCCATGCCATGTGTGTGATATGATCCCTTCAATAAAAGAGCCATGCCATGTGTGTGATATAATCCTTTCTACATAAGAGCCATGCCATCATGAAATTATAAAAGTGAGCCAGCCTCAACGGGATCAGGTGCTGTGATAGATCAGAAACTTGATGACCATGATTGATTGGTCCTTTCATTCAAAGTGAAACATAGAGCGTTAAGAGAACGGTTTGCAAAGTTGATAAGCAATGATGATGCTCAGGATGATGGAGATGTTTCATATCCTGTACTCAAGTATACTACAGAAACTGTACACTGGAAGAGTGAGACGAGTTCTCGAGTATGGCATTGAGGCATGGACAACAGCAGCAAAGGCGAACTTTGATTAAATTAGCAAACTTCAAAACCAAGCCATGAGAGTTATAACAGGAGGCATGAAGTCAACGCCAATTGTAGAACTTGAAAAGATTACAAATCTGCAATCCATGACCGACAGAAGAGACTGCAGAGCCCAGCAGCAAGCAGAGAAACTCAAAAGACTGACAGACCATCCAATGCATCAGAGACTAAATAGATTTGGAAATGGGAAACTAAAGCGGAGAAACTTTCCAGAAATAGCCAAAGCAAAGATGAGCGAAGACCCTATGAACACCATAACAATACCAAAGCCCATCCCTACTGTACGCAAACCTACCTGGAGGCAGCATATCATTCCGGAGGTGGTAGAAAATATACCAGGTATTGGAAACAAGAACAGCCAGACTGAAAAAGAAAGAAGAGACAACCCTGAGGTACATAACGAAAAACTACCCAAGCATGGACTGGACCCATGCATACACCGACGGCTCTGTAACAAAAACAACACAGAACGGAGGGGCAGGGGTATTCCTGAGCCTAACAAATGGTAGAAAAATAACACTGTCAGTGGCAACTGGAAAATTCTCAAGCAATTTCAGAGCGGAGGCAGAGGCACTGAGGGCAGCAGTAGAAGCAATGCTGACAGGCGAAAGCAATGAAAGCCAGATAGTCCTGTTTACAGATGCCCTGGCCGTAGTCACAGCACTAAAAAGCCAGAAAAATACAGAACTTAATGATTTAAGAGCAGTACTATGTCAATTATGCCAGAAGTCTGCATCAAAAAGAGTAGTGGTACAGTGGGTTCCATCCTATTGTAACATCCAAGGCAACGAGGAGGCAGACAGACTGACAAAAGAAGGTGCAAGACTACCACAACCAGATTCTAGTGTGACCTACGAAGAGTCCAAAAGGCTTATTAGGGTCAGATACATGACCAAATGGGAAACAGAACACACTGGCTACACAAAAAAGGATGCCTATTACCAGTTGAACAGAAGAGAGCAGGTCGTGGTCTTCAGACACCGCACAGGCCACAACAGACTGAGGTACCACCTATTCAATAAACTGAAGATAGGTGGCACTGACGAATGCACTTGTGGTACCGGGAAAATGACCGCTGAACATTTGCTGCAAAACTGCCCGACATACGAGGACCAGAGAAAGCACACGTGGCCATCACCAGTGGCAACACTAGACAAGCTCTATGGCAATGTCGACAGCCTCAGGATGACCGCTGCTTTTTTCGAAAAAATACAGGTTGACATTTGACAGCGTACGAAGAAGATATCCTGTACTCTTTCGTCTTCTGATTCTTGTGAAATATGAGGGAGGGGTCACCGTAGTGTGCCTACTCACAGGAAGACTGTATCATCTGGACATTTGCAGTGGGGATTTCAATAGCAATGGTTTAACACGATGAGGTTCCTAGCCCCATTCACAACCCTTTGCCATCAAGCCCTTGAACGGCTTGCTTGGAAGGCTACAGTGGTCTATTTTTGTCAACCCGGGTACTACTGAAGGGAGAGAAGGAAGGCAGCTGTTAGAATCATGTCCGTTGTAGAACCTCACTCCCGTCACAGCCCATCTGAAAGAAACTCGATCTCATGCCAAATTTCCAGCCTGTTCCAGAGACGTGTCCAAGAATTCCTTGACATCTTGGTGCCATCACCTTCTTCATCTGCCTCTCTTGCCCGGCACCATACCTTCCCTTACCGTCCTCTCATAAGTGAAAATACTTTTATAAATAGCCTTTGGCTCGCGGCAAGGCCACCCTTGACGTATACAAGCCCTCACATATTCTATCTCTTCACTCACATTGCATCAATCATTAGATTCAGGGAGAGGAGACTAATGCCCAATCAGGCAAAAACCAACTGGCCAGACTATGTTAGTCATGGTCAGGTGAAACAATAACCATAACCCCCAAGAAGTTCTCACTGGAAACAGGATATTTCATGTCTATCTAACGAGGTGGGTGACCAGCACTTTCATCCTTATAGAGGTGAGATTACCGAGGAGCCGCGAATTGCACTATAGTCAGGAGGACCACAGTCCACCTTCTCAAGTACGCCTCGGAAAGGTGAGGACAGCCACTGCAACAAGTCACCAAAGAAAGTCATCAAGAGTAGCTAACTCAAGTACAGAGTGGCATTAGCAATAACATCATCTATCGTCAGATTCCGTGAGCTAACCTTGTCATATTGAAGCTCTCGCATATTGTACTTCTCCTCACATCTATCAATCACATGAGAACATAAGACTGTAATAATGACTCCACCGGCTCGTATTTTTGGCTGTCTTAATATGATCAGTTAGTTAGTTATCTTTCCACTTGTGCCGTTTAGCGTCGTGGGGAGCTTGACTCGTCTATCCTGCGCCAAGTACATTGCGTCGGTCAATGTGAGCCCTTTTCGTTGAACAATCACTCTAATGTTGTCTATCCACCTACCTAGTGGCCGCCCTCTTGCCCTGTAGCCAGATCTACCAGCGCTGTAAGTCATCAGTGGAAGATGATGAGGGTGCATTCTTATGAGAAGACCAAACCAACTTATTTTCTGCCTGGAAATGTATTCGGCACAAGACGTAGTGCCGACCATACTTCGAATGTCGTCATTCCGCATTCTGTCTCTTCTGGTAACACCAACGACTTTCCTGAAACTCTTCATTTCACAAGTCGAAATTCTGCTCTCGCACGCCCTTGACAGAGGCCATGTCTGGCACTGGTAGCACAAAATCAGCATAAATATACTGTTTATCAGCTGTTGCCTTGTTGCCAAACTAATGCTCGGGTGTCTAAGCAATGGGGACAGCTGATAAGTCACTGCAGATGCTTTCTGACACCTTGTCTCAATTTCCCTGTTGATCCTACCGTCTGCTGAAAAAAAACTGCCCAAATACTTGAACTCATCTACCTAACTAGCTAATATGATCAACCTTTACAATGGTCAGTAAATTCACAGTGAAAGATCAAAATATTCTACATTCCCAAGCCATGCAACTGTCTTTCTGTTTTTTCATTATAATGGCTGCTTAATTGAATAATATGTTTAAAATATTGTGCGGTGAAACTTTACAGCGGGAATGTGCAACCATGGCCCACTACATTATTTTATCCAATCTGATTATGTTGTACAAAATAAAATAAAACTCGGTTTATATAACATGTCACCACCCTTTAGACGTGTACCATTTTTTCTTCTTCATTGCTCGTATCACCTTGGGATGCATCAGCCATCAACAAATCCCCTCCAGTAGACCTACCATGTGCTATTTTTTCAGTTATTTCCAGCTTCTTTCTGTTTTTTTTGGTATCTGCCCTAGATCTCTTCTCCGTGTGTTACCTTGGCCTTCATTGGTCTCATTTTCCTTGTGGGCTCCATGATGAAGTGCCTAGTCAACCTGATTTGGGACTTTCCCAGCATGCAACATATCGAGAGCTACCATCTTCCAAAAATTTCCTGTTCCATCTGCATTTGCCCTATAATCTCCCATAAGCTTTTGTTTGTAACCTTGTTGAACTATTGCAGGTCCAGAATACTTATAAACTATGCTGACATGCTGTTGCTGTGTTTAACCCTTTGAATCCCATTCCCCCGTGCTCTTGAGAAAATACGCACAATGTAGACATTTGAGTAAAGCTATTTCCTATGACAAAACAATATCTAAAATTGACTGACCTGCTAATCTCCAATGTTCCTACTTTAGTAGAGTGTGGAATATATTCATCAAATTTACTTGATACATTATGTGGGAGACCCCCAAGACTGTAGTCTGTTTACTGTGAAACAGATCTAGTTTCCTAATCAATGGATGAATGGTAATCCGAATCACACACATTCTGTTGTTCAAATAACAAGTGATCCTTTTCAGAATAATCATTATCTAAATTCAATTTATCAACCTCAAAATACTTGAAATTACTTTCAACGACATGCTCTGTTGTTAGCCTTTTAGAATGGCCATTTTCTGAATTTTCAAAACCATTTTCATCACGAAACTCTTCCCGAAAACATGCTTCAATATTTGCCTCGCCATATTTATTTCCGGAAATGTGTGTACTGTGAAGACATCACTATAATACAGTCAACATTCATGCAGTAAAGCTAAAATTACTCCTTTAAATAATGGTCTACCCATCACACCGACAGACGGATGGCTCAGGGAATGGGGTATTTATACACATCCAGATATATCGGTGCCACGGATTGGGGGGGTGTGTGTGTGTGTATGTGTGTGGTGGTTGTTCAGCTTATCCTCAACCACGCGGTGCTTGACCCTAGTGCAGGAATATGTTGCAAGTGCCCACGCTCTGTAACTGAAAATGGCTCTGCAGTTGAGAGAGAGAAGAAAAACAGTTGTATTCATCCGCAGACAATAATTCAGGTTTCCTCCTTTCGTACAAAAATTACAAATGGCAAAAAATGTACATAGCCGAGCCTCGCTGGCGTGATGTATACTATGACCTCATACAGAGTGTCATCATTGCATGACACCTGAACAATCAACATCAGAAGACTATATCCACATTGTATCTGTACACATGTCTAAAATCTGACTGCATATAAAACCAAATAAAATATGGCAACACACACAATTGATTTCAATAAAATAATGCAACCACATTGACCAGATTATCTGAAAATGGTTGATTTAGTATGACGGCCCATTGCCCTAATCCATGCTTAGAAAGGTAGAGAAGAGATCTATAGTGGTAGTGGATAGCGGCTGCAAACCTGGATGGGTATGTGTGAATCCACTGTCCTAGTCATGCTGGGGTTCATTGAAAGGAATGGTCTGATTGCAGATATAGTGAAATCAGTTTTTTTAAATTCTCATGATTGTCATCCCATGATTGTCGTGGTTCATATTGCTCCACTGAAACTAGTACTGGGTGTCAAGATCATAGCATATGTCTTGCTTTTGATCTTCCTCTTTTTCCTAAGGCAGAGGCCGCTGTACTGTTTTGAGCCCAATGGCCCAGTGCATCTGACCTCAGCATGAGATATTTGAATGGGTTACATTCCCGCTGGGTTATGTTCATTGCTGTTTCATGAATTCAACTACAGACAAGTTTGGGTTGTGATCTGCACCACAAACTGCTTCATTATGCGACCCTTCCTGTCGAATTGTGGACCTTGTCCCGCATCTTCTTACTTAGATTTAATATTAACCTTTACGGCACAAAAGTCAATGTAAATCGACTGATGTCATGAAAATTGTACCACGAATGTAGGTGGTACTCGACTTATTGATGTCCTTGCATAGCAATGGCTGTTCTAATCAAATATAATCAAACGTCTACGTAGAAATAGTCTGAACAAAACTGCTCTTTTGATTGTAGAAAGAACCGACTTCTGTCATGTACCGTTAGATACAAACAATGGTGATTTGTGCACTGGTGTTGAACTTTTGGAAACAATTTCCCATGTTTTTCATTTAGATTTTAAAATTCACCCATTATTGAAAATGGGTAAGTTAAGCTTCTGCAACAGATTTTTCAAAGATAAATCTATTTAGATTGTTTATGTAGATAAAATAATTACGTTTATAGTCTAAAGTGACAGATATGGCCATTGCTGTAAACATCGAGTCTGCTTTCGTAAATTAGGTTTTTTTCACTTTAACCAAGGGACCCTGAAAGCGGGTGAGTCTATATGTTTGTGCTGTTTTTCCACACTATCACCTCCATTGTCTTGTATCTCAGAAACTAACACACAACAAAAACATTAACACCAACACATACTTTATACATTTATATCTCTACTCACAATAAAATCATGTCAATAGGCCATCAAATAAAAAAGTTACAGGTTATCAAAGTCAACTACCCTAGAAAGTTGTGACATGCTGAAAAATAATACAGCTGCAAGAGAAATTACGTAATTTGTAATATAGTCTCATCATGGTTAATATTGACAATTATTTGGCTATTCATTGGACAATGAATTGGACAACGAAGGACAATGAGCATAAAGTGGCAGGACATGGTAAAGAATGAAGACCTTTTGGAAAGGAACCAACAACAGCCAGTGGAACAACAAATTAAGTGAAGAAAATGGGGCTGGATAGGAAAAAAGCTGTGGGGAGAGAGAGAGAGAGAGAGAGAGGGGGGGGGGAGTAGACCAACAAATTCATGGAGAAGAGGATGTGAGAAGGAACTAAGATTAAATGATTACACCTGGAGAGAGGCAGAAGGAACTAAGATTAAATGATTACACCTGGAGAGAGGCAGAAGGAACTAAGATTAAATGATTACACCTGGAGAGAGGCAGAAGGAACTAAGATTAAATGATTACACCTGGAGAGAGGCAGAAGGAACTAAGATTAAATGATTACACCTGGAGAGAGGCAGAAGGAACTAAGATTAAATGATTACACCTGGAGAGAGGCAGAAGGAACTAAGATTAAATGATTACACCTGGAGAGAGGCAGAAAGAGCAGTCCAGGACCACGCATGCTGGCGAGATGACATAATGGCCTATGCACAAAGAGGAGCGACAGGCTTTGATCGATTGACTGAACTATGATAGAGCAGCTATTGGAATATGTCTTTATATATGGAGTCTTCAGATCAGTGTCTGACTGGCCTTTGTAATATAGAAGGTCTTATACGGCATGACCTGTTGTCACACACTCAAGTCATTGATTGGCAAAGGCCGACGTCCATCGTAGACGATAATAGCATAATTTATTTTGTTAGCGCTACTTTTTATCCTCACTCTCTCGTCTCATGCCGCCCAACCCCAGTGTCACGTAAAGGACAAGATGACTAGGGGGCGACTATGAGATGCAGGGAACTCCGCATTAAGCACCCGTGAGAAAGACGGCGGATTCCGGAGACGAATCCACACCACCTGATCTCGAGGCCGACGGCTTAACCACTTCGCCAAGTCATTGATAGCTGATCTTTAATTTGCTGCTGATAAGGGTTAAAATCTCATCAATCTCCAGTATGAGGCAGTGACCAACTCTGAGGTGGACGACACCTCTTTAATGAGGGCCCGTATGTCGAATTCTCAATTCTTGCTTCATAATGTACAAAAGAGCTGGCTATGGCATGAGCGGACATAGAGGCACTGAACCTTCATAATAGGCCTGATCTTTCTGTAGGTTGCAAAAATGAAAGAACTGACATGTTGGCCTGCGCTGAACTTATATTACAAGACTGTCCTGTACGGTCAGTCAAGGAAGATAAACTGGTCCAATGACTCAACACTAAACTGTATGGAGCTCCAAACCCGCCAGACAGTGTGAATATCAAAAATGTGATCACAGGAAGAAAAAACATCCTGGCCTTTAAGGCAATCACACCAGGGACATTAGACATTAATATGGGTGACATTTTGAAGTGGATGAATTAAGCCTTCCATAGGATGGCACAACACTCAATGATCCAGCAGTTCCCAAATTGCAAAGTTTTGGATCCAGCAGGCAGGAAGAATGCCTGAGAGGACAGAGCAGAACCTTTTATTTCCTGAGAAGAACTAAATGCGCATGGGTTTGCCAAGGTGTGAAGTGAAGTCGATTCCTGACAGAAAATAAATCAATTTCTTTTCACACCAACACTGCATGTAATGTAATTGCACACAATCTTTCTATCCCCAATGACAATATACTGATAGTCTTCTTATCATCAATGACAATATTCAGACATTCCTTCTATCATCAATCACAATATTCAGGCATTCTTTCTATCATCAATGACAATATACTGATATTTTTTCTATCACCAATGACAATACACAGACATTCTTTTTATCATCAATCACAATATACTGATATTAAGATCTTGAATGTTTGATCTGATAAATGTATATCATGGTGAATATCAAATATACACTGAAAATTGGCACAAAGAAGCAACTATCTTTGTACGTATACATTTGCTTTTAATTAAGACCACCTCGTCTGTACACATTTGTTTCAATAGAAGCCACACCCCATGTGGACTCAAGGGTCCTTTATTGGGGAGGAAGCTAAAGGACCCCCCCCCCCCCCCCCCCCATCGCTCTACTATGCATGCCATGAATGATGACTAAGCAGGGTTGTGCACGGGGCTGGCAACCTCATCGTGCAAAATTACACTGCAAGAGTACATCAACTGTTTCAGGTTTCCTAGAAGGTGGTCAGACAGCAGTGGTGGACTCCCATGCTTCAAATGCAGTATATTATAGGAAGGATGATGATAGAAGTCACGCATATTTCTTCAATGAGTGGCAAGGAAACAAACACTGCCTTACTAAATTACTCAAATCTGCAATCAAGATCTCCACATTAGCAAAACCTCACGTGGAAAAATAAAATACACATCGTAGATTATGGACACATGCAAAACTGACATCAACCAAACTGAAAGGAGAAATTTGGAAAACTGCCATGCTGCGGGTGGCTCCCATGGTTGAAGTGCCCCGCACCTGAGTGGCCCCCAAAGGTGAAGCCCCCCATACTGCCTCCACCAAAGAATGCTTGAAAAATCTGGTTTGGGTCCACTGTTTCTGTAAGAGAGATTGAGTCACATTAGATTGGTCATGTAGAGAGATTGAGTCACATTAGATTGGTCATGTAGAAAGATTGAGTCACATTAGATTGGTCATGTAGAGAGATTGAGTCACATTAGATTGGTCATGTAGAGAGATTGAGTCACATTGGATTGGTCATGTAGAGAGATTGAGTCCCATTAGATTGACCATGTAGTGAGATTGAGTCACATTAGATTGGTCATGTAGAAAGATTGAGTCACATTAGATTGGTCATGTAGTGAGATCGAGTCACATTAGATTGTTCTTGTAGAGAGATTGGGTCACATTAGATTGGTCATGTAGTGAGATTGAGTCACATTAGATTGGTCATGTAGAAAGATTGAGTCACATTAGATTGGTCATGTAGTGAGATCGAGTCACATTAGATTGTTCTTGTAGAGAGATTGGGTCACATTAAATTGGTCATGTAGAGAGATTGAGTCACATTAGATTGGTCATGTAGAGAGATTGGGTCACATTAGATTGGTCATGTAGAGAGATTGAGTCACATTAGATTGGTCATGTAGAGAGATTGGGTCACATTAGATTGGTCATGTAGAGAGATTGGGTCACATTAGATTGGTCATGTAGAGAGATTGAGTCACATTAGATTGGTCATGTAGAGAGATTGGGTCACATTAGATTGGTCATGTAGAGAGATTGAGTCACATTAGATTGGTCTTGTAGAGAGATTGAGTCACATTAGATTGGTCATGTAGAGAGATTGAGTCACATTAGATTGGTCATGTAGAGAGATTGAGTCACATTAGATTGGTCATGTAGAGAGATTGGGTCACATTAGATTGGTCATGTAGAGAGATTGAGTCACATTAGATTGGTCATGTAGAGAGATTGAGTCACATTAGATTGGTCATGTAGAGAGATTGGGTCACATTAGATTGGTCATGTAGAGAGATTGAGTCACATTAGATTGGTCATGTAGAGAGATTGGGTCACATTAGATTGGTCATGTAGAGAGATTGGGTCACATTAGATTGGTCATGTAGAGAGATTGAGTCACATTAGATTGGTCATGTAGAGAGATTGGGTCA
This sequence comes from Ariolimax columbianus, assembly GCA_036924085.1. Classification (NCBI taxonomy): domain Eukaryota; kingdom Metazoa; phylum Mollusca; class Gastropoda; order Stylommatophora; family Arionidae; genus Ariolimax; species Ariolimax columbianus. Next base: position 41,059,102 of record JAVGWX010000012.1, on the reverse strand, counting down.
CATTAGATTGGTCATGTAGAGAGATTGAGTCACATTAGATTGGTCATGTAGAGAGATTGGGTCACATTAGATTGGTCATGTAGAGAGATTGAGTCACATTAGATTGGTCATGTAGAGAGATTGGGTCACATTAGATTGGTCATGTAGAGAGATTGAGTCGCCAATTTGTACACTTCTGACAGAATTTGAGGGAGAGGTGCAGTTTTTCAATTCATGTCTCTGTCGTGTTTCTAAACACAATTATTTTATTGGTCTTAACCTTATTCTAAAGCCATATCTGGTATTTCAAGAATGCACAGTGGGAAGGTTACAGGCAATTCTTGTCTGACACCAAACAATTTAGTGTTGTCCATATACACTCTGCATGACAATGATCTTTTACTTTTTCGTTGGATTTCTTGCTTTCTACATATTCTAGTTAGTCATTCAAAGTCATGAAGGATGAAAATAATAGAGTTGTATATGACTTTTGGTCTTGGATGGGGATGACTAGTGTGGTTTTATAACCCAGGCACTGGCTAGGAAGGGATCAAGTCAAGAACAACAATACACACCAACAACCCTACATAGAGTCAAACAATTAGGATTGAGATTGTTGGAGACAAAGTTGGGACCTTCGGAAGTACAACCAATGTGGAAGATTTGGTCAACAAGTAATTAAGCAAGTACTTTGTATGGAGACATTCGGACCACCCTGTAGATACCAAATTTATTTTCTACCTCGGTGTTTCTGCTGTTAACCTGTACTGCGCGGGAATCAGTGCAAAGCGGCCGGAGTCATGAACATCATGGCGCATAGGTGGTTGACTCACATTGTTGTTGCATTGTGGCGGCCATTTTAACCAAATTAAAAATGGACGCCACGTAGTAATAGTCTAAACAATACTTATCTTTTGATTGCAGAGAGTTCCGACTTCCGCAATGTACAGTTAGATACAAAAAATGGCGATCGTAGAATTTGTTTTAGACATTTGGAAATTATTTCTTATGTTTTTCGCTTGGATTTGAAGATTTACTGATTGTTGAGAATGGGGGAGTCAAGTTTCTGTAACGTATTTTTCTGAGGTAGATCTGTTTAGATTGTTTATTTAGATACAATAATTACGTTTATAGTTTAAGTGACAGACATAGCCATTGCGTTAACCATCGGTAATCCGTTGTCGGCGGTCTAAAAAATGTCTTTGTTCCAACCAAGGGACGCTGAAAGCGGGAGAGTCTAAGTGCGCTGTTTTTTTTTGTAAACACTATCACCTTCATTTTTTTAATCTCAGAAACCCAACACACACACACAAACAAAAACAACAACAAATTCTTTATTAATTTATTTCACTACTCACAAACAAATCATATCAATAGACCATCAAATAAAAATGCTAGAGGCTCTCAAAGTAGCAACCGTAGTTAAACGGCATGACATACTGAAAAATAATGGAGCTGCCGGGAACATTGCGTTCATTTTGTATGTAGTGGTAATGGTTAAGGATGTTGTGTGGTAGTTTATAGCTAGGCTAAGATATCTGTGACATTTGGCCTGGCACATCCAGTTTCAGCAGCCTTTCTTGGATCGAGTTTGCCTTCCATGTTCAATCCATTTTCTCTTAATCTACAGTCTATTTTCAGGGTTACCACTTGGAAGTGGACTAGGGTCATGGTCATCTATGGGTCGCTGACCTTGACGCAAGCAGCCAGCTATGAGTCACTGGCTCTGTCAGTTCATTCCCTGCTGCATCTTTGGTTTCAGATACCAAGTAAAAAAAAGATGACAAGAATATAATAGAACAAGTTATCAACCTGAACAAAACTTACCAAATCCAAAGCCTTCTCCATCTTCCAGATCCTGGCCACTATCATAACGAGCCTTCTTCTTAGCATCAGATAAAATACTGTAAGCTTCCCCCAACTCTTTGAACTTCTTCTCCTCTTCCTTCTGTTTATCTAAAGTGTCATGGGAGTGACGATCTGAAATCATTTGAAATTCAGCAACATTCAATAATGCAAACTTATTTTCTAAAATTTATTTCCTCTAAGATTTGGTATACTCATTTTTCTTAAAATATAATTTATTCAATTTTTGTTTGGTAAATTGTACATTTTTTTCGGTATATGAGAGCTGATAAAAAAGTACCAAACCTTAGGCTGGAAAATAACATCTATTTAGTTCATCTTCGACATTCATTCTGAAAAGGACTTTTGTAACTTTGTGTCACAGTTTGCAGCGAGGCTACTATATCTGCAACTTTCAGCCCAACACATTCGATTTCAGCACCGCACTTTTGGAACCAAGTTTACATTCCCTCTTCAATCCCTAATTTCTCAGCTGGGCTGTGTGGTTGCAGTCTGTTTCCAGAATAGGACCTTGGTCAGTTATGGGTCCTGACCCTGATGCAAGTAGTCAGCTCATTGGCTGCTACATCTTCAGCCCCACATATTTAGTTCAAAACCTAATCCCCTTCAAAAAAGGCCCATTTCTGAGTTGCCTCACTTCTCCCAGCGGTGCTCCCATGAATGGAAGCATTTCTCAGTCATTTTTTTGGAATCTCCCTCAGGCGCATCTCATTGCATTTGTCTTGATCTTCTATGTCCTGAAATCTTATCTCTACAGTTGATACTTTAAAAGAACCACAAGTCACAAGAAGTCATGTCTGGGAAGTAGGTGCTGAACCTTTCCAATGGCCTGTTTCAATAACAAATTCTGGATGAGATATAATAAGTAGGCTGGAAGATCCATGACAACAATGTGCCTGCCCTCGCATCAGTTTTTTTCCCCCGTCTAAGACCAGATACTTTTGATCAGCCCTTACATATAGGTTTGTGTTGGAAACGTATAGATGTATGTGTGCAAATGTTTCCATCAATTTTCAGTCCAGTCCACTTTTTTCAATCTGGTCCACCTGATTGTGACCAGATCCTTTCTTCACCCCCTTGCATTCACCAACTCTAAGGAAGGTACCCATTTACAGTAGGGTAGACTGAAGTGTATGATTAGTGTAGTGGTAGAGCACTCAATTTTTAAGGCAAAGACACGTGGCTGTCGCTACCGTCGATCCAGCTGTAAACGTGTACCTGGCATATGATCGGAAAGTCAGCAAAGAAAGAAATTGGCCACCCTTCCTTGAGCAAGCTGTGATTTAGTATACTGAAGTCTCTAACACCTTCATTCCCCAACAGTAGTGTAACTACTATGGGACAAACCTTTACTAAAGTCTCTAACACCTTCATTCCCCAACAGTAGTGTAACTACTAAAGGAAATACCTTTACTAAAGTCTCTAACACCTTCATTCCCCAACAGTAGTGTAACTACTATGGGACAAACCTTTACTAAAGTCTCTAACAACTTCATTCCCCGACAGTAGTGTAACTACTAAAGGAAATACCTTTACTAAAGTCTCTAACAACTTCATTCCTCGACATAGTGTAACTACTATGACACATAAACCTTTCCTAAAGTCTCTAACAGCTTCATTCCCCGACAGTAGTGTAACTACTACAGGACAAACAGCCCGTTTAGGGATGGCTACTAGGAAGCCAAGATGAGGGTCTTGGCCATTTCTTTTTCCTGGCCCTGACTAACAGTATATTTTGCCTGACCAGATGTTAGTCTTCCTCCCTACAACTGTATAAGATTTTCAGACACGAGGTACAGCAAATTTTCATACAAACAATTTCTATTCCCATGAACACCCTCTTTAGTTTCCAATCATTATTTAATGGGACGGCGTGAGCTAGTGGTTAAGTGACATGGCTACAGTGGTGCTATTCATCTTATTCGGGGACCACAGCACACATACACACCAAAGCCTCTACCCCCCAAAGCCTGTTTTGCACCGGATGTGTAACAAGCCATCTTTGTAACCCCTAATTAGTTTTCACTAATATGTAACTCTTAACATTCCTCTATAAAACCACATCTATTCATCATCCACTAGTCTACTTGTTTGGTTACAGATTACCATAGGTCCTGTATACAAGAAGCAGGTACAATGATGTATCCACTTTCCGCAACAAATCACAAAATGTACACCTGACTCACCTGGATGGTGTATCAATGCACGCTTCTTGTACGCTCGTTTGATCTCATCCTCTGTGGCAGTTTTATGAACACCAAGGATTTTGTAGTAATCTTTTCTCTTGCTCTTTTTCAATTCTAACTTTGCTTGCTGGAGAAACTGCTTATTTTCTGAATCATTGAAAACCATATCAACAAATGAATGAGTTTGTATAAACAAGCAAATGTTTTTGTATCAACAACCGAATGTGTTTGTATCAACAAGCGAATGTGTTTGTATCAACAAGCAAATGTGTTTGTATCAACAAGCGAATATGTTTGTAACAAGTAGATTTGTTTGCATCAACAAGTGAATGTGTTTACATCAACAAACGAATGTGTTTACATCAACAAACGAATGTGTTTGTATCTATCAACAAGTGGATGTGTTTGTAACAAGTGAATTTGTTTGCATCAACAATTGAATGTATTTATATCAGCAAGTGAATGTGTTTACATCAACAAACGAATGTGTTTACATCAACAAACGAATGTGTTTACCTCAGAAAGTGAATGTGTTTACATCAACAAACGAATTCATTTACATGAACAAGTGGATGCGTTTACATGAACAAGTGGATGTGTTTGTATCAACAAGTGGATGTGTTTGTGTCAACAAGTGGATGTGTTTGCATCAACAAGTGAATGTGCTTATAACAGCAAGTGAATGTGTTAACATCAACAAATGAATGTGTTTGTATCAGCAAGTGGATGTGTTTGTATCAGCAAGTGGATGTGTTTTTATCAGCAAGCAGATGTGTTTACATCAATAAACGAATGTGTTTACATCAAGAAAAGTGGATAAATTTGTATGAACAAGTGAATGTATTTACATCAACAAGTGAATGTATTTACATCAACAAGTAAATGTTTGAACCTGGTCCTTCTGCAGTGAGGCATGAATGCTCACACAGAAATAAGAAGTAAAAAGACAAAACTATATTTTCCCGTTCATTCTATTTTTTGTGGGTATTTCTGACGAACTAAAAAAGGAGACAGATTTAAAATATTAAAATAAACACGTTTATCTTCTTACACTTTGCAGCTCCACAGTGAATCCTGACCTCCCTTGTATTACCCTGAGTGGCATGGTAGTGTAAAATATTTATTATCATCATCTGCAGGGAATGCTTTCTATCTGTTCCTGTTTTGTGCCACGAGACACCGTCTGAAATGTGTTTTCTATGTCACCTTGTTTTACAAACTTATCATCCTCTGCCATTTTATTTATGTGCTTTCTCTTATCCTGCCAGATACTTTTTCACTTTCAATTTTTTTTTTTTTTGTTCGCTTTATTTCTCTATTCCCCAGAGCATTACACTATGTTTTTATTTTGGATATGTAGGTCCAGTGCATCCGACTTCGACATGCATTTTATGTAAGGGTCTGCTTACTCCTGCATTTTTTTTTAGAGTTTGCGTCCCCATTGTAATGGCCGGTGCTGTGATTGGGGATCAAACTCAGCACCTTTGAGTTGTGAGCTTTGTTACTTAACAACTCTTGAGTATAATGTATGCAGTCTTGTCGTTTCTTCTTCATGCACACTGATTTTGTTTCATAGTCCCCCTTCCTTCTATCAGGTCTTCCTGTTTTTTTTTTTGGTGAGTAATTCATTATACTTTCTACTGCTCTTTCCAAGAACCTCTTCAAATGTGTCCTGAATTGTTTCCTCAATTTGTAAAAGGTTGTACTAATGACTATCGAGAATTTCAAATCTGTTCTTCAGATTTAGTTTGACCTTATAAGCAGTAGCGAAGCGTTAGAATAGACAGACTAGGCTGAATTATCCCAAAACAGTTTTCAAGAATTAGAGAAAACATATATTTGCATAAAACAGATGTGAAATAAATTAGTAATTGAAGTTGTCATTTTTGTTTAAGCGTAGTGACATATTAGCAAACACGCAAAGCGGCAAAGTGAATTTATCAGTGACTATTGGAAAGTTAAGCTGATTGCGTCCAGCCTAACACAGTGTAGGAATTATATGTCAACTGGTGGTCACTACGGGGCTACTTTTTTCTGACAACCAATAAGCCACAAATTAGGCCAGTCTTCCCTGACAGAATATTACATTCCAAGTTCTCAAAAGTGTGTTTCAAATATTTAAGTGGGATTTTTTTTAGTTTTGTGATTGCGATTTGATCACATGTTAAAGGGGAGGATGATAGATATTTTGTCAAGAAATGAAACAAAGACGCTTAGAACTGATTTACAAGAAAACGTATAAACACAAAGTACTTTTCAACAATTTTTAGACATCGTTAAATGTGTCGCTTTATGTTCGTGACTCAGCTTACCCTAACAATTATCGTCACGCTTCACCACTGCTTATAAGGATGTACTTGTGTGTTGTATTTGTGGCTTGTTATAACTATTTTATCTTTAATCCCAAGTTTTATTATCATAGTCGCTAAAAGCAGGCGGTGGGCTGATTCTCCATCTGGTTCTCTCTTTACCCTCAAATCCTGTGGATCTCCATTTCCTAAACATTCTGAGAAATGGTCAATTTGGTTTTTGGTGTGTCCATCTGGTGAATTCCAAGTGGCTGTACATTTGAACCCGGTCACTGAAGCTGCGGAAGTCAAAGGTCTCCCCGTGTTGTTCTTGCCCATAATCAATTTATAATTGTCGCTCTCTTCTACTTTTGCATTTATATCTCCCATGATCATCTTTATGTCCCATCTCAGAGCTTTGCCCAGTCTACCTTGGAGCAAATCAAAGTGTTCTTGCTTGCTGTTTTCATCAGCTGTGTTTGCTGGCAGTAAGCACTGTATGACTATGATTTTTCTTTCTTTTGAGTGAAATCTTGATATTATTCTGTGTGATATTAGTTTCATTTCTATGCGTTTTCCTTTCGTCAATTGACAACATGAAAGTGTTTTATCAAAGTACAGGAGATTTTTTTCTGATGTCAGTCTGGCTCAAAACATAAAATGTAATCAATTGTGGATATCACTGGGAGACGGATTCCATCCCTCAGCTATAGAGTTATTAAAAGGGTATTCTTCATCATGGCCTGAATATACTATTGTCTCTCATGTGAGTGATGTTGTGTTTCCTGCACTGATACATCTTACCTCTGCAAGACCCAAGAGACTTGTAATGTTCCATTTCTTTGGCAACCAGGACTACCTTTCCTGTTTTGTACAGGCTTGTTATGTTCGAGGACCATATGCTGGATTTGCCTTCTTATCAGTGACCTGAATTCCATTGACTGGCGTTCATCAGGTCTCTTCAGTCACATTCTACATGCCTGCAAGGTTACAGATGTGCTATTCTCATCAACCCTGGTACTACTTTGGTGCCATATACAACATGAGATTCAAACATCATGATGGTAACAGTAGCAGCCTTTATTCTCAAATAGTGACTGATATAAAGATTGACTAGCCAACATTATCTAGCTTACCCCTAGTCTTGGCCATTTTGTAAATCTGCTCATAATCGCGGACAGCTTCTTCATATAGCTCTGTGTCTGTGTAACTGGTAAAATGGGAATACATGAAACAGAATATACAAACATAAATTATAAGGGATGGGTGAAATATATCTTCTTCTTCTTCTTCGTACGCTGTTTACAGCGATATTTACGTTGCACTGTTTTATTTTGTTAAGCCTGTGGCCTAGTGCATCCGATTTCAACAGGCGTTTCTGTAGGGTTGCCCTCCTTAGCCTTTGGCTGTCCCCAGCCTAACTGCAAGGCAACAGTTGTTTTTGGTCAGAGTTGTCTCTCTTAGGAAGTTGTCTTGCAGGACTATCGAGTCTTCCCTACTCGTGTCTATAGGGTTTGGCAATGATATGATGGACTATGTACTAGTTTGTACTATCCCGGAAGAGAGGCAGTCCAGTGTGACTTTGTCCCAGGATCGTCACGTCCTGCCAGAAATGTAGCATATGCATGTGAGTGAGGTATCTCTTTGCTCCCTTTATTTTCTCGGCTCGTCTGCAGTGATGGTACGCCTAGCATTCCCCGCCACCTGGGAATTGTCACAATAGGACAGGAGCTGCAATGTCCGCTGGACTGCATCTCTTCTGCGTCCATTGGGATGACTGATAGCTGACACAGGCAAAGAGCGAGGCAGGAGTGCATTTTACCAGGTGCATTTCTGTGGCTCGACCGGGCCGACTGAGACGCAAGCCCCAGCCGTGTCGTAGCCTCCCATCACAGCGGTGCTGAGATTTAGGGCGGGATTCTGGCTTAGAGGCGTTCGGCCGTAGTCCCTCAGATAGTAGCTTATCAGCCAAGCACGTGGACCAAATGTCAGCGACCTGCGATTCCTCTCGAAATAGTGCATTTGACCAGGGGACAAGCCTGGTCATTGCACGGAGATGTTGTTCGTCTGGTGTGCGGACATATCTCATGGTCAAGGGTTGAGTCTCAGCAGTTCGCAGTGAGGTAGCTGATCTACTGCTTAGGGCACCCCGACGGAGAACTAAGTCTTCTACAAATGGTTTCATACCTCATCGCCGTATGGGGTGAATATCGAGCAGCTTCCCGCCCGCTTTGATCGGCGGACGGCAGAGACATCATTCTGCGGCTCGACCGGGCAGGGCTGGAGCCCCAGGTCCCCACCATGTCGAAGCCTCCCTTTGCAATCGTGCTGAGCTTTTGGGCGGGATTATGGCTTAGAGGCGTTCGGCCGTAATCCCTCACCTTGTAGCCTCGCGCCGTTGGCTTATCAGCCTAGTACGTGAACCAAATGTCTGCGGCTCCTCTCGAGTTGAGCAGGATTACCGTAGCAACGCCCTGTCATTAGTAGGGTAAAACTGACCTGTCTTCCGAGGGTCTATTTCCAGCACCCGTTCAATATTAGACCGGACGTATCAATAGAGATCTTTTTAGTTTGTCAATTGCCAAGTTTCTGGAACCTGCGATTTCTGCAGGGTTAAGACCAGATTACCATAGCAGACGCTCTTTCATTAGGGGGTTAAGAGACTGACCTGTCTTCCGTGGGTCTAATACCAGCACATGTTCACTATTAGACCCCACGAAGGTGCTCTCGATTTGACAGTCATTCTACATTATTGGCGTGTTAAGTCAATTTAAGCCGCAGGCTCCACTCCTGGTAGTGCTCTTCCGTCAATTCCTTTATCAAACACTGAATGCAGACCAACCGTGCCACAGAGGGCATAACCCCAGATTTCCGAGGGTCTAAATCCAGCACCCGTTCCATATTAGACCCAAGGAAAGTGGTCTCGGCATGTCAGTCATTTCAGTGTTGGCCGTGTTGAGTCAAATTAAGCCGCAGGCTCCACTCCTGGTGGTGCCCTTCCGTCAATTCCTTTAAGTTTCAGCTTTGCAACCATACTTCCCCCGGAACCCAAACACTTTGGTTTCCCGGAAGCTGCCCGCAGAGTCATCGAAGCAACTCCTGCGGATCGCTAGTCGACATCGTTTATGGTCAGAACTACGACGGTATCTGATCGTCTTCGCGCCTCTGACTTTCGTTCTTGATTAATGAAAACATTCTTGACAAATGCTTTCGCAGTAGCTCGTCTTGCGGCGATCCAAGAATTTCACCTCTAACGTCGCAATACGAATGCCCCCGTTTGTCCCTGTCAATCATTACCTCCAGTTCCGAAAACCAACAAAATAGAACCGAGGTCCTATTCCATTATTCCATGCACCATTATTCAGGCAGCCGAGGCCTGCTTTGAACACTCTAATTTTTCAAAGTAAACGCGCCGGCCACCCAGGACGCTCAGCGAAGAGCACCCGTGGGAGAGAGCCGGCAGGGCAGGAGACAACGGGCAGTGAACCGGCACGAGCCGGACCGCCCGCCTGCGCCCCAATTACGAGCTTTTTAACTGCAACAACTTTAATATACGCTATTGGAGCTGGAATTACCGCGGCTGCTGGCACCAGTCTTGCCCTCCAATAGATCCTCGTTAAAGGGTTTAAAGTGTATTCATTCCAATTACGGGGCCTCGAAAGAGTCCCGTATTATTATTTTTCGTCACTACCTCCCCGTGCCAGGAGTTTGTAAGTTGCGCGCCTGCTGCCTTCCTTGGATGTGGTAGCCGTTTCTCATGCTCCCTCTCCGGAATCGAACCCTGATTCCCCATTACCCGTTACAAACATGGTAGGCATGTCACGTACCATCGACACTTGAAAGATGCGTCGCCGGCACATGAGGCCATGCGATCAGCACAAAGTTATACAGAGTCACCAGTGGGGACGCCGCAACCCCGCGAGGGGAAACGACGATTGGTTTTGAACTAATAAAAGCGCTCTTTCCGCGAGGGTCGGAGCTTGGTAAGTATGTATTAGCTCTAGAATTACCACAGTTATCCAAGTAGGATCGTGTCATCTAAGGAACCTCGACTGATTTAATGAGCCATTCGCGGTTTCACCGTGAGACAGTGTGAACTTAGACATGCATGGCTTAATCTTTGAGACAAGCATATGACTACTTGCAGGATCAACCAGATATCTGTCGGAGACGTACGTGCCGCACAGACCGGTCGGCGGAGGACGGGTGTGTAAAAAGCCTCACTGGGACGGCCGCAGGGACCGACTGACGAACGGACGGACGGTTGTTCCCCCCGTCCATCACTCCGTCGACCTAGGACCGCCTGACAGGGGCCCTTACACGCACCAGACGACCGACCGACTGGGCTCGCTCGAGGAGGGATGGCAGCGCTCTGTGCAGAACGGATCCCAACGACCCCGGCGATGAATTTCACTGGGACTAGAGACAATTTGGCCTTCCGGCCTACCCTTCTCCAGAGGGTTGGTCCCCGGGAGAACACAGGGCCTTCAGGCACGATTCCTGCTTTCTATTTGCCGATCACAAGCTCTTTGCGAGAGTCTGACCACCAGCGAGACGAACTGTCGAGTTCTGCTATAAGCCTTAGATAAATCACCACCGACTGACAATGTTTCTCGATACGGACCAGAGCAGCGCACCTCAGCGAAGGAGACGCCAAAAAAAATCGCATCCCGATACCTCTACGGGGAAAGGCGGGCAAGCGTTTTCCGCAAGCCCGCGCTATCGCTGCGCCTGGCGGGACTGAGATCGCTTTACGAACACTGGTTGAAATTGAATCGCGGTGGCGAGACTACCCCAGATGGTGAAATATATAAAACAGAATACTAAAAATCAGGGAAAACCCAATACATTGAAATGAATTATTAAACACATATGAAATCAATTATTAAACAACACATGAAATCAATTATTAAAGGTAACCAATAAAATAAATTATTAAACACAACATATGTTTTGGCCAAATACAACAGCATCAACTTGACACTGGCTTTGAATATTCTGATTTTGGCATAGTCTTGATGTCTCTGGATCTCCATGTTGTTTAGTTGTTAGGAATGCCATTTCTGCCTTCCGAATCCTGGTATTATGTTACCTTCCATGCTTGTCTTTAAAAGGTTAACAAACAAAAAAAAAGAGTGTTGCATAATAGCACCCTTATCATGTAAAACCCCTGCAATACAAACTTCTACACTAGGTAGATGGAAAGGAAGACTAACGTCTGGTCAGGCAAAATATACTGATCAGACTTGTTAGGTTCAGGTAAAATATATTGGCCAAGACCCTCACCTTGGTCTTCCTATAGCCCCCCCCTGGAAACGGGCTGTTTTCATGGTAGCCTGGTTAACGAAGTGAGGTATCGACATGATCCCCGTAGTAGTGAGCCACACACAGATGAAGCAAAGCATAGCACAACGGCCTGGAAAACCCCGGTCCACCTTCATCAGCACGCTCGGAATGTTACTGCAAGCCGCCACTTAACGCCCTTTTCAGTGCACACAAAAGAGTAAACCTACTCATTATGGGCAATCAACAACAACCCTGGATGAGTCAGACCACTTATACTCTTACTACATTCTATGAGTGTGGCAGGGGTCCTATTTTAATCCCGTTTTCATCTCAGCTAGAGTGGTTTGATTGTACTATTAGTCAATTCCTATGACATGTTTTCAGTGTAGCCAAAGACACAGCAAACAAGATGAAAGTGACTCATTGTTCAAGACACTTTTCTACCTCCAAGCAGAGGCCCTGGAAACAGGTTGCATCCGTGGAGCATGGTTGAGAGAATAGGGATCAATGAGCCTGGTTGAGAGAATAAGGATCAATCAGACGAGAGAATAGGGATCAATGAGACTGGTTGAGAGAATAAGGATCAATGAGCCCGGTTGAGAGAATAAGGATCAATCAGACGAGAGAATAGGGATCAATGAGTCTGGTTGAGAGAATAAGGATCAATCAGACGAGAGAATAGGGATCAATGAGCCTGGTTGAGAGAATAAGGATCAATCAGACGAGAGAATAGGGATCAATGAGTCTGGTTGAGAGAATAAGGATCAATCAGACGAGAGAATAGGGATCAATGAGTCTGGTTGAGAGAATAAGGATCAATCAGACGAGAGAATAGGGATCAATGAGACTGGTTGAGAGAATAAGGATCAATGAGCCCGGTTGAGAGAATAAGGATCAATCAGACGAGAGAATAGGGATCAATGAGTCTGGTTGAGAGAATAAGGATCAATCAGACGAGAGAATAAGGATCAATGAGCCTGGTTGAGAGAATAAGGATCAATGAGCCTGGTTGAGAGAATAAGGATCAATCAGACGAGAGAATAAGGATCAATGAGCCTGGTTGAGAGAATAAGGATCAATCAGACGAGAGAATAAGGATCAATGAGCCTGGTTGAGAGAATAAGGATCAATCAGACGAGAGAATAAGGATCAATGAGACTGGTTGAGAGAATAAGGACCAATGAAACTGGTTGAGAGAATAGGGATCAATGAAACTGGTTGAGAGAATAGGGATCAATGAAACTGGTTGAGAGAATAGGGATCAATGAAACTGGTTGAGAGAATAGGGATCAATGAAACTGGTTGAGAGAATAAGGATCAATCAGACGAGAGAATAGGGATCAATGAGCCTGGTTGAGAGAATAAGGATCAATGAAACTGGTTGAGAGAATAGGGATCAATGAAACTGGTTGAGAGAATAAGGATCAATCAGACGAGAGAATAGGGATCAATGAGTCTGGTTGAGAGAATAAGGATCAATCAGACGAGAGAATAGGGATCAATGAGCCTGGTTGAGAGAATAAGGATCAATGAGCCTGGTTGAGAGAATAAAGATCAATCAGACGAGAGAATAAGGATCAATGAGACGAGAGAATAAGGATCAATGAGCCTGGTTGAGAGAATAAGGATCAATGAGCCTGGTTGAGAGAATAAGGATCAATGAGCCTGGTTGAGAGAATAAGGATCAATCAGACGAGAGAATAAGGATCAATGAGCCTGGTTGAGAGAATAAGGATCAATCAGACGAGAGAATAAGGATCAATGAGACTGGTTGAGAGAATAGGGATCAATGAAATTGGTTGAGAGAATAGGGATCAATGAAATTGGTTGAGAGAATAAGGATCAATGAAACTGGTTGAGAGAATAGGGATCAATGAAATTGGTTGAGAGAATAGGGATCAATGAAATTGGTTGAGAGAATAGGGATCAATGAGCCTGGTTGAGAGAATAGGGATCAATGAGCCTGGTTGAGAGAATAGGGATCAATGAAACTGGTTGAGAGAATAGGGATCAATGAAATTGGTTGAGAGAATAGGGATCAATGAGCCTGGTTGAGAGAATAGGGATCAATGACGGCAGACAAACCAGGTCTAAAAAATGTGCTGAGCTGAAACTAGTTGTATCCGGCTGAAAGGTGCAGATACTGTAGCCTTGTTTTAAGCTACGAGAACATAAATGTCATTTTTAAGATGACTGAAGATACAGCCAAGTGCATGAGCCAACAGCAACTCATAACTGGTTGCCTGCATTGGGGTCAGCGAACTACAGCTGACCGAGACCCTATTATACATTCAAGAAGTGACCCCGAAAGCAGGCTGCTCTCATGTAGTCAGGCTAAGAGAATAGGGATCTTCATTGTAAGACAAACCTGGTATCCTAAAAATCTGCGGAAATCGGATGTGTCTGGCTGAAAGGCGCAGATATTGCAGCCTTGCTGTAAACTACAATGAAACGTCCTAGCCTCATCTGTCTACATAGCGAGAATCTTCTAGCCTAAAAGGGTTAGCCCAATCACTCTGTCCCTTCTTACAACATGCTCTCATCTGTCACACACAAAGCCGACAACTATTAGGACGCACCTACCCATAGAAAGATTCATGCAGCTCTTACAGGACTCTTCCTGAACAAAGAAGGACACATTACAAGATTAAGCTAGTCAACAAATCATGCACCTACCACTTGGCTCGTCTCATGAATGCCTTCAAGTATGTATCATCCAACTCAATTGCCTTAGTACAGTCCTGAATGGCCTCTTCCAACTTGTTCAACTGTCAAGATATGAAAACACAACCACAAAATCAGAGAAAATGAAATGCAAAATGGTACATAGAACTGACTTAGTTGCCATTGACTGGTGCCTATTTACAACTGGGTCAACTGGTAGAGCAGGTCATACCCTGGAAACAGGGACGGCGTGGCCTAGTGGTTAAGTGGCACGGCTCACAACCAGAAGATGCTGGGTTCGATCCCCATCACAGCACCGGCCGTTACCCCAGGGAAGCAAACCCTTAGAAAATGCAGGAGGAAGCAGACCCTTACATAAAATGCATGCTGAAGTCGGATGCACTGGGCTGACAGGCGCAAAATAAAAACCACAGTGCAACGCACACCGGCTTGGGGATAAGAGAAATAAGGCGAAAGCCAAAAAAAATAAAAATTCCCTGGAAACAAACCATGACACGCCTGGCCTGAGCATGACGTGATTTGAACCAGCTACATTGGGATGTAAGCAAAGCTCACAACCTCTAGGCCAGTGTTTCTCAACCGCCGGTCTTCAGAAAGTCCCTGCTGGTCCACATAAAAGTTATTGTGGATCATCCTCTTAACAACTGTTTGCATCAGGGTCAGCGTACCGTAGCTGACTATGACCATATTTCACCTTCACATGGAAATTGGCTAGAAAGACAGAGATCACATTGGGAAGGCAAACCCAGTACTAAAAAAGTCAGCTGACATTACATGTGTTGGGACGAAAAGCGCAGATATCGCCTTTACAGGAAGAATGCTGAAGAATATTCAAATTATCAAATATTCTAGCAAAGAAGCAGCAAGAGATTTCACACTAACTGTATCTGAATGAAATATTGCTTTCTTAAAAAAAAGTTTACGATATTCTTTTATTAGCACTTTTATTTTCTGCTCGGTTTCTGGTTATGATAAATAATTATGGAATTTTCATTGTATATTAGATTTAAATACCAATACCCAAAATATTTTTTAAATAATGGTATGTTTTTTTTTCTTTCTGTCTGCACAAAATGTTTCCTATTTTCACAGGCCCAAAAAGTTGGGAAACACTGCTTTTTGGTACCCATTTCTGTGTGGTAATTCATCAAATAATTAGTAATCTCTGTCCAGACGGCAATGTCTTTTTTTTATTATTGCTTCTATCTGTATACTTTGAAAGTGTACACTATTCTCACAACATATTCAAGAGATAACACGCAGACTGAGTGTATATATACCCAACAAGCGGGACTGAATATTAATCTCCTAAATCCTGCCAAATGATGTGTCGGGCGAAAAGGTGCAAATATCTCAGTCAAGCTTTAAACCAGCGACAAAACGCATTCCATTCACTGGACTACGTCCTGCTACTGGTAAAGCCCTGCTTAGGGCTTGGTAGTGAGAGATGTCCTGCTTAAGGCTAGGTAGCGGGAGATTGAGAACAACGCAAAAGAAAAAATCTCATAAAAACAGAAACGTCTTGACACTAAATGTAAAATATCCGACATCATATGTTGTTGAATGCTCACAACGAGTGGAATTACTCTGTTGCGCACCCTTGTAATTTCTACTGTTAGTAATCAGAACACACATTCAGGTCACCCAAAAATAAACTCACAATAATTTTACAAATATTTACAAAAATAAAAAAAAAGGTTGAGAATTAACACTGTTTAAATGAATGCCTAAACATGTCAGCAACAATTACCTTGGAACAAACTGTTGCTCTGTTACAGAAGAGTTTAGAATTTGTTGCTTTGTTGTTGGGATCAATACTCAATGCTTCACTATAGAGGTCATAGGCTTCCTGAAATTTAGAGCCGCGAAATGCTGCATTACCCTCTTCCTTCTTTGTGGCCAGTGCTTTGGCTTTCTGTGGATGGATACATATTGAGTGAAAAACTTCATAATTGTAAGAGTCATATTACTCTTTAATTGGGGAGGAAATAATAGAACCATGACACCACATTTAAGCATAAAATGTGACTGAATAGGGTTGTTGTTGAGGCTGGTTAACCGCATCATGTAATATAAAGTGTGACAGGAACAAACATGAAAACAGGAGATAAATTATTTAGCACTATAAATGTTTTCCACTCTTTTTAAACACTACTACTTCTTTGCTCGTTCCTAATATCCTGCTACCAAGTCCTGAACAGGTTTGCAAGTAACAGGATGTTTTCCAAAGAACGGAATGCGTTGTGTCGATAATTTACAGCTTGACTGCAACATCTGCATGTTTTGGTCTGACACATCCGTCTTCGACAGGGTTTAAAAGCTTAATCCACATCATCATCAGCCCCGTAACCTAGATGATCGTTGAGGCACCGTTATGGCAGTTTGTCGAACCAGTTCGTACCATATGTCTCAGTTTTCTCCAGGGTATTAGTTTCAGCTATAGACCTTCACGTCCACTCTTTATATTGTCCTCCCATCTCTTTTTTGGTTTCCCTCTCCAACGCTTCCCAGGCACAGTGCCTTACAGGACAGTTTTGGCCAGTCACACTGATTGTGATGTATGTCATTACCATTCAATTTTCATTTTTTTTTTTACTATAGTCATTAGGTTTTTATACTGGCCTAACTCCTTCCTAACAATTTCTATAACACACTCATTTGTACCGCTATCCAGAATGCCAAGAATTCTTCGCAAGCATCTCATTTCCATTTTTTTTTAAAGCTTGTTAATTAGTTAGAATATTGTTGTTATCCCATAGCTGCTGAGCAAGCCTGCTCTTGACAGCCCATTACCATTCTAATATATATACAGATCTTCTTCAGTTGTGTCACTGCTCCATGCAGTGATGGTAATTGTCGGCAGTGCTTGTAAGAATCTTTTCCCTATGTCCACAAGCGCCTTGCACTCAATGAGTAGATGTCGAACTGTTTCATCAGAATGAGATGAATGTCTGTTCAAGGGCAGGTGCTGGGGATTGATGCGGTTCAAGAGGCTATTGACTCTGGTATGCCCTGTTCGGAACTGAAAGATGAGACTTTTGATCTCTTCTATGTAGTTTATTTATGTCATCTGTACTTTTTGGCTGTGACATTTCGCTAAATAGACTGCGACCTGGTTATTCCAGTCGCCCACCTGTTCATCCAGATATCCCGAGTATTATTCTTAATAATTCATTTTACTGTGAGGTTACTGCAGGGTCTATCCAATTGTTTCGAGGCTCTAGTTTTTGCCAATCTGTGGGCCATTTCTTTCCCTAGTAGCCTACTGTGTAAACTAACACACACACATACACAACAAAAACATCACAGAAATTCTTAAAAGAGAACACAGTGCATTATATGCAGATGACTTGGTACTATAGGCATCGGAAGAGTCTACACCTGTAGCTAGAAATCAAATAGGCATGGATAAAAACAATGCCAAATTGCTATAAATGAAACCAAAACCACATACACAATCTTCTCTCTATCTCCTAAGCCCCAAGAAGTGGTCCTTAAAGTAAATGGCCAGACTCTCCCCTTTACATAAGTTCAGCTTATCTGGGAATAACAACAGACCCAAGGTTGACATGGAAAAACCAGATAAAAAAAGACGCAACAAATCTAAGAACGGAATGATCATAGTGAGAATGATATCAAGCTCAACATGGGGAGCTGACACGGGCACCCTAAAGAAACTGTACACAGGTTATGTGAGACCAGTAAGACTAGAATACGAGATAGCAGCATAGTTTACAGCAACAAAGAATAACTTCTAAAAAATAATAACCCGAAACTGAGGTATACATATCACTGGAGCTACGAGAACAACACCAATAAATGCAATGGAGAACATCACACAAATCGAAAATATAGAGACGCGAAGAGACCAAAAAATACTCTAGCAGGGGGAGAAGTTCAAACGAATGCCTGATCATCGAAGATATGACAGGATAAACCGCATGGGAAGAGGGAGATTAAAGAGAAACCAGTTCATATCAAAAGAACTTGCAAGAGCAGACTAAATCATAAGCCAGGCAGTGGTTAGAGATCTAAAACAAACATCCCAAATCCCACCATGGAAAAGAGCCAAGTCCCCTGAGATCGTAGAAACCATAGAGGGAATAGGGAAAAAGGGAACAGATTCAGAAAGGAAATTTATTACGGAAGAATATCTTAGGAAAGTATACCCACCAGAAACACGGATACACATATATACTGATGGCTCATCTAACAGACACATCCAATGGAATGGAGGGGGTCTATTACAGACTAAGAAATAGAGAAGAAAAAACTTTATTAACAACAGGAACATACTGCAATAACTTCCATGCAGAAGCAAAGGCACTGAAGGCCACAACTGAGCTTGTAATCCAAGATTAAGATATCCACCAAGAAAATATAGTATTCCTGACTGATGCCGCGTCAGTATTAGCAGCGCTAAAACAACACAAAGATGAAGATCTCGAGCAATGTATGTTCTCCATGACACAGCTCTCAGCAGAACACTCAAGGTTGGTCATACAGTGGATCCCATCCCACTACAATATTGAAGGCAATGAAGCTGCAGACAAACTAGCAAAGTGTGGGAGAGCATCCCCACAAACAGACCTGAGTATCACATATAATGAGGTCAAGACCATAATTAAAGCCAACTTCAAGGAAAAATGGGCTGATCAACACCCTTCTGGACTTCTGAAAAGAAGACAGCTACTATAACTTAGAGAAGAGCAAGTCATCATCTTCAGGCTGAGAACTGGACATAACAGACTCAAGGGTCATCTTTACAACAAAATGAGGATTGGGACAGATGACAAGTGTCCATGTGGGGAGCATACAATGACCATGGAACACATCCTAATAAGCTGCATGTTCATGCAGGAAGAGAGAGAACAATACTGGCCTCGCATAAACAGCCTTACAAACAAGTGTCCTTTGTAAGAGAAAGCGGGACCTTGATCTGAGGATGAATGAAGAAGACACAACAAAAATACCAATGTTCTTTATTCATTTATGTCTATACACACAAACAAAATCATATTTATACATTGGCAAATGAAAAAAGACACATACTCTCAAAGTGAATAACCTAGAAAAACGTGACGGCCTGAAAAATTATTCAGTGGCGGGAGGACTTCCGTACTAAAATTATTCGGAGTAGTAAAGGTTAAGAGAGGGGTGCCAATCTAAAAAGCACTGGCACACAGACACTCTCTTAATAACGGACGTTTTTTTAAATAACCACTTCTTACTCTGTAAATTTCTTTTGCCTTATGGTGGTCTGGGGCTCTTCGTAGAACTTCTTGGAAGTGTTGGAAGGCCTTCTCTGTGTTGTCCTGGTAGTAGAGACATATACCCCTGACATATAGGGCATCTGCATTCATTCCTTCTCTCTGGAGAATGTCACTAGAACAAAGAAACACACAAAACATTACTCAGTGAAATCTGTCTAGCCAAACAATTAGCAAAAACATTTCTTAGTTGTTCCTCGTCTACCTTATTAATTGGGGAGGAAGGCTAACGCCTGGTTAGGCACAACATATTGATCAGACATGTTAGTCAGGATCAGGCAAAATAGCCGACCAAGACCCTCATCTTGCATTCCTCGCAGCCCTTCTTGGAAACGGGCTGTTTTTATGGCAGCATGACTAACAATGTGAGGGATCTACAGGATCCCTGTAGTAGTGAGTGACAGGCAGATGAAGCCAAACAAAGCACAACCGCTAGAGCACCCCTGTCAGCATGTTTGAGATGTGTAGAAAGCTACTGCAACCCACCACTTAACATCCTTTTCAGGGGGCACAAAAGAGTAACTTACTCAACAACAATCTTATCACTTAGTTGTTCTTATTCTACATCTAGGGGTGTACAGGTCATTGTTTGTATAAGCTGGCAATCGAGTGTGCTGACAAACATGTGGTTGGTCTTTTCGGTCTTTGAATGATGGAGGGGGCCAACCTCCTCCTTTTTTATCATTCATGTAGGCCACTTTAGGGTAGCTTCTTCTTCTTCTTACGCTGTCGGACGTCAACCTGTATTTTTTTTCTAAAAAAGCAGCGGTCATCCTGAGGCTGTCAACACTGCCATAGAGCTAGTCTAGTGTTGGCACTGGTGATGGCCACATCTGCTTTCTCTGGTCCTCGTATGTCGGGCTGTTTTGCAGCAAATGTTCAGCGGTCATTTTCCCGGTACCACACGAGCATTCGTCAGTGCCACCTTTCTTCAATTTGTTGAATAGGTGGTACCTGTCTATTGTGGCCAGTGCGAAGTCTGAAGACCACGACCTGCTCTCTTCTGTTCAACTGGTAATAGGCATCGTTTTTGGTGTAACCAGTATGTTCTGTTTCCCATTTGGTCATGTATCTAGCTCTAATAAGCCTTTTTGACTCTTCGTAGGTCACACTAGTATCTGGTTGTGGTAGTCTTGCACTTTCTTTTGCCAGTCTGTCTGCCTCCTCGTTGCCTTGGATGTTACAGTGGGATGGAACCCACTGTACCACTACTCTTTTTGGTGCGGACTGCTGGCATAGTTGACAGAGTACTGCTCTTAAATCATTAAGTTCAGTATTTTTCTGGCTTTTTAGTGCTGTGACTACGGCCAGGGCATCTGTAAACAGGACTATATGGCTTTCATTTCTTTTGCCTGTCACCATTTCTTCTACTGCAGCCCTCAGTGCCTCTGCATCCGCTCTGAAATTGCTTGTGTATTTTCCAGTTGCCACTGACAGTGCACTTTAGGGTAGCAACTGCGTTACCTTTAGAATTGTTGCCCAGGACAGGGCCTAACAGCCTGCTCTTTTAAATTTTCATAGTTGTACACTCTTATGACATGCCTGGCATGTTACAGTGTACTATTCCTTGCTCTACTTTTTAGCCCCAGTAGCACACCAGATCGGTTTCTGGTCAACAAAGATTAGGTCCGATGTAATACATAAACAAGATAGACCCCGCACATTAACTGCTGCAACAGTAACCATCTATATGAGACAGTGCAACATGTGCGGACTATGTGCAGTAGACTAACCACAGACAGACAAAAGTTATTATTGCCCACCCCCAACAAACATTAACACTTTAAACAGCTCAACTCTTCCTTGGAATACTTGGAATCCAAACAGGCAGGTTATGCCTGCTGCCAGGTAGCCAAAGGATATTTATAGTACATTCTTTATTTAGCTGTTTACTTCCTAGCTGCTTACTACACCTGGGGAAAGGTAGATTGAATATTGGGTAGTTTCACAACTTTTTTAAGTTTTGCCCAAACAGCAGCCATATAGATCTTCAACTGCCAATGGTACTTTCACGTGCACAGTATGTACACAGGATCTCTAAGTTTTTCATAAATCTCCAATATGACTAGACACTGGTCTCACCTCCCTTGAGACCAGGGGACGCTTCAGACCTCAGACTTGTGGGATTTGAAATGCTGTCATTTCGTACTTTCATTTCTTGTGAGACAGGTGCCTTTACCGCTCAGGTATGTCAACTCCAATCACCAGCTACAAAACACCTGCAAGCTCTTCAACTTGGCACAGACTGCAAAAAGGTAAACAGATTGACAGACCTAGTTAACAACAACAAAAGAACCACCATAACGCTCTAAGCAAGTTGTGAAAGGCAACTGAAGAAGAATGTTTATGGGACTAGCAACTTCATCGTGTAGTATTATCGCTATTGAAACCTGCCAACACATTTGCTCAGATACAGCACTGAAAAGGGGCAAGCTGTAGTTGCGCAATGCTTCATTTCAAGTAAAAGGTGTGCGTGAGTTGAGGTTCTGAGTTTAGTACACACACTTACTTGGCCTGTTCTTGAGCTTCCTGGTATCTACCCATGAGGGCTAGTGCCTCTGCTTTCTGGATTTTGAAATGAAGGGCTGCACAACAATGTTCTATACAACGGTCTATGTAGAATATGGCCTGAATATCAAACAAATAAAAATGAATTAATAGTATTCAGTTGTTTTTTTTACACCTGTTACACCCTGGTTAGAAGAGGAGTGACTACAGAAGTTTTCCTGGGTGACAGGGATAACCGACCCCAACCAGGCATGCCCACAGGTGATGGATAGTGGAACGACCTCCAGATGTGGGGCGTCAACTGTAAGATGAGCCAGGTTTAATAAGCAGTTGCAGAAAAAACGGCAGTGTAATCCAGCAGGATGGGGTGGAACTACAGGTGGCACTGCTGTTCCCACTGAAATATCCTATGTGTCCTATGACGGCTACACCAAACTGGTAAGTACCACTATATGCTCTAGTCACGAGAAGGAAGCCACGGTAAACAAACCAACATACTGTCTTGCAGGTATCATCAGGAGATGGAAAGGCTATGTGGAAACCACCTAAAACAGAAATCTCAAGCGAAGACGGGAGTGTGTCAGCTTCGGCGCAGAAAATCAGGGCACACACATACTTCAATATGATATGGGTCATGTCACAGTTTAATATGATGAAACAACAGACTACTCTATCGTCATTTCTACAAAATGGAACTGGGGAGGGAGGAGTGGTGTCAAGCCCCAAACCTCAAGGTGGACCCACCCAAACAACCGGTGCCTCCGCTATTACAATGGACAGGCGGAGGCAGAGTAGTGCAACTGACCAATAAACAAGGAATGAGAAACCAGACCTGGCCAGAGGGTGAGAACCAGAGGCTCCGACCTGATGAAAACTAGAGACTTCATCACGACGACTGGTCTGCAGATATAGCATGGCCAAAGATCCTGAACACAAAGAAGAAGTTTTTTCAAACATTTCTCTTACACCTGTACAATTAATGCATAACATACTCAAAACAGTAACTACTGAAATAAAAAACATGCTGTACAATGATTTTATCTTGTTGAACTTTTAAACTATCAAGTAAATTAACAAGAAAAAAAAAGCTGTGGTAAATTAAAATCTTGGACTGGACAGGAATGCATTTCTATATTTTAAAATATGTGGTATCCACCTTGTATCCACACCAATAATATTTTTTATTTTATTTTCGTTCGCCTTATTTATCTATTCCCCAAGGCGTGTGTGCGCTACACTGTTATTTTTATTTTGCACGTGTCGGCCCAGTGCATCCGACTTCAGCATGCATTTTATGTAAGGGTCTGCTTCCTCCTGCATTTTCTAAGGGTTTGCTTCCCCGGGGTAACGGCCGGTGCTGTGATGGGGATCGAACCCAGCACCTTCTGGTTGTGAGCCGTGCCACTTAACCACTAGGCCACGCCGTCCCCTACACACCAATAATATAAAACGCTTCCTTCTTACATTTATTTTAATTACAAAAACTTTTGTTTCATAGATAATTTGACATCTTTAGGTTTTTGGTCATATATTGGCTATAATTGTTCTTCTTCTTCTTCTTCGTACACAGTCAGACAGTAACCATTATTTTTCCAAAAAAAACGGCGGTCATCCTGAGGCTGTCGACACTGCCATTGAGCTTGTCTTGCAGTTCCACTGGTGATGGCCACATCTGCTCTCTCTGATCCTCGTATGTCGGGCAGTTCTGCAGCAGATGTTCAGCGATTATTTTACCGGTACCGCACGGGCATTCGTCGGTACCACCTATCTTCAGTTTGTTGAATGGGTGGTACCTCAGTCTGTTGTGGCCAGTGCGAAGTCTGAAGACAACGACCTGCTCTCTTCTGTTCATCTGGTAATAGGCATCGTTTTTGGTGTAACCAGTATGTTCGGTTTCCCATTTGGTCATGTATCTGGCTTTGATTAGCCGTTTTGACTCTTCGTACGTCATACTACTATCTGTTTGTGGTAGTCTTGCACCTTCTTTTGCCAGTCTGTCTGCCTCCTCGTTGCCTTGGATGTTGCAGTGTGATGGGACCCACTGTACCACTACCCTTTTTGGTGCGGACTGCTGGTACAGTTTTCAGGGTGCTGCTCTTAGGTCATTAAACTCAGTGTTTTGCTATAATTGTTCAATATTAATTTATTTTATTCTGAAAATAACAAACATATGGAGTTACAGTACATGCATTAAGACTGTAAGGCACAATTATTCCTAATTCAACCTGACTGAAAGGATGAGTTCAAGAAATACCAGATCCCCTAGAAATGTTGGTGTGGTGAATAACATGTCCATATCAGTCTAAAGTCTATCTGTACCATTTCCTCCATAGGGTATGGCTTGGCTTCGTTTGTTCTCAATCTCCCGCTATCAAACCCAACACGGGCCTAAGTAGCAAAATGTAGTCCAGAGAACGGAATGCGGTGTCATAGTTTACAGCTTGACTGTAATATCTGCACCTTTCGGTCCAACACATCCGACTTCAGCAAGCATTTTTTGAGTACCAGGTTAGCATTCCCTCTTCGATTCCTTCTCCTTAGCCAGTCTGCTCTATTGCAGCCTGTTATCCAGGATCACCACTAGGAGGTGTAGAAGGGTCTTGGCAGCTCTGTTTCGCTGGCCCTGACACTAGCAGTCAGCTATGAGTCGCTGAAAGCTGCAGCTGATGTGTTCCTCCATCGGGTATATCCCCCTTTAGTTTTAAGGGACACAAAATATTTCCTATCATAATATTCGGTTCTTCCGCCGACTCGCTTACTTTCTATGTCCGGCAAATCTTACAGTCTTTGCCCAAAGACCAGCCACTGTCAAGGTTCTTTCATTTGCCCCTATCAGGTCCTCCAGTGCACAGGATTCCTGCATCATGGGACATATAATCAGGTGTTCCGAGTCCTGGACGGCATCACATTCGCAATATTCATTGTCTTCAAATCTCCACTTGATCAGGTTAGTCCCACATCTGGACACACCTGTTCAGAGATCGCCATGCAGTATATGGCAAATCATGTCCTGGTGCAGGTTCTTCTTTGACCTACATACAACCTTCATCGTTCTATTGGCGTCACATTTCTATGCGATTTCTCTCAGGGCTCTGTTTCCACTGACTTTCAATGTTAGGTTGCTTGCGCCATGTTACACAACAAAAACATAACACAAATAAGGAATGGAAGAAATAACTAAGCATTACTTTGAAAATATACTTCTTCGTCTTCTTGTTTAATGCCCATAATGAGTAAGTTTACTCTTTTGTGAACCCTGAAAAGGGCGCAAAGTGGTGGGTTGTAGTAGCTTTCTTCACATCCTGATGAAGGTAGGTCGTGATCCTCTAGGCTGTTGTGCTATGCTTGGCTTCTTCTGTGTGACACTCCCTATGATGGGGGTCATGCTGATCCACAGCCTGTATATTGTACCTGACCAGACTAACGTCTCAGCGCCCCCCCCCCCCCCCCCCCCAAAATTTAAACAAATTTCTATATTTAGAATTTATATTTTCAAGAACATGTCGCCCATTCCCTCTGGCATGTTACACAACCCTACGAGGAACTTTTCATCAAACCATACACCTGGCTCCTAGATAAAGAAAAAAATTTGTCGCCCCCTGCTGTAAAGAGTTACGACACTTAAATCGACGATTTCACCTTGATAAAAGAACACCCGAAAGAAAACAGTTTATGATGAAATATAGTTCTTTCCTAACCATAATGATGAACACTTACAGTTCTGTAGTCTCTCTTCTCAAGATTAGCTTCTGCCTTAGCTATATGCTCCTGTACTTGTGATGCAAAGTTTGACTGGAAAAGAAATGGGTATTCATAATTAAGTGATGTGTCTTGCTGATACTGGAATTATCATTCTGATAGCAAGAAATGTGTGCTTCACTTTCCTTTGTGACTCCTATTTTTCACCATGGGAGTGCAGATGTCTTCTTGAATATACTTGCAGGGATCAAGATGCTGAGCTGCAATGGTCAGCGACCCATAGCTGACTACTAGCGTCAGGGTCAGTGAACCAGAGCTTCCGAGACCCTTCTACACCTCCACACGGTGATCCTGGATAACAGGATGCAACAGAGCAGACTGGCTAGGTAGAAGAGATCAAACAAGATAGGCTAACCCGGTACTCTAAAATGCATGTTGATGTCGGGCCGAAACGTCAAGCTGTAAACTACAACAGGGCATTCTGTTCTCCAGACAATATCCTGCTACTTGCAAAGCCCTAGTCTGGGCTTGGTAGTGAGAATTTGAGAACAAACAAAAAAAAGTTTATACTTGCAATCAAGCGTGCAGACAAACCTGGCATAAATTGGCATAATCACCTGTTGTGTGTCTTTGTATGATGGAGGGGCCACCTACATTTGGCCTTCATGCAGACCACTTAAAATTATAAATTTTGTTGCCTTTAGAATTGTTACCTGCTCTTACAATGAAGACATTAGCCCAAACAGCTTTGAACAATGTCGTTTTGTACAAATTAGCATTCAGTGCATTGTCATATTCCATAATGTACTGCAATAGTTATTTCAAATTATTTACACATTTTATTGGTGGTCCTGTCTTTTGTTTTCTTTCTAAATGGCTTGGCTTAGTTCTCAATCTCCCGCTACCAAGCCCCGAAAAGGGCTTGCTAGTAACAGAATGTAGCCCCCAGAGAACAGAATGCGTTGTGTCGTAAGTTTACAGCTCGACTGCAATATTTACACCTTTCGCCCAACACAGACTTTTTTGAGTACCGGGTTGCCTTCTACTTAAGCCAGTCTGCTCTGTTGCAGCCTGTTATCCAGGATCACAGCGAAGAGGTGGAGAAGAGTCTCGGTAGCTCTGTCCCTGACGCTACCAGTCAGCTTTGGGTCGCTGACCGTTGCAGCTCATGCTCTGCCTTGTGTCTTGATCCATTTTTTTCTAAATAAGAAAATTCCAACTCAAGATCTCCAAAAACAACAATCAAATTAAATTCAAAATGCATTCTCTGATTACTTCTTGCAATGATTGCAAGTATGTAATTTTACTTTAGAAAATAGGTTGTAAGTAGTTCTCACCTCGGTCTGGGCTACTGTGTTGTTGGGTTCTAATTCTAACGCATGTCTGTAGCTTCGAAGTGCTGCCACCGGACTCCCCAGGGCTAGGTGGCATTTGCCCTCCCTTAAATAACCCTGCAAAAAGCAAATTATGCGAGATAGATAATCAATCTCAACTGAACACAAGAAGGAGATGGTTTAAAGGATTGCATTCACTGAATCACAATCAGATTCTTCTTTTGCAACCGTTGCTCATTTAGACTGGCACTTCTTGAAGTCGGTGTGGGTCTCCTCAGATCTGAATGCAAAAAAACATTTGCTGTTGTCAAGTTTGCCAGGTCGCAGTTGTATAGGCTGTTAATGGACCAAGAGCTGCATGGAGTCAAGGTAATGGACCAAGAGCTGCACGGAGTCAGGGTAATGGACAAAGAGCTGCACGGAGTCAGGGTAATGGACCAAGAGCTGCATAGAGTCAGGGTAATGGACAAAGAGCTGCATGGAGTCAGGGTAATGGACCAAGAGCTGCACAGTCGGGGTAATGAACCAAGAGCTGCACGGAGTCAGTGTAATGGACCAAGAACTGCACAGAGTCAGGGTAATGGACCAAGAGCTGCATGAAGTCAAGTTAATCGACCAAGAGCTGCATGAAGTCAAGTTTATGGACCTGAAGTCATATGAAGTCAAGTTAACGGAACGAGTCACATTAAGGTAATTTCCATGACCTAAGTACCTCACCACAGTAAAACATTCAGATGTACATGAAAAATAAACCATTTATTCAAACCATGACTTTCTTTTTCTGTTACTTTGTAGGTCTTATACAACTGTTTCTATCATTCAAAATCGAAGCTGTCAATCAAAATCTTTCAGCTGCCTGTGGAGTCATTCAACGAAAACATGTCAAATGATCTAGTTCTTGGGCATCCCAGACACCAGGTCGCCTAGAAATTCAGCGCTGTCCAATTCATCACCATTTCCTTTGTCGAGTATTCTTCGCCATGTTTGTGTTGGTCTGTTTCTACTTCTCTTGCCTTGTGGATTCTAGAAAAGAGATGGTCTTGTTATACTATCAGCTGGTTTCGCTAATGTAAAGCTAGTCCAGTTATATAGCTCCGAAACGTGAAATGTGACAGAGTATAACATGCAGACATTCCCAACATCCACCACACTTTGTGCCGATGGCCAGAACTAACAACACGCATAGATCTGTGACATATCAAGCATTATAGCTGAAGTACGGCTTGCGCGTCAAGAAGTCTCAGATATCCTTCTCAGCGCTGGATCTACTGTCCTGGTCATGCTGGGGTTCAGGGCAACGAAAGAGTTGACATCTTGGCTTCACAAGCTCCGATCATGGACACGTTAGTGATGGATAGAAATGACATTTTAAAACCAATCAGTGACCGCCTGTTAGATGAGGACACTGCAATAGATGAAGCAGCAATCCACAGGCTTTAAAGTTTAGACATTAAACGAGGTTCGAGCGGAGTAGGGCACATGAGCGGACGGAGCAGCGAGCTGCAGGGACCATCACATCGGCATCTTTTACTGAGAGAGAAGGACACCTATAGATATACCCGGAGTGCAGTGATGTCAATTCTTAAAAACAGAACAACAGAACAGTATAGCTGGAGATTGGGGAGAAAAAGTGGAAATGGTTAGGACACCCTCTCAGAATGAGGCACAACAACACAACCTATTATGCACTGAAATGGAACCCACAGGGACAGAGTTAAGTGGGGAGACCAAGGAACATCTGGTGAAAAATGAGCGAGTGCAGCTAGACAGAGCTCAAGAAGTTGCCTTGAAGTGGTGAGGTAGCGTGTACATCTCAAAGACTTCAGGAGCTAAGCCGCAGTGTAAGTAACAGTATAAACTACCAGAAGTGTCACCCAGGCTGGACAGGTCATGGGGGAGAGATTAGAATAAAATCTCTGCCTCTCTTTCCTGCTATCATTCCCGTACTGTATCATTAGTCTTTGTGCCTCCTCGAGTACTGTATCATTAGTCTTTGTGCCTCCTCGAGTACTGTATCATTAGTCTTTGTCTTTGTGCCTCCTCGAGTACTGTATCATTAGTCTTTGTGCCTTCTCGAGTACTGTATCATTAGTCTTTGTGCATCCTCGAGTACTGTATCATTAGTCTTTGTGCCTCCTCGAGTACTGTATCATTAGTCTTTGTGCCTCCTCGAGTACTGTATCATTAGTCTTTGTGTTTGTGCCTCCTCGAGTACTGTATCATTAGTCTTTGTCTTTGTGCCTCCTCGAGTACTGTATCATTAGTCTTTGTGCCTTCTCGAGTACTGTATCATTAGTCTTTGTCTTTGTGCATCCTCGAGTACTGTATCATTAGTCTTTGTGCCTCCTCGAGTACTGTATCATTAGTCTTTGTCTTTGTGCCTCCTCGAGTACTGTATCATTAGTCTTTGTGTTTGTGCCTCCTCGAGTACTGTATCATTAGTCTTTGTCTTTGTGCCTCCTCGAGTACTGTATCATTAGTCTTTGTCTTTGTGCCTCCTCGAGTACTGTATCATTAGTCTTTGTGCCTCCTCGAGTACTGTATCATTAGTCTTTGTCTTTGTGCCTCCTCGAGTACTGTATCATTAGTCTTTGTGCCTCCTCGAGTACTGTATCATTAGTCTTTGTGCCTCCTCGAGTACTGTATCATTAGTCTTTGTGCCTCCTCGAGTACTGTATCATTAGTCTTCATTGCAGTCCATGTGATCCTCATCATTCTTCTGTAAAACCACATCTCCGTTGCTTCAAAAAATCTAAGCGCCATATGTCAGTGTTGGTTCCACGCAGCATCCAAGGACTCTCTTCCTCAGTTCCCGCAACAAGGTTCTGTTGCACAATATTCATTTCATGGCCTGGAAGACTAATTTTTCTTGTGATATTCTGCATTTTATTTCATAATTGCATCTTCCATCTGACTACCAAGATGAAAACCAAACTAGTGACACAGAATATTCAAGCATTCCATGGAGAAGAGAATCTGACATGGAACTACAATTAAATGGTTACATCTGGAGAGAGGCAGAAAAAGTAGTCGAAGACCATGCTTCCTAACGAGATGTTATCAATTACCCATGCACCAAGTGGTGTGATAAGCTTTGATTAATTGAATAATGAATATTACTCTCCGAAGTTTCTGTTACCAAGTGCATCACAATTGATCATGCCCCATTAAATCCAAGCAGGGATCAAGATGCTGAGCAGCGCATGAGCTGCAGTGGTCAGCGACCCATAGCTGACTGCTAGCGTCAGGGCCAGAGAGCCGGAGCTGCCAAGACCCTTCTACACCTCCACGCGGTGATCCTGGATAACAGTCTGCAGCAGGGAAGACTGGCTAAGGAGAAGGGATCGAAGAAAGAATGCTAACCTGGTACTAAAAAAATGCTTGCTGAAGTCGGATGTGTTGGACCAAAAGGTGTAAATATCGCAGCCAAGCTGTAAACTACGACACAACGCATTCCGTTCTCTGGACTACATTCTGCTACTTACCCTTTCAGGGTTTGGTAGCGGAAGATTGAGAAAGACGAAGAAGAAGAAATCCCAGCATCGTTTGTTCACCTTAACCATAGAATCCCAATTACGTTCACAGATTCTCTTTAGCATTCAGATCATCATCATCTTATATCCTTGATCAATGACTGACAGGATGTCCCTATCATGCCCAATGTCTGCCATCTTTGTACTCAAGAAACTGTTCACTCGCTCAGTTTGTGGCCATCCTTTGTATGACTCATCATCACTGGCTCAAGATTGTCAGTAAGTCCTCTATGGTTCTTTGCCGAGTGATTCACTGGGGTATTTGTGTATGACAAGGACAAGAATAGCAATATTGACACACAGAGAGCATGTCGTAAGAGGTGACTAACTGTGTGACATGGCATAACACCTGCTATGGTTCAGTGGTTGGTTATTGATCCAGTGGCCTATGGGCTCTTGCCCTTTGGCCCGAAGGTGGTTTGTTAAGAGCGACATAGATGAAAGCAGCCAGAGACTCATAGCTTACAAAGACACTATTCCGACCCAACGATGCGGCCTAGAAAACAGGCTGCATCCATGAAGCCTGGCCGAGAGAATAAGGATTGAAGAGGGAATGCAAACCCGGTAACAAAAATGATATGTTCAAAATGAATGTGACGAACAAAAAATTGCAGATATCACAGCCTCGTTATACACTACAACAAAGCATCCTTTTCAGGACAAATGCCAAAAGTTATGTTAATGTAATGATTAAAACAGGCAGGAAATTGATTACACACATCTGATATGAGCAGTTAGCATGCAATGGACATATAGTATCATCTATTTTACCTTGACAAACCCTGTGTCAAGCTGTACAGCTAGTTGGGCATCTGCTAACCCATCTTTGAACCTCTGAAGCATAATGTACGCAGCTGATCTGTTTCCATAATATGCTGCACAGTTGGGGCATAAATCTGACAAACAAACAAAGTTAGATAAATACACTATGATCAAAACGTTTCAGTGCACCTGATGGTTACAGTACAGAAAACACATTAAAATAGTTTAAAATCACAATCCTGAATGGATCATAACGCCATTTCATTGGAAGTAAGAATAGGCTGTTGTCCCACACTAAGCATTTCATAAATGTCGACTAAGTGGAGTTGCGGGGAACTGAGACACTAGTCCGGTCAGGCACAATATACTGACCAAGACTTCTATCTCTCTTCCATGTAGCGTTCCCTGGAAACAGGCTGTTTGCAAGGCAGTCTGACTGATGAGATGTGGATCGACATGATCCCCGAAGTAGTGAACGCCATGCAGATGAAGCCAAGGATAGCACAACCGCCTGGAGGAACGCGGCCCACCTGTAAGAAAATCTACTACAACCCGCCACTTAACGCCATTTTCAGGGGGCACAAAAGAGTAAACATACCCATTATGGGCATTAAACAACAACAAGTGGCACATGTCGCTGGTGGCCTAATAATGTAAAAGAAAATGTCACAGAAATCACATCCACTACAATATTTACACAAGGTATGATGAAAAAGGAACAGGATAGGCAGTACACATTCCAAAGTATAGGTACAATTTTTGACCTCTGAGCATACATTACATGTAGTCTGAGCCCAATCTGCACTGCTCGTCTGAATAGTTTGTGGTAGTGCTCTACACATACATGTGTGAACCACATCCTGTGAATTGTCATGGCGGAATAAAATGATCACCAAGACTGTCTAACAATTTAAGTATGTTTTTACATGTGTCTATGAACTTCTGGCAGAATTCAGTGGTTTCGAAATTATAATGCCAATCTGAATATATTTTTTTTATCACACCTTGCAAATACTTTGACAAAGGCTTCTTGCAAAGAGAATCGTTGAAATGTCCAATACATGGTGCTAATGAAGTTGTAATGCAGAGGAAGACAACAACATTTTTTTTAAACACCTGGAACAAGCTAGCAATTATTCAAGTAAAGCCACAAGCAAGGATGATGCAGTTGTACTCTCTGAATCCAGTATATGGATCAACAACTCAACTGACAAGATAATCTTTTGATTGTCGAGAAAGGAGTTATTCATTCTTTAATTCCTGTGCGAGGAGTCAGGTGCACATACTGCGCCAGTTTAACAAGGTGAGGATCAACACCATGATCCTAGTAATGGTAAGCCTATTGAGTATCCTTGTATTGCACTACAGCCAAGTGGGACAATCCTTGCCTCCATTTGCCAAGGGTGAATAACTCAGTACGGGCAGTTTTGGACACAATATTCTTGCATCATATTTGCAATATTGTTTCTAGAACTGTTTTTTAAGACAAAAAGGCTGTCCCACAATCACTAAGCTGAATGGCAGATTGTGCAATGACATGATTTAAGTCAACTTCTACCCTAGTGAAGTTAGACCATGTTGCTAGCCACCTCTTACAACAAGCTCTGTGTGCCTATTCTCATCTGTCACACACACCAAGCAGGGTCAAAGACAGTAAGTGGCTTGCATCAGAGTCAAAGCTGATCAAGATCCTATTCTGCCTCCAAGTGGTGACAGATTGCACCCGTGCTGATGGACATTAGAGTACAAGAATTGGAAACAGGTGGCAAAGTTGGTTCCCAAAATTATGTGCCGAATCTCAAGGAAAAAGGCGACCAACCCCAGCTAGGCACATCCACGGGTGGCGGATAGTGGAACAACCTTCAAATATGGAGTGTCAGCTGCAATAAAAGCCAGATATAATAACTGGACCAAACGTCAGTGTATTCCAGCACTGCTTTCCCCACTGAAGTACCCTATGTGTCAGACAACAGATACACCAAGCGGGTAAGTGCTGCCGCTCTAGCTACAGGTAGGATACCACAGTCGACAAACCAACCTACTGCCTTGCAGGTACCATGGGGGGATGGAAAGGCTGTGGCAGACAACCTAACATAGAAAACTAAACCCAGCCTGCCGAAGACGAAGTGTGTCTGCTACGCAGCAGGAACCGGGAAAAAATCAAGACCCACGAAAACCAACAGGATATGATTAAGCGACAGCCTACCTTATCGTTATGCTGTCGCTCATACAAGTTACAATCAAGGATGAGCGGTGCTAGGCCCCCCAGACGTTGTCATGGTGACTGGCCTGAAGATATAGCATGACCAAAGATCCTGAACGCAAAGAGGAAGATGTGCTGAAACTGGATGTGTCTGGCCGAAAGGCACAGATATCGCATCTTCTCTGTAAATTACGACACAAAACATCCTTTTAAGAATGTTGAAAAAGACACACATAGCCGTTTTGGGAGCCTCTCATGCTCTCAATAACTAATAGAACCAGGTGAACATTATACAACTGGTGACATCCGCTCCATAGTTTTCTGAACTTCTGAAACATTTTGAAAAGATGATAATATGGCAAAAGGTTCATGATGAAGAGTCACCTAGATCACTGTTGGTATCTAGTATTTGTTTACAGGGTCAATTGAGTTACTGAAAAGATGCTTACTAATTGCCTCTGAGTAACACTGTAGTGCCTCTCTGTATTTGTGTTCTTTGTAAAACTCATTTCCTTGTTCTTTCTTCTGTTCTGCTAACTCCTGTCCCCTGAAAGACATTGTATTTGCACAATATGAAAACGATCATTAAACAGTGAGGTCAATAGATATTAGGGAAAACCAGCCACTTACAATATCAACAATTTGTCAAATGGAAAGCTTATTACACATAGTCCAGATTTTTAGACCAGACAAAGTTGGGACCCGCAGCTGTACAACCCTAGCTGAGAAAAGGGTCAAGTAATCAAGTGTGTGTCAGCATACAATTTGATGGTAGTATGTATATCACAACCATGTTGGTATTTAATCAATCGATCAAAGACCTGTCAGCTCCATGTAGAGCACAGGTAATCAACAAATACTCGCCAAGTCTTCCTATCATGAGCCATCTGAGCCAATTCTGAGCCAATTCTGTCCACGTCCTGTTTGCTGCGTTTCCTCCATGAGGATCTTCCTTTTCCTCTCTTGTCTTGTGGATTCCAGAACAGAGCTTGCCTGACAATGTTAACTGGTTTCCATAATGTATGGCCTATCCATTGCCCTCATCTCCTTCGTATTTCATGCTCTACTGGTACTTGTCAAGTTTTTTCCATCAGTTCCATGTTGGTGACCTTGTCGTATCATTTCCATCCTTGTATTTTGTGCAGGAAACCATTTCCGAAAGTCTGTAACGTTTTCATAAGTACCTGTTATGTTCTGCATGTTTCAGAACCATGTAATAGAACGGATATTACGTTGCGGCTAAAGATTCTTAATTTGATGGTGGTTTTAATTTCTTTTGACTGCCATAAATTCGTCAATGTAATGAAAGCTTTTCTCGCCTTCAGTATTCTGCACTGAACATCATTTTCTGTACCTACGGGGTGAACATCATTTTCTGTACCTACTAATATGTCTATATTGCTGCCAAGGTATGTGAAAGACTTCATATTTTGAAGGGCTTTGCAAGTAGAAGGATGTAGTCCAGAGAACAGAATGCGTTGTGTCGTAGTTTACAGCTTTGCGGTAATTGTGCCTTTCGGCTCGACACATCTGTCTTCAGCTGGCATTTTTGAGTATGGGTTGTCTTCCCTCTTCGATCCCTTCTACTTAACCAGTCTGCTCAGCTGCAGCCTATGTCCAGGATCACTGTATAGAGGTGTAGAAGGGTCTTGGCATCTCTTGTTCGCTGGCTCTGATTCTAGCGGTCAGCTATGGGTCACTGCATCTATTGCACTGCTCCGCATCCTGATCCTGGACATGAGTCTGACATCATGGAAAGACAAAGCTGCAGACCGATCCAAGTGGAGATATACCTTAAATAGCCACCTGGGTGAAAAGCTCTTGCAGCATGAAGAAGTGAAACGACAATGACGCAAGGAGAAAGGAAACCAAAAACTCAGTTGAGAGTTACCACTGCAAAGCCGGTCGCGTCATCACGACTGAAAAGGGTTACTACTAGATATGAGGGATGCACAAAAATATTCCATTTCTATTTGATTCAGTGCATTTAATCAACTGTTTGCATCCTGCCAAATATGAATACGTTACAGTGCAACGTGATAATATTCTATTTTTAAAAATAGATTAACTCAGTTTGAATTACGTCCTTTTTGCGTTCAGGATCTTTTGTCATGCAAGTTAATCTGTATTCTTCACCAGGTCGTAGTGGCTGCCCCACAGCTTTTGTTTTAGTTTCTCATCTCTGGCCAGGCCTGGGATCTCATTTCATTATAAAGTGGGCATTCTTGCAGAATGTGTTCAGGATTCTGGCCCCCTGTTCAACATGGGCACTCAACGTTATGCAAGATCTTTAGTTGATGTAGATGTTATAGTAGTCTGCAGTGATCAGTTCTCAGATGAAATAAGGTAGTTTGTTGGTTCCTTTTGGTGAAATGGGTCTAGTCTACTGCTTATGTTCGTGTTATCTCTTTATTGGTGTATTTACTGATTTGTTATGACGTTCTTGATCTCTTTGTATGATACTCGATTCAATTGTCTTTTTGCTTTTAGGGTATCGGCTTTCTCATTTCATGTGATTCCGCAATTGATGGGCAAGCCACAGGAAGTCTAGTTCTGGTCTTATTTCTGATAGCAGCGATTTGGTGTAAGTTTTCTGTATTGCCTCTATTAGATATCTGCAGTCGGTGAAGACAACTATTTTTGTTTGAAGTTGCTTTACTGAAAAAGGGAAAGTCCCCAGGATGCGATGATATCCCAGCAGAGCTAAAACAAGCTGGAGGAGAGGCATGTGCTCGAGTCTATCACAAGCTGTGTAAACAGATATGGCACAGTGCAGAGTGGCCAGAAGCATGGAAGAAATCAATTTATATTCCCCTCCCCAAAACAGGCAACCTAAAGCTGTGCACGAACTACCGAACTGATCAGCCATGCTAGCAAGATACTCTTGTGAATCCTATTAAGAAGGATAGAGAAAAGGTTTGAATCTGAAATTCACGTAGTCAGACAGGTTTTAGGAAAGACAGAGGGACCACATATTCAATTTAAGGAATATCTATGAAAAATGTAGAGAGTTTAATGCAGACCTTTACACATGTTTCATTGATTTCACCAAGGCCTTCGACACAGTAAAACATCAAAATCTGTGGAGAATCATGAAGGAAATGGGGTTTCCTTTGCATATAGTCCATCTCATTTAAACATTATACCAAGATCAACAAGCCGCTGTCCGAGTATCTGGGCAAACATCAGATTGGTTTGAAGTCTGAGTTTTGTGTGTTGTTTAGGCGCTCTGTGTTTTTTATGCCATAATCCAGGCTGTCATGCGTATTTAGTTCTGGCCTGACTGTGCCAGTATTAACATTTTTTTAGGATGTTGCTATTTGCACCCCAGCTTGTTCCTGCCAGTTTCTTCATAAGGGATAGTTTTCTTGTTGCTTTATGTTCTATCTCTTGTCCATTTTTATTCCAAGATACATGAGGATATTTTCTTACACAACCTCTTTGCCATTTACAATTATAATTCCATACTAACTTTGATATACTGCTCATCGTAAAGAATACTTTATCATATAGCAGATCCAGGGGACGGCGTGGCCTAGTGGTTAAGTGACACGGCTCACAACCAGAAGGTGCTGGGTTCGATCCCCACCACAGCACCGGCCGTTACCCCGGGGAAGCAAACCCTTAGAAAATGCAGGAGGAAGCAGACCCTTACATAAAATGCATGCTGAAGTCGGATGCACTGGGCCGACCGGCGCAAAATAAAAACGCAGTGCAACGCACACCGCCTTTGGGATTAGAGAAATAAGGCGAACGCAAAAAAAAAAAATATAGCAGATCCCAACCGCTAACTAGGCAGAGGATTGGCAGCTAGCCGGTTAATCCAAACATGTAAATATCAGTATCTGTGTCAGTCCTAGCAGTGTGGCTGTTGTTTTGGTATAAATCATTCCTTAGTACCTCTACAGCCCCGGTAGTTGAGCAGGAACAGCTAAGATGGAAAGAAGAGACCTGATGCCTTAATGACAAACAGACAGTTGTGGACACAGGACAACCTATGTTTGATATAGTCAGGTGAGATGTGATGCCCCAACGACACAAAAACAATTGTGGAAACAGACAACAGATGATCTAACTATAAAATAAATTACATGTCTATGTTTGTCTGTCTTGCAAAAACATGATTGGTGAGCTCTAGCAACATGAAATTTGCACTGCTCATTATGTCTAGAATTCCTAGATCGCCACAACTATATTTAGCTCACTGTATCATTATCTTCCCGAGTTAATTAATATAAATAAATATGGCTATTTACAGTCAATTCATTCTTGTGGTATAATGTACTAGGCAAATTTTTTTTTGGTGGTTGCTTACGGTCAGATACACGACGCCCCTGAACCCACACGCTAATTGAGATGCGTTGACAAATCATATTCAAGAAGTATAAACATTGACCATTTTATGTGTTTCGCCCACAAGCTTTCCTTTCAGTTTCATTTTCTTACTTGAGTGCAGTGTTGTTCTGATGAGTTTTCTGTGCTGTTAATATTTTGTATATAGTAATTATTCTTGTAATTATAGTAATGAGGTTGCTAGAAGGCCGCACAACCCATTTAATTTGCCTTTTACTACGTGTTTGGTCTTTGGAAAGCTGCAATGTGGCAATAGTCCATTCTTTGGGTCTGGCACACCCCTTCACCCCACAGACTGATGGAGTAACTACTAACTGTAGTTCCAAAAGTATGTAGATATAAAGTTTAAAAGTGTCCATTTTTCCTAGTTTTTCATAACTTTTTTAAATGGTTGAGACATTTTACACTTGGTGTCAAGCCTTATATCTTCTTCGGATGAATACACATATATATAAGACCTATGTATAGTCAACTGGAATGATATTCAGTTTCATTTTTTTGGATTTTTCACTCATCAGTTCTCTCTTGAATGTGTTTATGCAAAGTAGTACACAAACCAACAACATTCTAGTTTTGGAAAAGAAGGAGGACCTACCAACTATGGTAACGCAATAAATAGACTCAAACAGTGCTAAAGTACAAGAATATACACCAAATATAAAATTGTTCATTGTTGCTAATAAAAGCTGTCAGCATCAAATGACATATCAGCAGTGGGGATTTTTTTCTATGGTGGTTTTGTGTGTGTAATCTAGTCTAATTCTAATTATGATAATATTAAATTACATTATTAACATTATTTAACATTGTCAGACTAGTCAGAGTAATGTCACATCTTAGTAACTCAAGTAACTGATCTTAATAAGTTCATTATATTTTACTATAATCTTACATTTGACTGAAAGTAGTAGTTGTACTAGTAGTGCTGAAAGAAAAGATCCAAAAGCCCCCTCCAACCCGAGTAATAAATAACATTGAAAAGAACATACCACAGTATCTCAAATAGTGACAGTCACATGCTAAGCGGACTTAAGAAGGAAACTTGAAAGTAAGCTAGTTCTGCAAATTACAATTTGCTAAAATAAATACTAACTAAATCTAGTAAACTAGCATTCTACAAACAAAGTAAGAAAGAACAGGTGACTTAAGTGCTTCTGTACATACTTGTTCTAGCATTTTATTATTTTTCTTTCTCTGGCCATGAATTGAATGATCCTCTAATCAACACACAGTGACACACACATACAGTAGTTCAGTAGCAATTTTGAATTAGGTTGAAATTCAGTACTCTCATCTCACTGAAAGTGACAGTGACTCGGTGATGAGATACGGTCCTGAGTTCATCCTCCATCCACACACACACCCAGTTCCGAATGTTAAAAGTAATAGCACTATAGTGTTATTTCTTATAAATAAATATAGTATCTTACTATTTAACGTTATAAAATCATAAACCAAAGATCTGTGGTGTGCTCCTCTCAGACTGACATCGTAAAGTCGAACATACAAAACGGAAATAGAATACAAGTATGTCGTGGTGATTTTTTTCTAGGTCTTTCCATTTTGAAACCGAAAGTCTAATGTTGAAATAAAAATCTCCCGTACATGTATTTTTAATTAAATGTAACTGAAATATTCCGAAAAAATAGACCACGTATAAAACTCAACTGTTCTTCGGCTAATTCTGGATCAATTTCATGTTCAACCATAACACAATCCTGGGAAATCTCCTCGTTTGTCATCTCTGTGTCCGACATTTTGCCTTAAGTGGGGAAACAACACATCTCGTTCTCTCGCGTGATTTGACCAAAGTTTGCGAGAATTCCTTGCGCTGTAACGAGCGCATATATTGATGATGTCAAAGGGAATTATTTTTCTTTCTTTTACTTTATCATAGAATTTGTCTCGTCAAGCGAGGTAACGAGCTGAAATTGCATATCTTCTTCACCCTTATTACCTTGAGGTGCATATGCCACCAATCAACACTCACCAAGCTCACCGGTCCTTTGCTATTTTTTCCAGTACTTTCTACAACCTATACAAGAAATGAATGGAATACAGTGGACTTTAATTGAAACAGCTAGACGACTTGGATTTACAGATGACATAACCCTCTTTATCTGGTAGTCAGCTCCAAATGCAAAAGAAGACAGATACGTTGGACATAATCCAACAGCAAATTGGTCTAAACATCCCTTCAGAAGAAAAAAAACAATTCTAAAATTAAATGCGGCCCTCTTTCCCTTTCCGTGTCCAAGCACCACATTATATATCTTACATCCAGTTTTCAGCGACATGGATTGCCTTCTGATTTGCCTCCAGGTTGTCGCGCCTATTGCATGTTTCATGGAGGTTGGAGCAGATCATCAGGTGGTGTGGGTCCTGTATTGCGCCTCAATCACACGTACCATCATCTGTGTATCCCCATCG
The DNA here is from genome assembly GCA_036924085.1 of Ariolimax columbianus. Lineage (NCBI taxonomy): Eukaryota > Metazoa > Mollusca > Gastropoda > Stylommatophora > Arionidae > Ariolimax > Ariolimax columbianus. The sequence continues at coordinate 41,018,720 of JAVGWX010000012.1, read as the reverse complement.
CTTCATATTCCTCTTGCACCGTGACACACCAGTTCGGAGTCTGTTCAGATGATGTCCAGTAGCAGGTTCCTCCCGAAGTTCCATCTCTGGGGCCTGCGTCAATTCGTGCCACCTCTTGATACGGCGACATTCAGGGTTTGTATGTATGGGGTTTGTTGTATTTAGAAAACTATATCTGGATTTGAGTCTTGTGTTTTGTACCTGATGTCCAAACATTTGGTGCCTTGGGTCGTGCTCCTGTTTTTCTCGTTCGATTTCTGCTGTGACACTTCTTCGGATCTCGGGTGGTGCTATGCCAATTATGGGGTATATTTTATCAATGGGGATGGGTTTTAGGCACCCTGATACTATTCGACCAGCCTCATTTATTGCTGTATCAACTAGTTTCACGTGAGCAGAGTTTTTCTAGACTGGCGCAGCGTATTCATCTACTGAGAAATACAAGGCAAGTGTAGATGTCCGAAGGACTGATGGCTGTGCCCCCCCCCCCCCATGTTGTGCCGATCAGTTTTCTGATGATATAATTTTTTGCGTGTATCTTACGCTTTGTGTCTTTGCAGTGCGTTATGTAAGAAAATGTGCGGTCTAATTTCACGGCTAGATATTTGGGAGCCGTGAAGTGTTCAAGCTACTGCCCTTGCCAGCTAATCTGAAGTTTTCTTTTTGCCTCTCTGTTTTTGATGTGGTAGGCACATACCTGGGTTTTACTGGGATTTGGGTTCAGGTGATTCTTGTGGTAGTATTCTGTGAGGGCATTGAAAGACCTTGACAGTTTGCTTTCCACTTCCTCTAACCATTTTCCCTGGGCAGCAACTGCTGTGTCATCAGCATTAGATGAATTTCCTTGTGTCTGTGTCCATGGGTAGGTCATTAGTATATATGTTATATAGCATGGGTGCTAGGACACTTCCGTGTGTTCATGGGTAGGTCATTAGTATATATGTTATATAGCTCGGGATCCGATCGTGCCAGCGGAAGCCACAAATGCGCATATGGCCGCGAATGGGAAATCTTCGATGCGTTTCTGGTCATGCTGTATGATAACCCAGGTCTCCAAGCCATACACCATGAAGGGGATGACACAGGCCCTGCAGATGCGCAGCTTGGTTACCAGTGAGAGCATACGCTGGATCCAGACTGGGTGTATGGCAGTTGTAGAGACGGAGTCAAAGCTGTACTTGGGATCAAGATGCTGAGCTGCAGTAGTCAGTGACCCATAGCTGACTGCTAGCGTCAGGGCCAGCGAACCAGAGTTGCCAAGACCCTTCTACACCTCCACATGGTGATCCCGGATAACAGGATGCAACAGAGCAGACTGGCTAAGGAGAAGGTATCAAAGAGGGAATGCTAACCCGGTACTTAAAAATACTTGCTGAAGTTGGATGTGTTGGACCGAAAGGTGCAAATATTGCAGTCAAGCTGTAAATTACGACACAACGCATTCCGTTCTCTGGGCTACATTCGCTGCTCAGGTCTGTGTCAGGGTTTGGTAGCGGGAGATTGAGAACGAACAAAGCCAAGCCAAAGCTGTACTTGAGGTCGACTTAAGCGACGCGGCGAAGGTAGTTTAACTCCTGGTGATTCTTCGCCAATACGCGCAGAGCAAATATGGGATAGATGGTAATAAGGCGCGGGTGGAAAAACCGGGGATTTTGAAGTTGATTTCTCTTCAACATAGATTATAGCGCGGCTGTGGAACTCCAGAAAAAAATTGTCATCATAAGCAAAAGCTATAAATAAAATTTAGCTAAATAACAAGATATGGTTGTTATGCGACATGGGACTTCAGATAAATCGGACTGTAAGTGGCGCTATTATAGTTGAATGAAATAAGCAATTTGGACTGTAAAGGGTTAATTGTAAAGCATTACAGTTTAAGCCCAAAAAGTTGTGTTATTTAACAGTATTTTTCAGTGCTGTTTTTATTTTGTCATCAACTTGGTCATCCCATCTATCCAGTTAGGTGGTTAGATGCCACGGGGAAGTGTAGTCTTTTTCCGTATGTCATTTATGTGATCGTTAATTCAAATCCATGTAGCTATGGTGTTTCTTTAACATCGATAAAGATATATATATATATATTGCTCTTATGTAGAACTATATTTTCATCTTTTTTGTTTGAACTAAATTTTTTTTTTTGTAAATGTGTTAGAGTGTTGGAGAGAGAGAGAGAGAGAGAGAGAGAGAGAGAGAGAGAGAGAGAGAGAGAGAGAGATAGAGAGAGAGAGGGGGGGGGCGAGAGAGAGCGCGAGTATATGAGAGAAGACATTATATATACATGTAGTTCGTCCATCGTAATCGATAAAGACCATTCTCAACATTCACGGTTCGTATGAGCTCAAAGAAAGCTAAATGAGCCAATCTGAGCCCTGAATTGTTTGTCAGATTTAGTACAAGGAAACAGGACATCCCTTCTACCGAAGTTAAAGAAGGATTGACACAAAAGAGGACTGCTCCAAGATCCCAGAGCCTATAGATATTTTTCAAAGGGACATGGATACAGCGAGATTAAGATCAATCTGTATTACAGAGGAAATGGTTTTAAAAAAATTGGAGGGTTTGAAAGTGAATAAATGTCCAGGTCAAGATGGTATTCATCCAAAATTGCTGTATGATATTTGAGACCAACTAGCAAAACCATTGGCTATATTATGTTCTCAATCACTTACAAAAGGGATTGTTCCAAGGGATTGGAAAGATGCAGGAGTGATCCCCTTATTCAAAAAAGGCAAAAAATTAGATCCAGCAAATTATAGACCGGTGAGTTTAACGAGCTTAGTCTGTAAATTGTTAGAGTCAATAATCAAAGAAAACATTGTAATGCATTTAGACAAATTTATTCTAATTAGAAATAGTCAGCATGGGTTTACTAGAGGGAGATCATGCTTAACAAATCTATTAGAATTCATGGAGGAGGTTACTAAAATCATAGATAAAGGGGAGCCAGTGGATGTTATTTATCTAGACTTTGCAAAGGCCTTTGAAAGAGTACCTCATCAAAGATTATTTCGAAAGTTAACATCACATTGAATAGGTGGGGAAGTTGCCAAATGGATTGAAAATTGGTTAACGGGAAGAAGGCAGAGAGTGGGCATAAATAAGGAGTACTCTGAGTGGTGTGAAGTGAAAAGTGGTGTGCCACAGGGCTCGGTTTTGGGACCAATTTTGTTCTTGATATATATAAATGATTTGGACATTGATATGGGATCCATGATTGCAATATTTGCTGATGACACAAAACTATGCAGTAGTGTCTCATTTAAAGCGGAAGTGGATATATTGATGTCGGATTTAGATAAAATTCGAGAATGGTCTGTAAGCTGGCAAATGGAGTTTAATGTAGATAAATGTACAGTCATCCACATGGGTAGATCCAATATGGAACATAAATACAGAATGGGAGAAAACAATATTAGAAAGATAGATAAGGAAAGGGACCTAGGGGTTATAATAGATCATACAGGAAAGGTGAGTGAGCAAGTTAAGGTAGCAGTGAAAAAGGCAAATGCAATGTTAGGTATGATAAAAAGAAATATTAAACATAGGAGCAAGGAAGTGATCGTCAAACTGTGTAAAGCTTTAGTTAGACCTAGATTGGAGTACTGTGTACAGGTGTGGAGTCCTTATCACAGAGGGGACATAAACATGCTAGAAACAATACAAAAAGGAGTGACAAAGATGATAGTGGGATTCCAGAATTACAGTTTTGAGGAACGACTTAGAAAAACCGGCCTACAGTGTCTCGAAGAGAGAAGAATTCGTGGTGACTTAATACAGGTTTATAAGATGATCAGAGGAATCGATAAATTAGACTATAACAAGTTTTTTTTAAAATTCAGCCACCTACAATAACACGAGGGCATAGCTACAAGCTGACTAAAGAGAGGTCCAGGTTAGATATTGAGCAATATTTTTTTAGTCAGAGAGTGGTGTCTGCTTGGAATGCATTGCCAGGGGAGGTAGTGGAGGCAGGGACAGTTAATGCATTTAAGAATAAACTGGATGCTTTTAGAGCAAGGTGATGTAAATGTAACTGGTTGTATACGGACTCTACAGGGTCTTCTAAACCAGTATAAAGACGTTAAGTTAAGTCAAGTTAAGTGAACTGACTGTGAGGCATCGTTTCTGGATAACCTCATTTATTCTTGATACCTCATATCTCTGAACACTATCCGCGATAGTGATGCACCAGTCGCATAGACTGGAGCCCTTTTCTAGTCAACATGGTTAGTTAGTTAGTTAGTTAGTTAGTTAGGTTAGTTAGTTAGTTAGTTAGTTAGTTAGTTAGATTAGGTTAGGTTAGGTTAGGTTAGGTTAGGTTAGGTTAGGTTAGGTTAGGTTAGGTTAGGTTAGGTTAGGCTAGGCTAGGCTAGGCTAGGCTAGGCTAGGCTAGGTTAGGTTAGGTTAGGTTAGGTTAGGTTAGGTTAGGTTAGGTTACGTTAAGTTAGGTTAGGTTAGGTTAGGTTAGGTTAAGTTAGGTTAGGTTAGGTTAGGTTACGTTAAGTTAGGTTAGGTTAGGTTAGGTTAGGTTAGGTAGGCTAGGCTAGGCTAGGCTAGGCTAGGCTAGGTTAGGTTAGTTAGCTAGTTAAGGTTAGGTTAGGTTAGTTAGTTAGTTAGTTAGTTAGTTAGCTAGTCAAGTTAGTTAGTTAGTTAGTTAGTTGCCCATCGCAAGCGAAGATGGCGACATCGTCAGACATGTTTATTTAGATGTGACCGCATATGAATGTACAGTCAGATCTGAGCGTGACAAACTTTACCGCGCGTAGGGCACACGTGAATAGCATTTGTAGTTGGACAGCCGTTCATTCTTTCCTTGCGTGCAGCTCGCCTTTCCTGCGCCTCCGTGATGGTCCTCTGCTCAGCGGTGCAAGCACCATGTGTGACGGCAGTGCACCAGGCTGAGCGGTTCGGAACAAGCAACTCCCAATCAGCAACATCAATGGAGAAACTGTTCAAAGAAACTTTTAGAGTGTCTTTGTATCGTTTCGTTTTAATCTTGGTTCAGTTCAGTTCATCCCGTAACCCATCAGTTCGTTGGGGCACACATGAAGACACTCCCAAAATCCCACGCCATCCCTCTCTGTCTGTCGCCGCCTGTCGTGTCTCACCAGGACGAAGGCCTGGCCACTCAGTGATGTTGTCCACCCATCTCTTCCTTGGACGCCCTCTATGTCCCGGTACGGAACCAAAGAGTATCGAGTTGGTAATTCCGTTGGACCTCGCGACGTGCCCGCACCAGGCAATCTTTCGTCTTTTGATAGCTGTGAACAGATCTTCAAAAGGACCAATAGCGTCTTCAACTCTCTGACGAATTTCTACGTTCGTGACACGATCTTTATATGTAACATTTAGGAGTTTTCTATAGCACCTCATTTCCATTGCATGTATTCTGCCCTGGATATCTAATGTAATGGTCCAGGTCTCGCAGACATACAGAAATATTGATAGCACCAAAGAGCGCAGTAGTCTAACTTTTATGCCGAGGGCGAGCCGCTTGTCTTGCCATACAGGTTTCAGCCGAGTCAGCGCCGCTGTTGTTTGTGCTATTCTTGCAATTACCTCTGGCTTCGATCCCTCTTCACCGATCAATGATTCCAGATATTTGAAACGTTTTACCACCTCAAGTTCCTGCCCATTTGCCTCTATTACAGATTTAAACTCTGCTATGTTATTGGTCATGAGCTTTGTTTTATCTGCATTTAATTCCATACCAAAACTCCGGGCCACTCTATCCAGTCTACCTATCAACTCCTGGAGTTCCCTTTCTGTGCCTGCCAATACATCAATATCATCATCAAATCGGAAGTTTGTGATAAGCCTGTCACCTATTTTAACCGTGCCAACATGTTCTTTTACGGTCGTCTCCATTATTCTCTCCAAGAATATATTGAAGAGTGTTAGGGAGAGTATACATCCCTGTCTCACACTCACCGTCGTACGGAACCAATCGCCTAGCGTTCCCTCTACCGAGACTGCGCTTGTCGCCTTTTTGCTCATAAAGGTTTGCAATTACCCTCACAACATCACTGTTGAATTTATAATGCTCCATTGTTGACCACAGCGCCGCATGCTACACTCTGTCAAACGCCTTTCTAAAGCCAATGAAGGCATTGTAGTGTTGTTCTTGATACTCTGAGTACTTCTCATCTTGGTGGCAACTCTGATATTCTTTGCCGGTGTCCTCTTAAACGCGTCCTTGTACCTTTTCCGCGAACGACCGCTTGCTTTCATGCCATTTTGCGGCTCACCATCCAACAGCTCTCCACACACACATTAAGATGCAAGACGGACAAGCAGGTTTTCCACAAACAAGTCCTGTGCAAATAAGATAGCTTCATTATGCACGAATGTTGTACTTAGTGCGGAATGAGACTCGTCACTATATTAAGGATTCGCGGATTGCGTAAAGAAAAGGCCATTGACAGAATAGACATAGAATCACCATGGAGTGCCTCTAAAGTTCACCAACATAATTATGCAAATATAAGCTGTCGAGTTCTGCATGAAGGTCAGCTTTCTGATCCCTTTGTGATAACAACGGAGATCCAGCGGGGATGTCTCTTCTTACTGTTTCTATTTTGCTTGCCATTTACTGGATTATGAAGTCCTCAATATCAGTCAACAATAACATAATTATATATACTTCGGCAAAGCAAATTAACGATCTAGACCAGCGGTTCTTAATATGTGGTCCGGCGACACATCGGGGTCCGCGAGGTCCTCTTAGGAGGGTACGTAAAGAAATATATACCCCAGTCCACCTTCATCATCATGCCCGGAATGTGAGTAAAGCTACAACGACTCGCCACTTAATGCCCTTTTCTGGGCGCGCAAAAGGGTAATCCTACTCATTGCGTGCATTCTGCAAGCATTTACACTGAAAATCATAAGATAACTAACAAGATACACAAACAAAAATACAGAAACAAGGACAAATACAGCGGAAGTTAATTTAGATGGCTTGGCTTGGCTTCGTTCGTTCGAAAATCTCCCGCTACCAAACCCTGACACGAGTCTAAGTAGCAAAATGTAGTCCAGAGAACGGAATGCGTTGTGTCGTAGTTTACAGCTTCACTGCGATATTTGCACCTTTCGGTCCAACACATCCAACTTCAGCAAGCATTTTTTTAGTACCGAATTAGCATTCCCTCTTCAATCCCTTCTCCTTAGCCAGTATGCTCTGTTGCAGCCTGTTATCCAGGATCACCACATGGAGGCGTAGAAGGGTCTTGGCAGCTATGGTTCGCTGGCCCTGACGCTAGCAGTCAGCTATGTGTCGCTGACGGCTGCAGCTCATGCGCTGCTCAGCATCTTGATCTCCAACTTCCTTATGATGTGTGTTACGATACGACACATTGTCCAATGAGGTCATGAAGCCGTCAACATTGCAAAGACCACTCCCTAGAAAACACAAAGAACATGGCTCAATAGAAAACACAAAGACCATGGCTCAATAGAAAACACAAAGAACATGGCTCAATAGAAAACACAAAGACCACTCCCTAGAAAACACAAAGAACATGGCTCAATAGAAAACACAAAGAACATGGCTCAATAGAAAACACAAAGACCATGGCTCAATAGAAAACACAAAGACCATGGCTCAATAGAAAACACAAAGACCATGGCTCAATAGAAAACACAAAGACCATGGCTCAATAGAAAACACAAAGACCATGGCTCAATAGAAAACACAAAGACCATGGCTCAATAGAAAACACAAAGACCATGGCTCAATAGAAAACACAAAGACCATGGCTCAATAGAAAACACAAAGACCATGGCTCAATAGAAAACACAAAGACCATGGCTCAATAGAAAACACAAAGACCATGGCTCAATAGAAAACACAAAGACCATGGCTCAATAGAAAACACAAAGAACATGGCTCAATAGAAAGCACAAAGAACATGGCTCAATAGAAAACACAAAGAACATGGCTCAATAGAAAACACAAAGAACATGGCTCAATAGAAAACACAAAGAACATGGCTCAATAGAAAACACAAAGACCATGGCTCAATAGAAAACACAAAGAACATGGCTCAATAGAAAACACAAAGACCATGGCTCAATAGAAAACACAAAGAACATGGCTCAATAGAAAACACAAAGAACATGGCTCAATAGAAAACACAAAGACCATGGCTCAATAGAAAACACAAAGAACATGGCTCAGCATCGCTTTTGTTCCCCCTCAACAGTAAGAAGCGGGAGTTTTGGAAATTTAAGAAAATGGTTTAAAAAAAAAATTTAAAAAAAATACTGCAGCTAGTTGTATCAATGAAAATGGGATCAAGATGACTAGTACTCCAAATAATTATTGAACATTTTAAAGCTTTTGTATTTTCAATATATACATGATTTGGGGTATTGCTCTACAGACTTGGGATCACGATTCTGAGCAGTACACGAGCTGCAGCGGTCAGTGACCCAAAGCTGACTGCTAGCGTCAGTGTCAGCGAACCAGAGCTGTCAAGACCCTTCTACACTTTTACGTGGGGATCCTGGGTAACAGGCTGCAACAGAACAGACTGGCTAAGGAGAAGGGGTCAGATTGGGAAGGCGAGGGAATGCTAACCCGGTACTAAAAAAATGCTTGCTGAAGTCGGAATGTGTTAGACCGAAAGGTGCAAATATCGCAGTCAAGCTGTAAACTACAACACAACGCATTCCGCTCTTTGGACTACATTCTGCTACTTAAGCCCTTTCAGGGTTTGGTAGTGGGAGATTAAGAACGAACGAAGCCAAGCCAAACCAAACCAAGCCAAGCCAAGCCAAATTGGGAAGGCTACCCAAAAAGACCTACTTAAGTCGGACCCAAAAGGTGCAAATATCGCAGTCAAGCTGTAAACTAGCGACAGAACGTATTCCATTCTCCGGACAACATCCTGTCACTTGCAATAACATATTCAGCGCTTGGTAGCGGGAGTTTTGAGAACCAACGATGATGAAGAAAAAGACTCCACGCAATTTTCCTTAGCAACCATTGTTTACATCTATTGCAATGTCACTCCACAAACGTACAGTGGAAAATAGGGACGAATTAGTTAACTAAAATGAACAGTAGAACGGCAGAGGCACTGAGGGCGGCAGTGGAAGAAATGGTGACACACAGTGAAAATGAGAGCCATATAGTCCTGCTGACAGATGCTCTCGCCGTAGTCACAGCGCTAAAAAGCCAGAAAAACACTGAGCTTAATGACTTAAGAGCAGCACTCTGCAAACTGTGCCAGCAGTCCGCACCAAAAAGGGTAGTGGTACAGTGGGTCCCGTCACACTGCAACATCCAAGGCAACGAGGAGGCAGACAGACTGGCAAAAGAAGGTGCAAGGCTACCACAAACAGATACCAGTATGACGTACGAAGAGTCAAAACGGCTTATCAAAGCCAGATACATGACCAAATGGGAAACCGAACATACTGGTTACACCAAAAACGATGCCTATTACCAGTTGAACCGAAGAGAGCAGGTCGTTGTCTTCAGACTTCGCACTGGCCACAACAGACTGAGGTACCACCTATTCAACAAATTGAAGATAGGGTGTACCGACGAATGCCCGTGCGGTACTGGTAAAATGACCACTGAACATCTGCTGCAGAACTGCCCGACATACGAGGATCAGAGAGAGCAGATGTGGCCATCACCAGTGGAACTGCAAGACAAGCTCTATGGCAGTGGCGAGAGCCTCAGGATGACCGCCGCTTTTTTCGAAAAAATAATGGTTACTGTCTGACTGCGTACGAAGAAGAAGAAGAAGAAGAACAGTAGAACACCCAAGCCCCTCAATATAAATGTAAATGATATTGTTCTTCAACAGGCCCATGAGTTCAAACATTTGGGCAGCATTTTTTCGGCAGACGGCAAGATCGTCTGGGAAATTGAGACAAGATGTCAGAAAGCATCTGCTGTGACTTATCAGCTGTCACCACTGCTTAGGTACCCGAGCATTAGTTTGGCAACAAAGCAACAGCTGATAAACAGTATATTTGTGCCGACTCTGTGTTACCAGTGCCAAATATGGCCTCTGTCCAGGGCACGTGAGAGCAGAATTTCGACGTGTTAAATAAAGTGGTCACCGGTGTTACCAGGAATGACAGAATGCGGAACAACAACATTCGTAGTATGGTCGGCACTATGGCTTGTGCGAATACTTTTCCAGGCAGAAAATAAGTTGGATTGGTCATCTCATGAAAATTCACTCTCACCAACTTCCACCGATGACGGTTAAAACGCTGGTAGATCTGCATGCAGGGCAAGTGGTATCGCCACTTGAAGCCGTGCAGTAAAACATCAAGCTTGCAATGGAAGCATCCATGACCATAGAAGTCAAAGAAATTCAAATCACAGGTTTCTGCTGGTATGGTAAACCACATTTTTTTTTACCATGAAGGACTCTATTGGCAGACTTCTCTGACCTCTACCCAAGCAGTAGGACGCGTACCTGAATGCCTATGGTGACTTTTTCTAACGAACCCCGATGCATGCTTGCTTTATAACAATTGCTTTGTTTAATTCTGCCACACCTGCTGATGTTCCATTCATGTTTGTAATACATCCACTCGGGTGAATACGCACGTGAGCGATTTGAAAAGTTTTGCAGTTGAGGAGATAATTTCATGAATGTGCAAGATTTACCTACACATGAGCTATACATTTTCTCAAAGCTTGGAATATCGTTTAGGTGATGTGTTATTATATTTCAACACATAAACGTTACGTCGGACAAGTAGCACCCAGTCGAGGAAAAATCCTGATACACCTGCCATCGGCGCTGTTTCATATCCGATGTCAGCATTTCGAGGGATCCATCTCGCCCACACTTTGCTATACCCAAGCAAGACATGGAGAATGTGATGAAATAGCTCAACCGAAATCATAAGCATTGGGGCGATATCTTTCTGCTTGACACGAATTAGTTCATCCACGCGATTTTGGTGCTCTGCATACACAGTTGTGATCGGTGATCCGCTGTGAGCCTTTTCATGCAGGATCGTCGTGGTTGGAATTTCGCCTTCTACAGTCTGTGCAGTAATAGCATCCACACAGGTGTCACCATATACCGCAGTCATTCTTTGATGTATGCCGATGGGAGCACAACGTTCCACTGTCACGAATTCAATCATAACGCTTTGCTTCAACCGTACTTCCACGTAGGCCGCCATTTTACTGTCTGCTGTGCGCATACATCACGTTCCAGACGCATGCCACTATAGTCACTTCATCAGAGATTATTTAGGTGTCACGTGGCTCTGAACACTGTTGTCATAGTTACGTCACTGGAGGTACAACTTTTCAAATCGCCCTCGCACATTTAAAGAGAGAACATACTGAGTTGGGCAGCGCATGAGCTGCAGCAGTCAGCGACCCATAGCTGACTGCTAGAGTCAGGGCCAGCGAACCAGAGCTCCCAAGACCCTTCTACACCTCCACACGGTGGTTCTAGATAACAGGCTGCAGCAGGGCAGACTGGCTAAGGAGAAGGGATTGAAGAGGGAATACTAACGAGGTACTCAAAAAATGCTTGCTGGAGTCGGATGTGTTGGACCAAAAGGTGCAAATATCGCAGTCAAGCTGTAAACTACGACACAACGCAGTCCGTTCTCTGGACTACATTTTGCTACTTAGACCCGTGTCAGGGTTTGGTAGCGGGAGATTGAGAACGAACGAAGCCAAGCCAAGCCATGCCATACCGAGTTGTGTCCAGTTTGAATGGGCGTGTTATCACCACTTCTTCACGTACAGAGAGGATTGGTAAAACTACTGTACTGCCATAGTTCTTTGTCAACCTGTGCTTCTACTGTGGCAGATGCACCTGTGCAGGTCCGAGCTGGATGTAGCCGGGAGAAAGATTTTCTGATTAGTTGGCTAGGCTCGAGCAGTGTAATTCTCGGCAGCATTGGGACAAGTGCTTACAGAGGATAGTTAACCAATGTGCGAGTCCATCTTAATAGATTCAAACACTAGAGCAAAGTAGACCTGCAGCCTCTTAGGCGCAATCTATGCTGCTCTAAACAAACCACTTAACCATGTCCGGTGTTATGCCATGTCACACAGTTAGTCACCTCTTGCGACATGCTCTCTGTGAGGCTTGATTCTTGTCTTTGTCATACACAAAGACCCCAGGAGACCACTCAGGCCTTCGTCAGTAGAATCCAGAAAATCAAACCCCTTAAAAAAATGGTTTTTAAAAAATGAGAGAGAGGGAGAGGGAGAGAGAGAGAGAGAGGGACACACACACACACACTAATACTGAAATAGCAACAACAAAATTGAACATCAACACAATCAATCAATATAAAAAACAGAAATTCTCACTATAATAAATAAGTCAGTGCAGGCTAAAGTAATATTTGAAATAAGTTTATTCACAATGATTAATCTGCCTGAGACCACAAAGCCAAGCAAATTCACTAAAAAAAAACGTCAGTAATATTCATGATGAGAGAAGTATAACAACAAAAATTTGATAATACATGAAGTGATATTTGTGAAGGTGTGTAGGTAGGAAATGGCAATCGACACATGCAGTCTACAGATCAGTGGGTCAGCGTACGTAACACTGGTGTAGATGTCTTTTTATAGGTTTCATATATTTTGTACAAGTCCATAGTTTTAAAATGTAAAAGGATTTAAATAATTAACAAATATTCAGAAAATGTCAACAAAGTTTAACAGGAAGAAACATGCTGATATTTACAATGTCAATTTCAGATGAACACAGATGCAAAGACAGTCTACTCCATTTAACGAAACTTAACGTATTTATACTGATTTAGAAGACTCTGTAAGAGTCTGTATATGAATGAGCTAACAGCTACCGGTCACTTATAGCTGTCTGCCTGTATCAGTGTCTGCGAACCAGAACTGACTAAGACCCTATTTCACCTACAAGCCTCGGTCGTAGATACTTAACTTAACGTCTTCATACTGGTTTAGAAGACTGCAGAGTCTGTATACAACCAGTTTCATTTACATTTCTTTGCTCAAAAAGCTATGTGCATACAATCTATTCTTAAATGCATTAATTGTCCCTGCCTGCACTACTTCATGTGGCAATGCATTCCAAGCATTTCCCATTCTCTAAATATTTTCTAATATCTAATCTTGATATTTCTTTAGTTAATTTGTAGCTACGCCCTCTTGTTCTTGTAGGTGGTTGTATTTGGAAAAACTGGTTATAGCCTAATTAATCTTATAATTGGTTATTTATGAAGCATAGAGGTACCACTGTAAAGGTTTCTTATGGGAGGAGCACGCATGCGGGGTGATGGCACACGCCACCCTGATCCAAGCACTTTGTGTATTCATGCGGTGGTGGCTTATGTAGTAATGTGTTTGACATTATGAGTATGGGGAGAAAGACTAACTGCTGGTCAGAAAGAACATACTGATCAGATATGTTAGTCAGGGTTAGGCTGGCCCCTCAGCTCGGTTTCCTAGTAGCCCTCCCTGGAAATTGTCTGTTTTCATGGCAGCCTGGCTAACGAGGTGAGGGATCGATGTGATCCCTGTAGTAGTGAGTGACACGCAGATGAAGCCAAGCATAGCACAACTGCCTGGAACACCCCAGTTCACCTTCATCAGCACGCTCAGGATGTGAGAAAAGCTACTGCAACCTGTCACTTAACATCCTTTTCAGGGCGTACAAAAGAGTAACATACTCATTGTGGGCATTTGCAAACAACAACAACAACATTATGAGTATGCTAACATCATGTACAACTCTTGTTTTGATGCAGATATCGTAGCCTTGCTGTAAACTACGACACAACATTCTTTTCAGAATGAACGTTGAAGAAGTTGTGCAGTGGTCCTATTCTGTTCTCCACGGTAAAATACTATGCCACAAACTCGGAGAGTAGCACAACGACACAACATACAATGAATTACAACAAATAGCCTTCGTTTTACACCTTTTAATCCCAGGGATAACTAATTATTATCTGGTATTCATTTTCTTGTTATGGACCCAGCAGCACCAGGACTCTTGGTTTTTCACCCAATGCCAGTTTGGTATGTATTTTTGTTGCTGTTTAGTTTCATATGATAATTTCCCTACAAAGGCTAGCTTGCCATATAATATCATCATCCATACATCTGAGTACTATGGGAACACAGGGTCGTGGCGGATGCTCTGCATCCGTTCCTATTCTGAGCCATCTTCTCAAGTTCCTCCTACAAGACTCCAGCCACACTGACCTCCTCTTCCACCATCAAGTGTTCTTTGACCTCCTCACTTGTCTATTTCATGTGTGTTCCAATCTAGTGCATGCCTGGTTATATTGTTGGACGAGAACAGCTTTGCCTCATGGTTAAGTGACACGGCTCATGGTTAAGTGACACCGCTCATAACCTAAAGGTGCTGGGTTCGCTGCACATCACAGCACCGGCCGTTATTCAGGGGAAGAAACCCTTACAAAATGCAGGAGGAAGTAGACCCTTACATAAATTGTACGCCGAAGCCGGCTGGACTGGGCCGACAGGCGCAAATTAGAAACATAGTGCAACGTACACCACCTTGGGGAATAGAGAAATGTGAAAGCAAACAAACGGTGAGAACAAAAACAATCAACCAGATTGATGCCAGGGAACTTGACAAGTAACTGTACGTCTAACTATGAAACATAAACAATTGTACTTTCTTTTTGTTATCCCAGTGGCTAATTATTACTTTCTACAAGTTTATATCCTGAATGGGGGTACATGATGACTACAACATATTTTCAACAGTGAAATGGCCATGGATATTATTGATCACTGTCAGATATAATTAATTGAAGAAATGCTGTCCAGGACAATGGGATTTGAAGATAAACAAGTATCATATAATTAATAAAAACAGAACTTGCTAACAAAATTGTGTACAGTTGTACATTAAAGATAATGTGGAAAAAATGCACACATTTATGGATACTGCGTACAACTTGACATCCATGCTAAATATTGCTTCTAGTATCAGGGTCATTTAAGGAAAGGAGAAGTAACTAACAAGAACTAAGTTCTTCTTAAGCATCTTCAGGCTCATCTAGGGCACAGTAACGGGTAGACATTTTCAGACTCATCTAGGACCTAGTAATAGGCAGACATCTTCAGGCTTAACTAGGGCCTAGCAACAGGCAGACGTCTTCAAACGCATCTAGGGCCTAGAAACAGGCAAACACATTCAGGCTCATCTTGGGCCCAGTAATAGGCGACATCTTCAGGCTAATCTAGAGCCTAGTAATAGGCAGACATCTTCAGGTTAACCTAGGGCCCAGTTACAGACAGACATCTTCAGGCCAATATCTTCAAACACATCTAGGGCCTAGGAACAGGCAGACATATTCAAACTCATTTAGGGTCTAGTAACAAGAACTAACCATTTCCCAGGCATCTTGCCCTGGTCAAGTGCTGCTTTAGTAGTAAGACTAAAAGAAGACTACAACAGTCAAGGAAAGCTGCAAAGCACAGTCCTAATAGAAAACTAAAACAAACATAAGTCTTTGTCAATCAGTGTTCTTTCATTTCAACCTTTTTCATCAAAGCAAGCCTAATACATTTTGTTTAGAAACCATAAGAAATCATAACTATTATTCTGTTCAATGACATTTTTGACTTCTATTTTATACTAGTTTAGATGGTTTTGCAGTCTAGCGTCCAACATACTGCTGACACTTTTAGTTCGATTGTTTGTACTATTCTATCTGCTTCCATCGCTTGAAGTAGATTCACAAAAAACAATATCTATGGCAAGCCACCAATAGTGGACCATGAGGTTCTGCGCACCTTTCAATTATTCTGCTGTTTTTCAACTACGTCAAACCAAATATTTTGTCTGCTCTTATCAGAAAAAGGGTGAGTGTGCAGACATTATAGACCCGCCCCTTCATTCTGCGCGCATTCGCAGACATAATTCAAGGGCCATATTAGGAATGGATTCGTGCATTGGAATTCACCAACTTGCTCATTTCGTCCTGTGCTACTTATTTCAAACACTAAACTAAATTTAATCCTACCCAACGCTCCATATTGTGTGTTCACGCCGAATCAAGGTCAATGTCATTGAATACTCATAATGCCTAGCCAACATTTAAACTAGAAATGTTTATACACAGCTCATTTTCACGGAGATGACATGCACAATATCCTGTTTCAGATTTTTCTTTAGTGCAGTTTCAAAACTTACTATTGGAGCAACCGATTTACAAGCAAACAAAGCATAACGGAGGCAGAGGTAGCGGTTGCCGGACAAAAGTAGTGAAACCAACAACCCTGCTCAAGCCTGGCCCGGCCAGACCCCTACAGCACCAGCATGACCATGGTGGGATAACTTCAGGGGGCATGAACAATCAAATCGTCTACTGGTCACCTCTTACATACTGGTACCCACATAAGATTAACCACCTTGATGAGGAACGGGTCGCTTATGACAGCATTGAAATCCATTTTGTAAACGTATAACATAAGTGAGGCAAACAAGTACCTCCCTAAAATTATTAATGTTTATTTCCTGTTTCACGGCTATGGGTGTAAAGGGTTACAGATTAAAGCAGTTTATAGAAATTCAAAGAATTCTACTTTGTAAAGTTAACAACTAAAAGTCCAGTTAAAATGACATTGCATTTTGCTTTAATAAGTAATTAGGAAAAAGCACACACAATAGTTTATAGATGAAACTAAGAATTCATGCAGGAATTAACTAGCTGATTCAGGGGCTTGTATACAGTTCCAATCATGTGGAAGTTTACAGCAATGAAAGAGTTGAGAGCAGGCCGAGAGGCCTCAAATCTTCAGAGGTCGTGTGGATATGTCCTAGTCATGATGAGGTTTGTGGTAGTGAAAAAGATAACAGCAAACATTGAGGTTCAGTGGGTTGTGTGGATATGTCTTAGCCATAAGAAGGTTTACGGCAGTGGATTAGCTGAGGGCATACAAAGAGGCCTCAAACCTTCAGAGGTTTCTGTGGATATGTCCTAGCCATGATGAGGTTTATAGCAGTGGATTAGCTGATAGAGGGCAGAAAGGCCTCAAACCTTCAGAGGTTTGTGTGGATGTGTCCTAGCCATAAGGTTTACGGCAGTGGATTTGCTGATTGCAGACAAAGAGGCCTCAAACCTTCAGAGGTCGTGTGGATATGTCCTAGCCATGATGAGGTTTCTGGCAGTGGATTAGCTGATAGCAGAGAGGCCTCAAACCTACAGGGGCTTGTGTAGATGTGTCCTAGCCATGATGAGGTTCATGACAATAAAAAAGATGATAGCAGACATAGTTCTCACACACTTCAGGGACTTGTGTGGATCTGTTCTAGCTACGATGAGGTTCATGACAATGAAATAGACTGAAATCCTAGTTCTGAACGCACCCACAGTGAGGATAATAAATACAGATGGGGTGGGCATTCTTAAATAAATTTATGACCACCTGTTTAATGGTGAAACTGTAGTGAATTGGCAATTATCAGACTGAGTGAATTTGAAATCGACTGCAGGTCAAGCAGTGAAGGGCACCTGACATGAGTGTGTATAGACAGTTAGCTAGAGGTACCCATACACTACACCACTCGCTGAAAGGGACTGATCACCTATGGATATGTCTGGACTGCTTCGAGGTAGATTACTTTCAACCAAACTCAACTTTTGAATGTTACTCGTACCAAACTCTTCACTGTTTGAATGTTACTCGTACCAAACTCTTCACTGTTTGAATGTTACTCGTACCAAACTCTTCACTGTTTGAATGTTACTCGTACCAAACTCTTCACTGTTTGAATGTTACTCGTACCAAACTCTTCACTGTTTGAAGAATTATTTCTCGTGGAGGTTTTGCAGCGGCACTTCTTACATTCCACGGCGTACTGAAAAAGGTGAACTCGAGTCCTCTATGTTCTAGTGCAATAGAATCATTCTCAACAGGCTCCCCATTACAAGGATCACTATGTCGATTTAGCAGCCATCTTTGTATCAAATGAGGACTAAAATGTGTGGTAGATGCAGAAACAAATAAAGTATTGATTTAATTGTACATATGTTTTCAGTTTTGACCCCAGGGAGCTGCTGCTGAAAAATAAATGTTTCAGTGTTTGCAGTCCCATCCTAAAACTGTTCTATCTTGGGGTAGTATCATTAGTTTTAACACACATCTAAAATGTTCTGGTACAAAAATCCTTTACCTGGGGTCTAGACAAGAAGGGCGACAAACTACGGCCCAATTCGGCCAGTGAGCTAAGAATAGAATTTACAATTTCAAACTCGTTAAAATGTCAAACAACACGCTATAACGCAACGGCCAACTACAGAGTTGAGGTGGTGCGAGAAAGACTATATGTGGCGCTCCTATAACTTCACAGTTGTATGTTGATTAACAAACCAACATTTGCAATCAGTTTTTATGATACGGAATACAAACTTTGAAACCAAATTTAGTGAAGTGTTATCTTAAAAAAATGACATTCTTCTCATTAGTAGAGCTCTATTGAAAACATTTTTAGTCTACTTATCACTACGTCGCATTTTGTTTAATAAATTTGTGAAAACTTTTTTTTTCTTTAAGTAGGTCCACCTATATAAATATTCATAACTTTGCCTATTGCCCCACAGAGCCTAAAATATTTACTATTTGGATACTTACAAAAAATGTTTGCTGACCCCTAGACTAGACCCTACATAAATTTGTCACTCCCTACTTTTTGCCTATCTGAGGATATTTGTCATGCATGGCTCGACAATTTAAATTAATGGTTAATGTGGGATTGAAGAAATTGGACCTATCTTACTTAAGTAGACAATGATATTGTAACATTCATAAGATGAAAGTATCAAACATGCACAGGAATGAAGCACCAAAAGGAAAAGTAAGGTCCCACAGATAGTATATGAGACAGATCTGTCCACATTCCCAATAAAAACAGCCCACACAAAGAGCAAGTTACGTGTATAATATAGGTTATTTTGATACAAGTCAGGTCAGGTCATCCTGTAATTGGTGATGTCGTTGGGGCACCCATGAAGACACCTACACAACCCTATGCCACTCCTCTCTGTCAGCAGTTGCTGCCTATGCCCCCTTTTGTGGGAGATTGGTCCATCTTTTTAATGATGTCCTCCTACCTCTTTTTGGGACGACCTATTCTAGCCAACACTTCACACATTTTGATCCTTCAACACTGGCAATCGAACCAAGATATTTAAAACGGTCGACCACTTCGAGTTCCTAGCCATTACAAGAGCAGTAGTGATATCAATGGGAGAGAAAACTATCGTCAGGGTCATGTTGAACATACCGATCAAGACCCCCATGTCTATTTCCTGCAAAAAGCTGTCTGGTCAACAAGGTGGGGATCAACACTGTGATCCCTGTAGTGGTGAATCTGAGATGTCTCATATTGCATTGCACTACAGTCAGGAGGACCTAGTTGCACCTTTCACAGTTTCTTTTGAGATATAAGAAGAGCCCCTGTAACCCACCACCAAATGAATGTAGTAAGAGTTAATTCAGCATGAGTAGCTTCAAACAACTGATAATGCAGTGTAATAAAGGACTCAGACCCCGTGCAACACGGAACTACCCTGATAAATCAACAAAATGCATACACATAACTCAGGCAGACAAAGAATGTTGAAATAAGATGACTAAAGAGGATTGTGCATGGAGCCAGCAACCTTGTCATGAAAAAACAATGTTATTGATACAATTGCTTGGATACAGGTTTCGTGTCAGGGGGCAAGTCTGCAGACATGGTCCTATGTTTCAGATGGAACAAGAACGTGAAATAAAATGAAGATTTTTGACGTCACATACAATGCACAAAGGATCTCTCGCTATCAGCATGGCGAAACTTAAATTTGACTAATTACCAAAATCCTGGTAATCAATCATGCAGAACAATGTCTGATGCCAGATAGCTAAAAACTATTCTATTGTTCTGAAAATCTGTCTGGCCGTTTCTTAGAAGAACCTGTTCCATGTTTTCCTTGATTTTACTATTTGGACTTTCATTTGGTTATTGGTAGGAAGTTTATGTGCGGTTTCCTTCTTGTCGTTAATTAATTGCATTGTTGGATTGCTTTTCTAGTATTTTATTAACGTCACAAATTTTGTTTTATTAGTTTATTTCTGTTCTGTTCTTTGTTCATTTGATTATAAATGCCACGACTTGGTGAAACATCAGTCATTATTAGTTTCTCTGTAAAACTATTGAAATATTTTGAGTTTTCATGACACGTTTTGGGCCAGGGCTCCGGAAGGGGAGCAAAGAATAGTAACACTGTAACATACTAGGCATGTATATGAGGCGACTAAGACACCCCAAACCCCAGCCTGCAACCTAAAAGTGCACATAAAAAAGAGGGGTTCGCTATGGCTGAGATCCTGTGCACACTATGTGCATGTAAAACAACCATTGGAAGTTGAAAATCTATAAGAGTGAGCTTTTCCAGCAAAATTCTAATAATTAATGAAATTCCTACCCAATACACAACTTACCTTCTCACAGGACTAGAAAGTACAAATTTCAGAACAAACATACTACGGATCTACCTGGTAGCAGGCATAACCTGCTTGTTTAAATACAAGGATTTCAACTAAGTAAGAAAAACAACTCTACATGCCATTGCCAGAAGAGGAGCCAACTAGCCAAGTGAAGCTAAGAGTTTCTGATGTTCGGACATCAGGTACAGAGCACAAAACTCAAATGCAGACATATCTTCCTAAAATCAACAAAGCCGACTGACAAGCATTGAGAGCCGCCATATCGACACCGCATGGCATGAATTGATGCATGCCTCAGAGATGGAACTTTAGGAAGAACCTGTCCTCACAGTGCAAGAGGAATATGAAACGATGGAGATACACAGATGATGACACATGTGACTGTGGCGCAATACAGGACCCAGACCACCTGCCCCAACCTCCAGGAGACATGCAGTAAATGCGACATGCTGGAGGCAAATGACAAGGCAATCCATGTCGCTGAATACAGGATGGATGCTATATGACGTCATGCTTGGACACAGAAAGTAAGTAAGTATTATTGACCCAAAATCATTAGGAAAATGATAATAGAAGTATACAATAACAAGGAAATACCTCATACATTTTAAATATAGCTCTTTACAGCTACATTCAACCACCGACCTTAAAAGCGAGCATGGCATAAATTTCGTCGGACTAAACCGAAATCTAGCATCAGTGTTTTAATGTGTCACTTAACTATGACCATCCAGGTTTTGAAATAGCCTTAAACATGGCAGATTATCAGGCACGTGCGCAGCTTTTGTTTAATCTATATTTGGTGAAAATCGATAGGATGTGATTTTCGTACCATGGAATTTCGACTTCAAGACCCAAGAAATGAGTTATTTATTGATCAGGTTCTGGATTATAGGTGGATATTCAGTTTGTCCTATTAAGTCTGTAAATGGGCCACAAGAGAAAGTGGTTGTCATAATGCTGTAGATCAAATAATGCAGAAATACAGCTCATTTGGTGAGCACAACAAACAAAAATATATGTTGTATTTCCCCCTTTCCTGCAAGGGAGCGGCTCACTAAAAATTGCAGCCCAACACAAACTTCTGAAATATGCGACTGCATTTTGTGACTTTTAATTTGTTTATGGCATTACAAGATGCCAATATCTACGGATGCACAATTGACAACTGTAGAGTTATTTCCCATTTGAGAAAGTTACGTTTCAAATTCGACACATTCATCTCGAGAAAAAGAAGAGCTTCCAGATAAGAGAAATGATTTATTATTTGATCTGACCAATGATCTCGCATCTGGATATTAAAAATACATTGAATCAGACTTTGTCTGGGACATATAATAAGAAACGTATGTGTGACGAAATTGCTGGATATATCAACGAAACAGATAACACGGTTAGTAAAAAAAAAAAAAGGTGATATCCTCTATAATTTTCACCTCCGCATTAATAAGAATTAGCACTTCATAATAATATATAACCTTTATTATGAATATTTCATGCCATAGATCAGTGTTTCTTCACTACCAGTTACCAGATCGCAGAAATGTCCAACCAGTAGACGAAAAAGTTATTGCGACTTCACACCCGTAACTACGGAGTTCGCCTTCAGGTGAACTAAGTTCTATTAAATTCTTAGTCGTATTTTCAACTACCGATTTGTAATGAGAAAACTGTTTCAGCTCTACCAATGATCGATACCAAACAGAGAAACCGAATAGATGTCAATGTTTCTCTCAGAAACAACTCTGCAGCCTCGGCTATAAAATATTCTAGCCAAGAAGCAGTAAAAGATTTCGCACTAACTTTACTTGAATGAAATATTGAAATTAACATACTTCGGCCACATCAAACACCACAAGATTTTAGAAAAAAATGATACTGCTGGTGGTTTTGGTACCTGGCAAAAGAGGCAGAGTAGACCAAGGACAAGATGGACAAGGAACATTACAGAGGCTCTAAGGCTGAAAGTGGCTGAGGCGGTAGAGCTGGCCAGGGATCGAGTGGCTTACATATTGGCTGTCATGAGAGCGATTTTCTGCAAAGAACATGCTTCATGATAATTGCTTTCTCAGAAGTTCAAGACATTCTATTATTAGCATTTTTATTTACTGCTCGGTTTTTGGTTATTTTAAATAACTATACAATTTTCATTGTATAATATTAGATTGAAAAACTGATACACAAAATACTATATAAATAGAGTTTTTAAAAATTATGTATGTATGGTCTGTGATAATTGTTTCCTATTTTCACCAGTTCGCAGGTGAAAAAGGTTGGGAAATACTGACATATATAGTATAATTATGTGTCTTAAGATCTTAAATTGCAATTTAAGGTAACTTTTTTCAATATTACTCACTTATTTATTTACTTAGTCGTTTTTTAAAATATACTTTGGGGAGGAAGGGTGTTGGTGGTGAAGAGGTTTGTTAAATATTAATACATTTTAAATCTTTGCTGTACGAAATTCTGACCCTTGACTCAGACAGAAAGACATAAGTTGACCAAATTATTCAAAACTAGAGAGGGTTAATGACATATAATGCCTCATTGTAATACATATTTTTGTTATGAAACGTAATGTCATAGATAATTTAATTATGTCTCTTTAGATCATAATTTGAGCTCAATTTGTTTAATATTGATTAAAAAAAATAATTAAACAACACAAAACAATTTGACATACAGACTTGCGACACTTGCCTAGGACAGACAGTATTACAGAAATATGCTAAATTAGGCTTGACTGTAAAGTGTTAAATACTGCTCCAGTTTCTGAAATAGAAAACACTTCAAATATCAACCCACTCATTTCAAACATCTGATGCTAAAAATCAATGTGAAGGAATATTTACTAAAAACATTCAACCTCCAAGACTTACGACAAACTATTTTATGTGGCACTGACACAGAACCATTTGCTAATTCTGTGGCCATTAGCGTATTATTGTTTCTGATTTATGTTGAAAAAAGCACTAAAGCAGGGATTAGCAGCAAACTGATTCTTTATCAGGTGTCTGGGGATGGCGTGACCTAGTGGCACGGCTCACAAACCGAAGGTGTTGCATTTGCTCCCCAATCACAGCACTGGCCGATACCCAGCAGCAGAAGCAGACCCTTAGAAAATGCAGGAGGAAGCAGACCCTAACATAAAATGCACGCCAAAGTGGGATGCACTGGGCTGACAGAAGCAAAATTAAAAATTAGTGCAGCACACACCATCTTGGGGAATAGAGAAATGAGGCAAATGCAGATAACAAAAAAAATAATGGCAGCCTGGCTAACAAGGTGAGGGGTAAACGTGATCCCCCTAGTAGTGAGTAATACACAGATGAAGCCAATCATAGCACAACTGCCTGGAGGATACCAGTCCACCTTCATCTGCACGTGCGTGATGTGAGGAAAGCTGCTGCAATTAACGTCCTTTTCAGACCGCACAATAGAGTAAACCTGCTCATTGTGGGCATTTGAAACAACAACCTAATTGTTAATGCTGTTTTCTAGTTGATGTAATTTCCATTTCAAGAGCTGAGAGATGACTTTGTATTTCATTAGGACATTGATGATACTTCTAAATTATTGAACAAAAAACCTTATCTGAACAATAGGAGTGAAACTGACAAAAAGTGAAAGCAATAAATTTAAACAGTTACTACTCTTAACTTCATGTTTTTTTATAATGGTTTAGAAGACTATGTCTGCAAAACCATTTTCATTTACTTGCTCTAAAAGCTATATGCATCCAATCTATTCTTAAATGCATTAACTGTCCCTGCCTCCACTACTTCTTGTGGCAAAGCATTCCAAGCATTCACCACTCTCGCTAAAAAAATATTACCTAATATCTACTTACACTAGATGTTTAAATACACACATTAGTACTAAATTTGGTTGTAGTACAGCATTAAGAAAGACCAGTACTAACCTTGTTCGATCAAGAGATAAGTCTTCGCGGGGATGTTCCAATTTAAACCAATTTATAATTGACATAATTCAACATAAAACGATTTAATACAAACATGCCTTCTTTTATATGAATAAAAAGGGGTGAAAAAACAAAACAAATGTATTTTTTTTTAAATGAAAAGAACATGTCTATTTATAATGGAGTGAAAGCCTACCTGACACGGCTAAAATGTGGAGGAATAATGTGAATAAACAAGAACTGACAACAAATAAGGTTGTCCACATGACAAGGGTGAGCCTGCTTTATGTTTCGCTGATCTGTTGGGTGTAACCTTTTAGAGAACATATGCTTCTTATAACAGGCCTTTTTGGTTATATTGTTATATCAGGATGCTTGAGACATACAAAAATAGTTGGGACCTGGGATCAGACTAACACAGAACTAAATAGTATTCAATTATCATTACGAACGCAATTTATTCTTATTCGGGATCCGTCATGAGGATTTATAGGACTGAGGAATAAAGGCCACTTGCCACTATGCAGGGTGTAGGCTAAGATTTATTTTATTTCTGATAGAAGAACACCTAGAATTTACCCATGTTATCTTGATTATCTGTGTGTAACCAGGGCCTGAATGCAGAGAAATGAATATCACCAATTTGTAAGAGATGAGTAAGGAGAAGGGTTGGTCATGGGGGTGTGCTACAGCTAGACCCATATAGTAAAAGAGAAGAGATAAGGACAATCAGTCCCTATACTAAAAAAAAAACCACTCTCTTCTTATTTGATCAACTGATGCTATGCTTATGGCCAATGAAGTTCACGAAGGAGACGGTGTGTTTCAGGTCTTCGCTTGTGCCCCGACCCTCAGCTTTTTGAGCATGGCAACTTCCCCGATTAAAAAAGCACTGAAAAGGGTGTGACTATAAGCCCAAAATGGACAGAACTGTCAAGTGGAGAAACCAATGACACATGAAAGAATATTCCAGCAGCTATGTTCCTCATCTATCAAAGTAGCATGTCACTTTCAAGCTGCCTTACCGTTATTGTTTGTCTGAATTTTTACGGTGGTTTTAGTTCTGTTCTAACATAAGAATCATATCGGATGTTAAACAGCATCTTTATCATGTGACTGGCATTTGTTATTCAGAAGGCCTAACATTATAAGCCACTAACTCATTATTTAGAAGGCCTAACATTGTAAGCCACTAACTCATTATTCAGAAGGCCTAACATTGTAAGCCACCAACTCATTATTCAGAAGGCCTACCATTGTAAGCCACCAACTCATTATTCAGAAGGCCTACCATTGTAAGCCACCAACTCATTATTCAGAGGGCCTAACATTGTAAACCCCTAAATCATTATAGAAGGCCTATTGCAATAATCACTTGCTATTTTTAGAATAAACACCATCGACATTAAATTTATCCACCTCCAAATCCTTGAAAATACTTTCAATGGCTTGTTCTGTCATCAGCCTTTAGAATCGCTATTTCCTGAATTTTTAAAAGTACTTTCCATTGCAAAAATCACAAATTAATCTACACAATTTCCTATTTTGTGAATGCCGCCATATTTGTTATCTCCGGTAATGTGTGTACTGTGTTGACGTTATGATAGCATGACCAAAATCTAAGCAGTACAGCCCAAAATATGCCTTAGAATAATGATCCACCCGTCATAACGGTGTCTTGGGGAGTGGGGTATTTACACACACACACACACCGGTACATTGGTGTCACAGGTTAATTTGCTTAATATTAATTAATTTTGCTGAAGATGGATGTGTCGAACCGAAAGGTGTAAATATCGCAGTCAAAATGTAAACTAGCGACACAACGCTGGTAAAAATTCCCCTAATCCGTGTTTAGTGTTGAGCATGCTAAAAATTCCTTGGCAGTTGGACGCTGAAAAGAGTAGGTTTAACAGATGCTGCCCGAACAAAATTCAAGTTAAAAATCTAGAAGCTTAAAACCCAGGAGGTTTGTTAAGAGCAGCTATAGATGGTGCCTAACTGGCTGTGGGTCTACTTAGCTCTAGTGTTTGTCTAATAAGATGCACTCACACATCGTTTAAACCACCCTCCAAGAAACTTCTTGTATACAGACTGCAGAGTCTCATAAACCAGTATAAAGACGTTATGTTCAGTTAACTACTGAACTGAAAAACGCATTGTGGTATATACACGTTTTTTTCCCACCATGAGATGAGTGTACAAATCAATCTGAAGTTCTCTTTGTACTTTTTACAGTCCGAATCAGTCAAAATTGCTCAGTTTATAGCATTATATAACATCTAGATTGTCCGAAACAGCCTTATAATTCCCTGTGTTGGTCATTGCCACATAGCAACAATATTCTTTTGAAAAATATTTAACAAATAGAGTTACTGATTTGGATGTTAAAACTCAAATCTAGTTAGATTGGACAGTATAGGGTTAATTGTTAACTATGAGTGACATGAACAAAACCAACAGAGTTGAAAGGTGGTCATTTGGAACATGACAGGTAACTCTGAAGCAGCTACTGGTTCACACTTTATATGTTTAATCATCAATATTTTATCAACATTATTACAAAGTTTTGGTGTTTGAACAGAAACCAAACCCCAACAAAACCAAAGTATGTGCATTCCACCCCAGAAACAGGGGACTACAGATGAGATGGCAAAGACAGAAGCTGGAACACAGTATGGCTCCCAAATATTTGGGTGTAAAGTTGTCCTATGCAATACACTGCCTAGAAACAAAAACAGAATGTACAATACAAGAAATACAATTGACTGGGTCAACATGGGACGGGGAGGGAGGGAGAGGGGGGGAGAGAGAGAGAGAGAGAGAGAAAGCGCACAGTCAAATGTCTTTTGGACATCAGCACTCTTCTTGTCTGAATTTGAGTACTCCGCACCAGTTTGGGAAAACTCTGCGTATGTCAAACTGATTGATACAGCAATAAATGAGACTAGCTGGATATTTCCAGAGTGCCTAGAATTGATTTCAACTGACAGGTGTACCCCATAATTGGCGTAGTATCCCTTGAGATATGAAGAAGTGTCACTGTTATGGATCCAGCAGCACCCGGGCTCTCGCTCTTCGAACCAATGCCATGTAATGGTATCTGCAAGTGTTTATCAGCTGTTGTATAGTACCAAACAAAGTGTTCCACGTATCTGGCCACGGAGGAAGAAGCATTTTCCTAAAATCATTGAGCACTGATCAACGGTTTCATATGGGTGTGTACACTGCTGGCACTCAGGAGTATGTTGTGGTTAAATTCTGTTTGGGATCAAGATGCTGAGCAGCGCATGAGCTGCAGCAATCAGCGACCCATAGCTGCCAAGACCCTTCTACACCTCCATGCGGTGATCCTGGATAACAGGCTGCAGCAGGGCAGACTGGCTAAGGAGAAGGGATCGAAGAGGGAATGCTAACCCGGTACTAAAAAAATGCTTGCTGAAGTCGGATGTGTTGGACCGAAAGGTGCAAATATCGCAGCCTAGCTGTAAACTACGACACAACGCACTCCGTTCTCTGGACGACATTCTGCTACTTAAGCCCTTTCAGGGTTTGGTAGTGGGAGATTAAGAACGAACGAAGAAGAATAATTCTGTTCAGGTGTTTGTTTAGTGGGGTGTGTTGGATTCTCAGTTGGAAAATGGTTCTTCCTTGTGATTTGATTTACACTTTCATTTGGACTGGGGCTTGTCATATGTATGTAGACCTCCATTCCTGTGTTTCCCATGAGCAAACAAACAGGTAAATGTCCCAAGTAGCCTTATGTTTGGACGCCAGGCGTAGCGCACAAGACTTAAAATCTAGACAAAGTTTCTATAATCAACACAGCCCCTACAAACTAGCTGAGAAAATGGATTGAAAAATGGAATAAACTCTGCAGACTTCCTGGATGGAGCTATAGGAAGAACCTGCGCCTGGACACCCCTTGCTTTACACAACATATGGAAGTCACTAAATAGAGTGTCACATTGCAGAATTAACGTAAAGACATCGGAGCAACACAAGACTCAAGACCACCTAATGATCTGTCCAAACCTTCTGGAAGCATGCAATATGGATGACATGTTGAGGGGAAACAACAAGGCAATCCATGTGGTCAAACATTGGAAACATTATTCTGATGTAGCGCCCAGGACACACAAAGTAAGGAAATAATAAAAACTAATCAATATTTTTTTTTCAACTTAAAAAACCATTTTTTTCCTGGTCACCTGTAATGTCATTTTGAAGATAATTCAATATGCTGTTAAACAAGACAAAGAAGAGAACTTATTGGACACTGTGAGCAGGTCATCGTATTTCATGAATTCATTCATATTGCTTGGTCCCATTGCTATTAGTAGCTTTAATATTCAAAATTTCCAATACATTTTAAAGTTGTAAACAGAACGAATTAAGATCAATACAAAGAGCAATGACAACTATTGCCAGATTATTATATTTACAACCTGCTGTCCAGGCCAGGCTAACATAGTGTGAGCTGTATACAATAGTTAGTTATTATAAGATCAAGTGGAGTAGAAGACATTGGTTGTATACAGACTCTGTATGCCAGACTCACTCACACGCTGACTGTTGTCCATACGACCTCTTGTGGTTATCGAAAAGGCACGACAAACTGCGTTAGATGCCTTCCCACCTTTCTACCCTGCGGGTTACATGTTTACGGAAAGGCTTCGGTGGTAACCCTGAGACAAAAATCTGCATCCTATGCTATCTCCAGTCGTCTCGATGAATGTCTTGCCACTGGCAAAAGGTAGCTTAGGCTCTGTGAGTGAGGTTGACAAAAGGCGCAGTTTCTTCCTCACTTTAATCCAAATCACTGTGCAAGTCACCCATTTCAGCGGACACAGCAAGAGATACGACTGTCCACACGGCTGAACAAAGAGACTGGTCTTCATCACTTGTGATGGACAACTATTATATATAGTGTCTTCTAAACCAGTATAAAGAAGTTAATTTAGTTAACCTTCGATCTGGTGCCTGCAAAAAATGTCTATTTTACGACCATTGTCAAGACCTGGCGCCGCACCAGTTTATCATATATCAACAGGGCTGACATCGAAATCAACTCAAATCGAGGCTGTTTGTTATGATAAATATGTCACTTCCTTCTTCACAGGTTTGAACCACAAAAAGTCTGTTGTTTTAAATTGAAAATGAACTTGAAACAATTTATTATCTTAATCACGTGGATTGGAGCCAGTCCATTATTGAAGATGGTGAAGTTAAGTTGTTGCAAAACTTCTTTGTGAGGTTGATTTGTTAAGTTTACGTAGATGTAGTAAACACATTTGTAGGGGAAACTAAGAGATATGCCGAACTTATAAAACAACAGTATCAGTGCTCTGTAGTGATTTCAAAAGATTTATTGAGGAGCGACGTTCCCTAGTCGTTGAGTCTAAATGTTTGTGCTTGTAAAAAAAAAATATTTTCACCTTCATCTTCTTGTATCTCAGAAACTAGAGCGCACACACACACACACAACAAAAACACCAACAAATTCTTTATTCATTTATATCTCGACACACGCAAAAATCAGACCATCAGATAAAAAGGTTACAGGCTCTCAAAGTAAACAACCATAGTATAATGTGACGTGCTGAAAAATAATGCAGCTGCAGGGGATGTTGTGTAAATCTTTTAGTGTGCGCTGGTGGAGGTTAAATATGCAGAAGAACTGAAAATGATTCCACATTATTCCTCCGGGATAAAAAGGCTATATTACAATGATAAAAAAAAGTGAGCCTTCAGACTCATCCTTGTCATTGTTGGAAGGTCTCGTATAGATCACACTATTCGCATTTAACATTGCGTACAATTCATCATAAAATTATTTTGCATGACAGTTGGATAAAAAAAAAGACAGAAAAATCCTGAACACAGTGAAAACAAATCAACATGGATAACATAACAGCACATACAGTACTGTTTTCTTGGAATCACATTTTCTCATTCTCTCACAAACGGAGTTCCCTGATCACACACAAGAAATTTACATATGTATGCAACATATGAGGTCATCCGAGCCAGGTTGGAGAGCCTGACATTTTTAAAGGAATGAGATTCCCCCCAAAAACATGCAGTTTAAAGTGAAATAAAATGACATAATCTGTTAATTAGGAAACTCGCCTGAGTACTACTGGGGTCTGAAAGGGGAGCAAATAATAGCAACACTGTAATCTGCCAGACATGTCATAAGAGTAAGAGGCGACTAAGTATGGTTGGGCATGGGGCTGTCTATCCCACCCTGTAGAAAATATAAGCCCCACAAACTTCAATAGGTATGGGCAGGTCAACATTTGATGACTTGGTATACATTTGTTGAAGACCTATGCTAAAGAAAAACTAAATCCATTTTGATATTGAATGATTGAATTCGGAAGCTGCATCAATAAATATTTATTATGAATACTGTACAGGGTTTGATTATCGTTATCGACAAGCTTCAGCCAACCCAACTGCAAATAGGTACTTGGCTTAGTGAGAGGCAAGGAACTGGCAACCCCCACCTCATAAAAAGCTGAGTCATGCTACAATAAACTAACACTGTCTCCGACAGCAGTGTCTACTATGAGATACCTAGACATTTTATTTTAAAATATCACATATGGTGTAGTGTTTCTAGAGCTTTCTCTCAAACCAAGATGGCTACTGCATTAACATATGCCAATTTTGTATGGGATACGTGTACCCGTAGTGTTTCCAATAAATGAGTTTAATTTGACGATTTTTCTTTAAAGAAAATGTTCATACAATCCAGTGCTCTTCTACCTTTTTATACCTGGTGCCCACTTTTATAACTTTTGTGAGGGTAAAACTTCCCTACCGCCCACTAAAATATAAACTAATGAAATTTCCGTTTTCATCCACTGAGTTAGTCTGTGTATTTTTTATGTTGCTAATGTAGTATGTAATTATTCCGCTACTACCCACATGAAAGCCTAAATTTAAAATCGCCCACTAGTGGGAGGTAGTGTCATGGTTGAAGAGCACTGATGTAAAGAAATAGATACAACTGAATTTTCAGGTCAGACATTATGCACATTATTATTGAAATTGAATGACACACGACCAAAATATAGCTCACTTCTGCTACTTCACTGTAGACCTATTTGCCCCGCAATCAGCGATTAATTAGCACAGCTGAGAGTGTGACATCGATTAGCTAGCATCTGTCATTTTGATATAGTCACAAAGACATTACTGCTACCGATTGACTAGCACCTGGCATTTTGATCTGGTCATAATAACATCGTGCTCCTCTGTAATGAACAAGCGCTTAGTTTCACAGCGCGTGTAAATATACAGAAAATTTGAACAATAACTGGCGCTGACGACAATATTTGATCTTTTGTTCCCTTCGCCTTATTTCTCTATTTCCCCAAGGCGGTGTGTGTTGCACTATGTTTTTATTTTGTGCCTGTCAGGCCAGTGCATCCAATCCGACTTCGTCATCCATTTTATGTAAGGGTCTACTTCCTCCTGCATTTTCTAAGAAGCTGCTTCCCCGAGGTAACGGCCAGGGCTGTGATGGAGAGCGAACCCAGCACCTTCGGAATATGAGCCATGTGACTTAAAGCCACTAGCCCACGCCGTCCCCATATTTTACTTGGACTCTGCTATTGGAATATTAAAAAATAATTTACGGAATCATGACAGACTTGCCTTTCTTGAACGTAAGACCTCATATGCAACACAAATGATATTCCTGTGACCCACCCACACACACACACAAGAACTGTTGTGTATAAAAAAACATCTTCCTCTCATTCGTTTCTCCAGGGATTCCCCATTCAGCCATTATGAATCACGCTCCTTGCCACAACAGCATGTATACTCTGTTCCCATGATCTGTTTCTCACAGGATCTATCCCCTGCCCTACCCTACGGCCCATCATGGGGCCTGCTGTCATGATGGCAGGAAGGACGAGGGAGCTTTCAGATTCTCAATCTCCTGACGCTGTTGTTCTGATGACATTACTCTGAGGAGAGATTTTGAGAAAGCTTTAAGTGGTGAGGTCACATTTTAATTCATTCAGAAGTCAATTTTGAAATGTATTTGTTCAGTTCAGTTGATTCAACTGTCTATCCATTTGTGCTGTTTAGGGCCATGTGAGTTGATCAGGTAATGGTCATCTTTTTCTGTGATCATGAGAAGGATGCATTGTAATTGGACAACCAAACCAACTTATTTTTGGTCTTGAAATGTGTTCAGCCCCATATATTTGTCTAATGTCTTAATTTCTTATACTGTCTCTCATGACGACACGGATGACCTTACTTAGACATTTCGTAGCACATGTTATTTTCTACTTTTGAACCTTGACTAAGTGTCCCATGTGATACTGGTAGAAAAGAGTTTTATATATACATTATTTAAGAGTTGTAGTTTGGTTTTCAGGCTGATGTTTGGATGGTTAAGAAGTCGCAACAATTGATGTTTGGTCAGAGCACATTAATTCTTGTTGTCTATATACAACATTAAATGTATTGGCAGTGTTAACCCTACCAGACCGCTGTACCCATTTTTAGGTCATTTCCTTAACTGCCGCTAAATCGCTGTACCTAATTTTCGGTACTTTGGGTAGTACGTCATAAAATGCGTCAGAATCTAAAAATAACCAACCAATCGTGGTCAATCCTCGTGATTACTCATTGCAAATAGCTGCCCCCATGTTTGAATTGATTTTGTGGGGTTTAACGTGAACATATTAGGAAAATTGACAATGAAACGAACGGCTGATGAACCAAGCACTTCAACAGGAAAGCAAAGTAAGTCCAACAGGTGATCAATAATTTGGTTGATCCAGATTCTGTTCAAGTGAAACAGACAGTGAGAGCTCGAGTGATGAGATGAAGGCTTTTCTTGGACTGAGGATCTATATGGAATACTCATGTATAAAACCCAGCTATCAGGATTATTGGACAAATGAAGGCTCTTTGTTGTGTTTACTCCCGGATTTCGAAATGTTTTATGACTCGAGACAGATTCTTTGCCTTTTGCTAGGTGGATTGGCACACAAAAAGTGGAATATTGACGCTAGATGAAAGGTAAACCTATTTTCTACAATGTCTCCAAGTTACATCTTATTCTAACCACTTGTTTGCATGTAACTAACATTTTTCTATATCATGTTGGCCTTTTCTCTTTAATGCTCAGGAACCCAGGAATGGGGGACAGTTGGGTTCAGGGCCTTAGGTCTGGTAGGGTTAAACCTTTACCAAGCCGCAAGCTTTGCTTATTGCCACCAAAACAAAAAATGTTTACACACTGAAGGCTTTAAGATTTGCCTGACGATATGTGGCGATTTTGTGAGATTTAAATAACCGCTTTGTCATAGAAAACTACAAAAACGGGGCTGATTTTTTATTATACACTGATATCACTTCCGTCATGCCTAGTTGTTAACCACAATAATGTAAGCAAATTTTAATAAAGAGTTTTGAAAGGATATATGATTTTTTTTCCAATCACTGTGGACTCAGCCTATTTTCTGAGTAAGTTGCTGTAAAAAATCTTTGTGAGGTAGATCTGTTCAGTTTGTTTATACAGATGTAATGAATACGTTTGAGATGAAAACTTACAGATATGCCTATCTTAATAAGAACAGTAACAGTGTTTTGTTGTGATTTCAAAGGATTATATTGCTTGCAGCTTGCGTTCCCTAATCGGTGAGTCTAAATGTTTGTGCTTTGTTTCACAAATTTTCACCGTCTTCTTGTATCTCAGAAAGTAACACACAAAGAATAACAACAAGTTCTTTATTCATTTATGTCTCTACATACAAACAAATCATATCTATACAACAACAAACAAAAAAGATACAGGCTTTCAATGTCAACAACCTAGAAAAATGGGATGTGCTGAAAAATTATTTAGTGTCGGGGGAAATTGCGTACTTGTTAAGTTCAGAGTAGTAAATGTTAACTCGAATATAAGTCAACCCTGCTACATGGCACATGACTAAGAGTATCAGTACCAGACTGCACGATAAATATAGCACAATACTCGGACCAACATGATATATTGAAAGTGTTTGTCAGATTATAGTGCTGGTAAAAAAAAATAAAAGACCAAGAAACTGAGTTTTTGCAAATTGAGAGTACCAACTGACCTTTGTTCATGTAAAGTGGACTGGATTTCTGCTATCCTGACCTGAGAGCGGGCCCTCTTTAACTGGACAGATATTCGGCTGCACTGCTCACTCCCATTGACCATAGACTCTTCCCATAGTTTAGCAGACTGGTGAAAAAAGAGGTAAATGAATGAATAAATAATAAACACAAACCACTACTAGTCATTCGGGTGGTTTGAATAATTGCTTCTGGCAGTTGTAAAGAAGGGGAAATGGAGAGACTTTCACAAACTACTATCACAGTTTGTTAGTAACAGTGATCACAAAGCCAAGTATTTTTCTACACTTGTAAACCATATTTAACAAACAAACAGAAAAGCAAGTGAAGTAATAGGCAGCCTAGATTCGAACCATGAAACTCCGCGTAACAATTGAGGGATTGAGTTAAGGGATTCATTGTCCCAACTGGCCAAGTCTTTCGACATTCATCACTTGCGACTACAGAATTTAGGTTAAGTTTGATCCAGCCTTATTTCTAGACTCCGTTACTCCATAACAGACTCTGCTACTCCCAAACAGACTCCGCTACTCCCCAACAGAATCCGCTACTCCCCAACAGACTTCACTACTCCCTAACAGAATCCGCTACTCCCCAACAGACTCTGCTACTCCCCAACAGACTCCACTACACCTCAACAGACTCTGCTACTCCCCAACAGACTCCACTACTCCCTAACAGAATCCGCTACTCCCCAACAGATTCTGCTACTCCCCAACAGACTTCACTACTCCCTAACAGAATCCGCTACTCCCCAACAGACTCTGCTACTCCCCAACAGACTCCACTACTCCCCAACAGACTCTGCTACTCCCCAACAGACTCCACTACTCCCTAACAGAATCCGCTACTCCCCAACAGACTCCGCTACTCCCCAACAGACTCTGCTACTCCCAAACAAACAGACTCTGCTACTCCCAAACAGACTCTGCTACTCCCAAACTGACTCTGCTACTCCCTAATAGACTCTGCTACTCCCTAACAGACTCTGCTACTAACTAGTTTTCCTATCATCAAGCTTAAAAAAACAATTAAAAGAAAAAAAAAGAATATAAAAAAATATTTGTTGCCCATTGCAAGTGATGACGACGACATCATCAAACATTCTTTGTCTTGATGGTGTAACTAGCGATGTATTGATGGTGTAACCAGCGATGTATTGGTGGTGTAACTAGCAATGTATTGATGGTGTAACTAGCGATGTATTGGTGGTGTAACTAGCGATGTATTGATGGTGTAACTAGCGATGTATTGGTGGTGTAACTAGCGATGTATTGATGGTGTAACTAGCGATGTATTGATGGTGTAACTAGCGATGTATTGATGGTGTAACTAGCGATGTATTGATGGTGTAACTAGCGATGTATTGATGGTGTAACTAGTGATGTATTGATGGTGTAACTAGCGATGTATTGGTGGTGTAACTAGCGATGTATTGATGGTGCAACTAGCAATGTATTGGTGGTGTAACTAGCGATGTATTGATGGTGCAACTAGCGATGTATTGATGGTGCAACTAGCGATGTATTGGTGGTGCAACTAGCGATGTATTGATGGTGCAACTAGCGATGTATTGGTGGTGTAACTAGCGATGTATTGATGGTGCAACTAGCGATGTATTGGTGGTGTAACTAGCGATGTATTGATGGTGCAACTAGCGATGTATTGGTGGTGTAACTAGCGATGTATTGATGGTGCAACTAGCGATGTATTGATGGTGTAACTAGCGATGTATTGGTGGTGTAACTAGCGATGTATTGGTGGTGTAACTAGCGATGTATTGGTGGTGTAACTAGCGATGTATTGATGGTGTAACTAGCGATGTATTGGTGGTGTAACTAGCGATGTATTGATGGTGTAACTAGCGATGTATTGATGGTGCAACTAGCGATGTATTGGTGGTGTAACTAGCGATGTATTGGTGGTGTAACTAGCGATGTATTGATGGTGTAACTAGCGATGTATTGGTGGTGTAACTAGCGATGTATTGATGGTGTAACTAGCGATGTATTGGTGGTGTAACTAGCGATGTATTGATGGTGTAACTAGCGATGTATTGGTGGTGTAACTAGCGATGTATTGATGGTGTAACTAGCGATGTATTGATGGTGTAACTAGCGATGTATTGGTGGTGTAACTAGCGATGTATTGGTGGTGTAACTAGCGATGTATTGGTGGTGTAACTAGCGATGTATTGGTGGTGTAACTAGCGATGTATTGATGGTGTAACTAGCGATGTATTGGTGGTGTAACTAGCGATGTATTGGTGGTGTAACTAGCGATGTATTGATGGTGTAACTAGCGATGTATTGATGGTGTAACTAGCGATGTATTGGTGGTGTAACTAGCGATGTATTGATGGTGTAACTAGCGATGTATTGGTGGTGTAACTAGCGATGTATTGATGGTGTAACTAGCGATGTATTGATGGTGTAACTAGCGATGTATTGATGGTGTAACTAGCGATGTATTGATGGTGTAACTAGCGATGTATTGGTGGTGTAACTAGCGATGTATTGATGGTGTAACTAGCGATGTATTGATGGTGTAACTAGCGATGTATTGATGGTGCAACTAGCGATGTATTGATGGTGCAACTAGCGATGTATTGGTGGTGTAACTAGCGATGTATTGATGGTGTAACTAGCGATGTATTGATGGTGCAACTAGCGATGTATTGATGGTGTAACTAGCGATATATTAGTGGTGTAACTAGCGATGTATTGATGGTGTAACTAGCGATGTATTGGTGGTGTAACTAGCGATGTATTGATGGTGTAACTAGCGATGTATTGGTGGTGTAACTAGCGATGTATTGATGGTGTAACTAGCGATGTATTGATGGTGTAACTAGCGATGTATTGATGGTGTAACTAGCGATGTATTGGGATTATAGTGAGGAAGACGCTGTGCTGGTCATCAATCTCACTCTCTGGTCATGAACTACTTTGGACCAGTGGCAGGATATAAGTCAAGACGACTGGAGGTAATTCAGGATGCGAGGCACTGGTCTCACTTCTTTGAGATCAGGGGTAGCTTGAAACCTGTGCGGCGCGAACCCTTAATGCTTGTGTCGGAGGTAGATAAACAATGAACAGTCTTGATAACCCGTTCCTTAGCGTTATTGCTGATACCAACTTCGTCTCCAACAAACTCTTGTCTTGGGCCACAAAAGTTCAGTGGGTGGTAAGTATTCCCCCAGAGGGGCCTTGGATGCTGTGGACAGCAAGAGTCTGACCAACACATTGGAGGTCTTCCCCCGCGGCATCTTTTTGCCACTGGGGTGCTGCCAGATTCCTGTCACCTCGCTACATTGACCATTGTTTCGTCATAACATGCAACTTTCCCATCTATGTTTAACTTTGCCTGCTAGATTACCGCATCCTTTACAATGAACAGTTTGTTTCAAATCAAGAAATATGGTATGGAAGGTAAAACGGAGAAACTTTGAGATTGTGAGTGATAAAGTATTTCTGTTATCCACCTGGAGGTGCGTGGTTCAAGTCTGGGCTGCCAATTACTTTGCTCTCTTATCTGTTCCTCGTTATGTTTTTTGAGTACAGGTAAATACCTGTCTTTGTGATCATTGTCCCTAACAAGTTCTTATTTGCTCATCACTGTAAAGATACCATGTTTAATCACAGGTAACGACAAACTAAATTCAATCTACACAGTTGATCTGACTTCTGTTAGGGAAGGCAAGGAACTGATTCTCCCACCTTCAAATAAATCAGATCAAGTTCAATAAAGTCTCCAACACTCCACAGTAGCAGTATTTGCAATGGAACTATCTTTAATTTTTGTTTTCTCTTTACAGTCCTATTTTTACCTAAATCAACAGGTAACACGTGTGTTCTGTTCTGACACATAGAGCCGATGTTTAAGGTTTTTTAAATGATGGGGGAATTTCTGGTACATGTACAGCTTTTGTTTAATGAAGTGTTCTTGTGGATGCACCAGCAGTTACGCTTTCAGTAAATTTTAAACGTTTGGCATTCTGCACAATGAGTTTAGGATTTCAAGAGCCAAAAAATTATTTATTTAATCAGGATAATAATCATTTATCTGGATTATATGTGGATATTTAATACTAAAAATCCGATTTAGACTGCACTGACAAGGATTGAGAAGAAAGTGGTTGATATAATGCAAACATACAGATACACATGATGGGCAAAAATGATGAATACTTAAGTTGTATTTTCTCCTTCAGATTAATAATGACATCTAACAATGCATATTAATATATACTTTTATTATGAATACTTCATGTCATAGATTTTGATGGGGATGGCGTTGGCTAGTGGTTAAGTGGCACGGCTCACAATCCGAAGGTGCTGGGTTCGATCCCCATCACAGCATCGGGAGGAAGCAGACCCTTACATAAAATGCATGCTCAAGTCAGATGCACTGGGCAGACAGACGCAAAATAAAAACCACAGTGCAACGCACACTGCCTTGGGGATTCAGAGAAATAAGACAAATGCAAAAAGAAAAAAAAAAAAAGATTTTGATGACCTGTTCCTCAGCGTAGCTACTGGTCCCAACTTTGTCTTGGGCTATGGAAGTCCAGTGCATGGTAAGCCCTCCTCCAGAGGCATCTTGGATGTTGTTGTGTACAGCAAGGGAGTATGACCAACGCTAGCAACACTGCACCGATTATATTAACAGAGACGGCTGACTGCATAAGACCGTTGAAGTTGTAAGTAGCCAGATATGCAATATTATGGTAGGGGGAGAGAAGGACTAGGAGGGAGAGAAGGAGAAGAGAGATAGATAGATAGATAGAGAGAGAGAGAGAGAGAGAGAGAGAGAGAGAGAGAGAGAGAGAGAGAGAGAGAGAAGGGAAACCCCAAACAGAATCTACCTCTTGTCGCAATGGGGATCATATTTACATGAATTTGACACGTAAACCGTGCAGACGAACAAAGAAATTTGCCACCGGAATTACAGATCATCATAGATAATTCAATTATTTGTCTTTAGATCTATTAATCATAATTTCAACCCAATTTGTGGGTCAGGTGTGGTTCGCCGACCATAATGCACACAACCAGCGATGAGTCTCTGGCTGCTATCAGCTCTCATTCACTGAGTTTTATTTTGAAATGAACACAAAATAATTGACAGTTACAGTTGTTACTCATGCTTTGGACTGCAAGACACTAACAAAAACAAGCCTTGACTAGAAAGGGTTAACTATTAAACTTAACCGTTACCACACGCAAAATGAATCTTCACGTCACAAAAAATTGTTATCTTTACTTCAAATGACGTAAAAAGACACAGGTCGATAAGAAAACTATTCTAGAACATTGTCGTGTATTTACTTCAGTTGAACACCCGGGTATTTGAATCTAAGAATAGACACTTCCATTATGGTAGATGTAAACAAGAAACATGGCTGGTTAGGTTTTAAAGAGAATTTTGAAACAGTTTATTATCTTCTTCTGGAAGATTATCCGATTATTAAGGGTGATGAAGTTAAGTTGTTGCAACAGATTATTCTGAGGTAGATCTGTTTAATTTGTTTATGTGGTAGTAAAAAAATA
Source organism: Ariolimax columbianus (assembly GCA_036924085.1). NCBI lineage: Eukaryota > Metazoa > Mollusca > Gastropoda > Stylommatophora > Arionidae > Ariolimax > Ariolimax columbianus. The sequence goes on along the minus strand of JAVGWX010000012.1, from coordinate 40,978,636 downwards.
TGTTTGTAAGGGAAACTAACAGATATGTCGATCTTGTAAGAAACACATATCAGTCTTCTGTGATGATTCTTAAATTCCGACGGTCAAAATTCCCCCCCGAAATTGGTAAGTTCGTGCTGTTTATCATTTTCATCTTCTTGTATCTCAGAGACTAACACACACACACAACAAAAACACCAACAAGTTCTTTATTTATTTACGTCTCTACACACAAACAAACCATATCTATAGACAATCAAATAAAAAAGATACAGGCTCTCAAAATCAACAACCTAAAAAACATGAAGCGCTGAAAAATAATTTTGTGGCATGGGAACTGGTTTAAAATTTTTTTTATTGAATATGATAAAGGTTAAAACAACACCCCTAAATTTATTACGTGGTTCTACAAGGGAGAAAAGAAAAATGGACTGCTTCTCGATCATGCATGTTGTAAGGTGACTGTAGAATTGTTCATGTGGTTGCTGTCCCCGTCATGTAAAACAAACTGTCACAGAAACCACCACTACGTGAGCATATAAATACTTGTAGCACAGGCTTGCAGAAAGGAAGCCAACTGCAGCAGTGGTACTATGCTCTTATAGTAACAAAAATAAAGGAAAGATTAAAATAATGTGTATGCCCAGAGTTCAGGTCCACCGAATACATCCTTCAGGAATGCCCAGCCCATAATCAACCCCAATGCCAGAATTGGCCAGGGGAAGCAGAGCTGAGACAAGTTGTGTAACAGCCGAATGACCTGAAACATACAGAGATTGTGTCACAGATATGAACATAAGCAATACAATTCAACGGCTTATCAGATCACATCGAGACCTTCTGCCAGTTCTAAAAATTTGAAAACTACAATGGTACTACCATGTGATACAATTTAATGTAGTGCCTTGCAGGGTACCTGCTTATGGGAATGGCTTCGGGAGTAAACCCTGAGGAAAATGTGCATCCTGTGCTATCTCCAGTAGTCTCGATAAAATCTTGCCACTGGCCAAAAGTAGCTCGGGACCAGAGAGTTGTTGACAAAAGGCGCAGTTTCTTTCTCACTTTAATCCAAATCACTGCGCTTGTCACCCATTTCAGCTGATACAGCAAGAGAAAGGACTGTCCACATGGCTGAACAAAGACAGTGATCTTCATCACCTGTGATGAACGAACATCATCAGTGCCTAATGTAAAACTTATGGGCACGGTTCACAAACAAAAAAGAGAGCTCACCATAAAATGGGCTGGACAGGTGATGTTAGGAAAAAAACAGGTAAAACCTTGAAAAATTCCAAAATACTAGCAGTGGGTAGACTGAGGTGGTGAGACGTGAAGTGCCTATGACCTCTTAGGTTACAGGAAAGACTGAACGATCTAGTACGGACAATAAATCTGAATACAGAAGAAGAAAAACCACAAAAGGCAGGACTAGCTCTGACCTGTTTTTCCACTAGGTCAGCTTGCCAGCCTAGTACATGCCCAATCAGCTTCTCATTGTAGTAGTTGCTGAGGGAGGCTGTGAGCTTGGCTGTTTCCTCTCGTTTGATGGCTGCAGCTGTGAGGGCCTGTGAGGTAACAGCTGCATTCTGAGAGCTGGAATCACTAGGAGTCGGACTGCCACTGAAAGAAACAAAGCAGCTATTCCATTAGACAGCGATGGTCATTTTCCATAAGAAAGAATCAAATAGTTTCAAATAAGAATTGTAAATACATGATATATCTAAATGTGGGCTGAAGATTCAGCACAATGGATGGGATGACAACATCAGAGCCAGAGAACCAGAACTGACCAACACTATATTCCTCTTCCAAATGGTGGCCATGGAAACAAACTGCACTAGTGCTGTCTAATAGAAAGCGAACGCAATGGGAAAGCAAAACCGGAATCTAAAGAAAGCCAGCTGAAACTGGATGTATCAGACCAAAGGTGCAGATATTGCAGCCTTGCTGTAAACTATGACACAACGAACTATTCAGGATGACCCCCAAAGAAGAAGAAAGCATTTATAAATGATCATCATCCGTGTTTTATGGGGTCTGAAAGGGGAACACAGAATAGAACATTGCCCTGCCGAAGACGGATGTGTCGGACCAAAAGGTGCAAATATCGCAGTCAAGCTGTAAACTAGCGACACAATGCATATGGTTCTACAGACTACATACTGGTTCTAGCAAAGCCCTGTTCAGGACTTGGTAGCGAGAGATTGAGAACGAACGCACAAGAAGAAGAAGTAACATTGTTACCTGCCAGGAAAGTCCTAAGAGACAACTATGGAGGTTTGGGCATGGGGCCAGCTACGTCATCCTGTAAAAACTAAAAGATACAAGATAAGGAAAAGAAGATTTCTACACTCTATTGAAGAAGATGAGTGACTAGATTAAGTCAAGAATGATTGATCATGTCAGATTTGTTGGTCTTCTTGAATAGGTCTGATTTCTTCTTCTTCTTCTTCCTTGTTCATCTTCAGACCTCAACTTCAATGACTCTAACGAAGGCAGAGATTGACTCAAGGCTCCGTACGCTTCCGTACAGCTTCTCGTGGAAGGACACTGGCTGTTGCCAAATGCTACTTCTTTTGTCGATATACAGTGGACAGCACTGCAAAATATGTTCTGCATTCATGGGGGCTGTGCCGCAGGCACAAAGGTCTCTAGTACCAATCTTGAACTTGTTGTACAGATGGCATCTAAGTCTGTTGTGACCTGTGCGTAGCCGGAGAATTATCACCTGGTCTCACCTGGAGAGTTGATGGTAGGCATCATTTTCTATGTGGCCAGGGTGGTCTTTTTTCCATTTTCCACTGTAGGTTGCCCTGATGAATGCTTTTGTCTCATTGTATGTGATTTCTGTATCACTCTGCTGCAGCATTCCTCCCTCTCTGGCGAGTCTGTCTGCCTCCTCGTTGCCTGGAATGTTGCAGTGGGCTGGTATCTACTGGACTGTGCTTTTGTTGAAGCACTGGGACAGGCGTTCGAGCGAGTTTGCCAGAGCACCGAGTTCATTTTTGTGCTGGTTCTTAGCGCCATTAACACTGCGAGGGCGTCTGTGAAAATGACCACTTGCTTTTCTGCCTGCTCTTTATGGTCTATAAGGATTTCAGCTGCTTGTCTCTGGGCACTGGCTTCGGCACTAAAATTGCTGCAGCATCTCCCAGTGGCAAATGCTGCTGAGTATTCTTTGCTTTATAGTTATGCCTCCTCCCCCATTTCCAATGGCATCTTTGGCTGAGCCATCCATATATGCGTGCATCCAGGCTGTGGGCGGAAATTTTTGGCTGATGTAATTTGCAATTATGTGTTTTTTCTGTTCCTCTGTTTGTGTCTTTTTGTCTTCGATGTTGGGGATATTGTAAATAATATCAGGGAACGGTCTTTCCAGAGGCAGCAAATGGAGCATGCTGGTATTTGTTTTATTTTTTCGTTTAAGAGTGCAGCATTGTTTTTAATCTTTTCTTTTGCCTGGACTGTAAAACTTTTCCTTTTTAGCCTGCCGCGTCCCAACCCATTTAGTCTATGATGCATCAGGTGGTCCATGATTCTTATGAATTTTTTCGCTTGCTGTAGGATTCTGCAGTCTCGACGGTCTTCCATTGGCTGTAGCCCAGTCATAGCTTCCAGGTCTTTTATTTGGGTGGACTTCAGGGCTCCTGTTATGATACGGGCTGCTTGGTTCTGGGTGTGCCCTATTTTGTCAAAGTTTGATTTGGATGCCGTGGACCAAGCTGCAATGCCGTATTCCAAAACTGGTCTCACTCTGCCTGTATATAATTTCTTTAATGTTTCCAAATAGGTCTGATTAAAACTAGATTTAAAAAATAAGATGGCCGCGCCCGACTGACTGCGCTCTCGACTCGCTCTGGTGTTTGTGTCGTTTTCTGCTGTTTGCTAGTTCCTGTTCGGATTATAATTCACAACTCCTTCACCAGGTGGTATCAAGGACTTTATTCTGTGGAATTCATGTGCTTTCGTTCGTTTGTCCTGTTTTTTTGCTGCATCTGGCTGGGCCTGGCTTAAACCGTGATAAAACAGTCCAGGATGGCGTTGAATGCTCCGCTTGACTGCACCATAGAATTCAGCGCCCAGGTTTTCACTATTCAAGGGCCTTCCTGCTTGGACTAAAGCCAACTTCTTCCTGCCCCCCCCCCCCCCCCCCTCTATCGGAGGTTACACCATACCTCTCCCAATCCCGTATTGTCAGCACAGCAAGAGTCACGCTGACCCGAAGGTGGGCACAATCCAGAAAACAACTGGGCGGAACGCAAAGAAACAGGGAGTCAGACACGGACAGACAAAGAAAGCCGACACAAACATTGGTTCAACACACACTCCTCACGGCCCTCACCCCGAGGCTGCGGAGTACTGGGCTCCACCTGGAGTCTGTAGGGATTTCGGTCGACACACTACACATGGACAATCCTCATTAGTTGGACTTGGTAGTCGTCGATCGTCGCTACAGGCCTTTGATGTCCAAGCGAACATTATTATTATTGAATAGGTCTCAGGACTGAGCAGCCAATAAGCCTATAACAGAGAGTGACTCATAGCTGGAGGTGAGCATAAGGATCAGCGAACGGCAGCTGACCAAGATCCTATTCTGCCTCCGCGTGACGACCCTGAAAACAGGCTGCACTAGTGCATTCTGGCCAAGGGATAAGGATTGCATTAAGAAGGCAAACCTGATACTTCAATATGCCAGCTGAAATTGGATGTATTGGAGAAAAAAGGCGCAGTTATCCTTTTCAGGACGAACATCGACAAATAAGAAAGAAGAACAGATATGAGCAACAGATTTGAAATATTGTGGATGACCAAACTACATCTGAAGAGATTACAAGGCTTCATTATTACATCCCTGAGAAATCTTGGCATGCAGTGATTTGTCAAGTCTACAAATGAAAGTTAATTGGAGAGAACAGAACAAAGCCAGATGGAACAGGAATTCCTTGCAAGAAAGTGAAGCTGGATAGGTATCACAAAGCCTCAAGCCAGTTTCACCTGTCAATCGTCATTGTGGGAGCCTCATGAAAACAGGAAGGCAAAGAACACAGTGAAAAGGTAGAGGTATAGTCTGAACATGATATGCTCCTAATAGGAGGTCTGTGTTCTAATACTCAATGTGTGCTTACAGTGATGGTTTCTGTAACAATTGTTATACATGATGAGGTTGACAACCCCATTTACAACCCTAATTAGTGTCTATATACAATGTAAAGGTTGCAGTAGTCCTATGTAGGGTTGCACACATTAATCAGTCATATCTACCATTTTTCAGATTAATCAGTTTTTTTTCTTCCTGCTAATTACTCATTATTTGATAATCAATCTTATTTTTTTAATTATTATTGCTAAGCATGTATACTGTAGCAAGAAAACCACGGATGGCACAGAAATTGAGAAAATGTATTGGATTCAACATGTAAAAATACATTTCTTCCTAGGAAAAGCATACAAAGGAAACATGAACAGTATGACAAGCTCCCATCATAGGCACATTAGAGATGGATAGAAGTGACATTTTGAAATTAATCAATGACCTCTTGTTAGATGAGGACACCACAATAGATGAAGCAGCAATCCACAAGCTGCAAAGTTTCGACATTAAACAAAGTTTGAGCGGAGTATGGGGCATGAGAGGACAGAGCAGGAAAGTGTTCAACCATTGAGCTACAGGGACCCTCAGCATCCATACACTTCTTCATTTGCTGAGAGAGAGAGAGAGAGAGAGAGAGAGAGAGAGAGAGAGAGAGAGAGAGAGAGAGAGAGAGAGAGGGAGAGAGAGAAAGAGAGAGAGAGAGAGACTAAGCACCCATGGGTATACCCAGAGGCAGTGACGTCGACAAGCAGGTAAAGGACATACACACAGTACAAGTGCGAAAAGGCCATCGTAGTCAGACAAGTATACAAAGGACACATACACAGTCAGACATGTATACAAAGAACACATGCACAGTCAGACAAGTATACAAAGCAGACATTCACAGTCAGACAAGTATCCAAAGGACACATACACAGTCAGACAAGTATACAAAGGACACATACACAGTCAGACAAGTATACAAAGGACACATACACAGTCAGACATGTATACAAAGAACACATACACAGTCAGACAAGTATTCAAAGCAGACATTCACAGTCAGACAAGTATCCAAAGGACACATACACAGTCAGACAAGTATACAAAGGACACATACACAGTCAGACAAGTATACAAAAGAAACATACACAGTCAGACAAGTATACAAAGGACACATACAGTCAGACAAGTATACAAAGGAAACATACACGGTCAGACAAGTATACAAAGGACACATACAGTCAGACAAGTATACAAAGGAAACATACACGGTCAGACAAGTATACAAAGGACACATACAGTCAGACAAGTATACAAAGGAAACATACACGGTCAGACAAGTATACAAAGGACACATACAGTCAGACAAATATACAAAGAACACGTACACAGTCAGACAGATACACAAAGGACACATACACAGCCAGACATACTCACACACACCAATATCAGACAAAGCACAGACAAATTGGGATTGGGATGGGGGGGGGGGGGGGGGGGGAGAGAGAGGAGCAGGAGCAGAAAGAGAAGACAGAGACAACAAGCACAAAAGAAAAAGCAAAAACAAGGATTGTAACCTCACCAGGAGCTACGAGAACTTGTGGCAGACACAGGACTAGTTCTGCCCCCTAGTCCGTCGTCCCCCTGCATATTTGACCCCATCCCTGTCGACACTGGCACCTGGAGTCCCTGGTATGACTGATGGGAGGCGGCCCCCATAGAGGTAGAACCCACAGAGGGGCTCTGGCCTGCTGGGTATATGAGGTGTTGGGATTGTGGGCCTTGATAAGAAGACGTGGTGATAGATTGGTGTCGTACTTGAGAGTGCACCACAGAGGGCCCTGAAACAAAAGTAAAACAAAGGTTAAAGAAAGGTAAAAGATAGATGAAAGAAAGGTAAATTACAGGTGAAAGAAAAGCAAAATGAAGGTAAAAGACAAGTGAAAGAACAGTGAAAAATATGTAAAAGGAAAGTGAAAGAAAGGTAAAACAGAGGTAAAAGACAAGAAAGAAAGGTAAAACAAAGGCAAAAGATGTGAAAGAAAGGTAAAACAAAGGCAAAAGATGTGAAAGAAAGGTAAAACAGAGGTAAAAGACATGAAAGAAAGGTAAAACAAAGGCAAAAGATGTGAAAGAAAGGTAAAACAAAGGCAAAAGACGTGAAAGAAAGGTAAAATATAGGTAAAAGAAAGATTGTTGTTTGCGAATGCCCACAGTGAGTAGGTTACTCTTTTGTGTGCCCTGAAAAGGACGTTAATTGGCAGATTGCAGTAGCTTTCCTCACATCCCGAGCATGCTGATGAAGGTGGACCGGGTCCTCCAAGGGGTTGTGCTAAGCTTGGCTTCATCTGCGTGTCACTCACTACTATGGGGATCATGTCAATCCCTCATCTCGTTAGCCAGGCTACCATGAAAACAGTCTGTTTCCAAGGAGGGCTAACTAGGTAGCTGAGGTGGTCTTGGCCTGTATATTCTGCCTGACCCTGTCTAACATATCTGATCAGTATATTTTGCCTGACCAGAAAGGTAAAATAACGATTTTAAAAAAAAAGGTGAAAGCATGGTAAAACAATGATGGAGGTAAGGTGAAAGACATGTAAAGCTAAAGTCAAATGAAGATAAAAGAGAGGGATCACCATACAAATGAATTATAAAAATTGTATGATCATCACCATCAGAGAAGTTGATTGCTGGAAGTATAAACAATGCTCATAGTCCAGGCTGAATCTCAACAGCTCCAAATGGCGGTTCAATGACAAAACATTTGCCACTACCACCAAGATCCGCACCCCGTAATCGATGCTTTGATCACTATAATTTGACAGTCATTTACTTTTTGATTGCAGGCAACAGAGGAGATGTTCGTCTGTTTTGCGAACACATATCATGGTCTATTCATGCACTCATTAATTATCCAATCATACACCCCACAAAGTATCCATTCATGCGCGTCATGAATTATATGACGGGGCATTCGGTTACCTAAGAGTCACTTTAGGACATACAATTGGAGCAGTTGGCTTGGCTTCGTTTGTTCTAAATCTCCCGCTACCAAGCCCTAAAAGGGCTTAAGTAGCAGAATATAGTCCAGAGAATGGAATGCATTGTGTCGTAGTTTACAGCTTGACTGCGATATTTGCACCTTTCGGTCCAACACATCCGAATTCAGCAAGCATTTTTTGGATACCGGGTTAGCATTCCCTCTTCGATCCTTTCTCCTTAGCCAGTCTACCCTGCTGCAGCTTGTTATCCAGGATCACCGCGTGGAGGTGTAGAAGGGTCTTGGCAGCTCTGTTTTGCTGGCCCTGACGCTAGCAGTCACCTATGGGTCGCTGACCACTGCAACTCATGCGCTGCTCAGCATCTTGATCCCGCAGCAGTTGATTTTCCCTATTCAATTTTGGAGCTGATGGAAAGAACTATACAGACAATGTGGGAACAGTTGAGAAGACGTTTGTGTTAGATAGGACACACTAAGGAAATCAAATGATTGTTTTACAAAACAGTCTCTTTACTGCAAACTCCAGATCAGGAGAAGTCCAGAGAGGACAAAACATATGGAAAAGGGAGCTGAGACAAACAAAAGCAACAAGGCAAGACATGGACAGACCTGGAATGGATATCTTGATATGGGAAGATTTGACATGTATTTGTTGAAGTCATGTGCTCCCCAGGGAGCTGAAAATGTTTTGGCTGATTGATGTTTTGGGTCATCTTCTTGTACCCCAACTGCCATGGCCTCCTCTTCCCTAGGTGTTCTTTTGCCTTCCCCCTCATCAGTGGGTTACTATCCAGTGTATAAATGGTTAAATTTGCCAGGCTTCTTCTGAGGGTGTCCCCTTTCATCATTACTTTCTATCCACAATCTCCAACTGTATTGATTGCTGTCATGCTCTTTGCCACTGATCTATGTTTTATTTACTGCAGCAAAATCAAACAATCAAGAACAACTGACAAATCAACAATGGGGTCATCTGGCCTGACACATCCGATTTCAGCACGACAATTTTTGGGACTGGGTTTGCCTTCCCTCTTCGGTCTCTAATCTCGTAGCCAGGCCTGCAATCTGTCTTGGGCCACCACTTGGAGGCGAAATAGAGTCTTGGTCAGTTATGGGTAACTGACCCTTATGCAAGAAGCCAGTTGCGACTCGCTGACAGCATTCATTGCAACACCTTCCGCCCCAGACCTGGTCTATTTTAAATATGGGGCAATTAGATATGCTTTATAACTTAAACTGGTACACTATGTTCGTAAACCAAGCTGACAATCCCTAGACCACATGCTCGACAAACGAACAAAACAACAATAAATACGATACAGACAAGATGAAAACTTACGAATGTTGGTGGTATTTTGTTGAGCTCTAATATGCATACTGAGAACCTTTTGTAGCTCTTGTAGTGTTTGTATTGCTGCATGGAAACAATCACAAACCACCAATGATGCAAAGTTTTCAAATAATGTGAAGGCTAAAGATAAATACATTTAATGGACGTAAACAAGGAGGGATCAGAGCACAACTTCGTGGTTACAAAATCCAGTATTCCCCACTTAACAATCACTTGAACGGAATTCAACCACAACACACTCTACAGTGCCAGCTGTGTACGTACACACTGACATAGAACAGTCAATCACCATCTCTTCGAGTGCCTCACGCTCAAGGATGTTAAAGAAATGCTTCTTCCTCCGAGGCTAGATATATGGAACACTTTTGTACGGAACTAAACAATCAACATACAAATGCAGATACCATTAAATGGCATTGGGCTGAAGGACGCGAGTCAGTGTGTTACCTGCCATATACGCAACAGTTTAGTCTTAATGAAGACTGGTTGCATTAAAGTAAAGTGTGTCTGCGTTATTGCTAGTGCTGGCGTCGATCACAAAATGTGCCTGACTAAATACCAGGACTACAAAGAGCGTACAGGTAAGCATCGCTTAGTGTCTACGATAAGTTCAGTGAAATAGGACATTATGTGGTTTGGACATGCAAACATCATACTATATACGTAGTTGTATAGGGTGCTGTAGTATATTTGTTTTGACTAAATAGCTAAGATACTGTAAATATACAGTACTGTATTTCAGCTAAGATAATGGATTTGTATTTTAACTAATGTACTGTATCTGGCAAGGTAATTAAATTAAATTCTTCTTCTTCGTACGCTGTCAGACGACGTCAACCTGTATTTTTTTCAAAAAAGACAGCGGTCATCCTGAGGCTGTCGACACTGCCATAGAGCTTGTTTAGTGTTGCCACTGGTGATGGCCACATCTGCTTTCTCTGATCCTCGTATGTTGGGCAGTTTTGCAGCAAATGTTCAGCAGTCATTTTCCCGGTACCACACGAGCATTCGTCAGTGCTACCTATCTTCAATTTATTGAATAGGTGGTACCTCAGTCTATTGTGGTCTGTGCGCAGTCTGAAGACCACGACCTGCTCCTTTCTGTTCAGCTGGTAATAGGCATCCTTTTTTGTGTAGCCAGTATTTTCTGTTTCCCATTTGGTCATGTATCTAGCTCTAATAAGCCTTTTTGACTATTCGTAGGTTACACTAGGGTCTGGTTGTGGTAGTCTTGCACCTTCTTTTGCCAGTCTGTCTGCCTCCTCGTTGCCTTGGATGTTACAGTGGGATGGAACCCACTGTACCACTACTCTTTTTGGTGCGGACTGCTGGCATAGTTGACAGAGTGATGCTCTTAAATCATTAAGTTCAGTATTTTTCTGGCTTTTTAGTGCTGTGACTACGGCCAGGGCATCTCTAAACAGGACTATATGGTTTTCATTTCTTTTGCCTGTCACCATTTCTTCTACTGCAGCCCTCAGTGCCCCTGTGACCGCTCTGAAATTGCTTGAGTATTTTCCAGTTGCCACTGACAGTGTTATTTTTCTACCATTTGGTACGCCCAGGAATACCCCTGCCCCTCCGTTCTGTGTTGTGTTTGTTACAGAGCCATCGGTGTATGCATGGGTCCAGTCCATGCTTGGGTAGTTTTTTGTTATGTACCTCAGGGTTATGTCTCTTCTTTCTTTTTCAGTCTGGCTGTTTTTGTTTCCAATATCTGGTATATTTTCTACCACCTCTGGAAATATATGCTGCCTCCGGTAGGTTTGCGTTCAGTAGTACAATTCAATTCAATTAAGCGCTGTCTCTGCAATGAAGGTTGATAGGCTAATATATAATCTGTACTACCACTGGTCGCTGTGACAGAGAGGTAATGAATGCACTTGCCTCTCAAAGTAATGAACGGAAATGCTTTTAAGCGACCCCTGGTCGCAAAGGGAGGTGGAACCAGAGTGCTTGCATCCTGAGTTACCTCCAGTCATCTTGACTTATGTCTTGCCACTGGTCCAAGGTAAGTTGGGATCAGAGGGTGACAATGACCACCCCAGTTTCTTCCTCACTATAATCCAAATTCAGTGCACCAAGATGTTGGTTTGCTATGTTCGGTTAGGTCTGCTATGCGCCATTCTTCGATCAAGATTTATGAACTTTTTACCTAATGGAACCACTGACATATATGGATGCTGCTCGAACGGACATTATGCGACGCAATGGAAGAGAAATCTACAAGCACATGGCCATCCCAAATTACAAAGACGACATCAACTTAAGGAAAAGGAGAGACCAAAGCAGCATTTTCCGACTTTGCACTCAACACATACAACTTAAGTCACTTGAACAGAATCTAACCAGAACGTTCTCCAGAGTGCCGGCTGTGCACACATCCCTATGAAACTTTTGAACATCATATTTTTGAATGTCCGCCGCTTGCCAGCGTTAGGAAAGAGCTTCTTCCCCCGAGGCCAGACAAATGGAACACTTTGTATGGAACAATAGCTTACAAACACTTGAAAATACCACTATATGGCATTGGGCCAAAGGGCAGGAGTCCATAGGACGCTGGATCAATAACCAACCAACCAACTATATCCACCATTGTGTGGTCTGACCTTAGTTTAGACTTAATGAGGAGTGGATGTGTTGAAATAAAGTGTGCCTGGTTGTGGCTAGTGCTGACATATAAAAGATAAGCTCTGCTTTTGAGAGACTGCAAGCGAAAGTCTGGAACTGACAAGGTATCAGTGTCGCCACCAAGGTAAAAGTGTATCCTGCTGTAGAGCCAACCACTCTGCTGCATTCCTGCGTAAAATGGACAATGTATAGTATACAAACCAGACAACTAAACCGTTTTCACATGAGTTGTCTGTGCAGGCTGCTTAGGATAAGGTAGCAGGACAATGTACTTAACTATGAAATTCTTAGCAAGTTAAATATGTTGAGCAACTGCCGAAGACGGATGTGTTGGACAGAAAGGTGCAAATATCGGAGTCAAGCTGTAAACTAGTGACAGAACGCATTCCGTTTTCTGGACAACATCCTGCTACTTGCAAAGTCCTGTTCAGGGTTTGGTAGTGGAAGATTGAGAACGAACGCCGAAGAAGAAGATGATGAGCATCCATACGCTTCTGCAAAAAACCCAGAAGGAAGGGACATGTTCCCATGCCCAATGAGCGCCTCTCCAAGCAGTTACTGTACGGTAGATGCTCGTTAGGGAGGAGAGAAGAAATGCTAGAGACTCCACTAAAGTGTCTCTGAAAAGCTTCAACATTAATGTCATATCCTGGGAGTTGCTTGCACAGATCCATTCCACTTGGTGAGCTAGCATCACACATGGTGATCAGATTGCAGAGTGAGACTTCACCATAGAGGCTCAGAGAAAGCAAGCCGACTAAAAGAAAAGAATGCGCGCATGCTCCACGCATCTATGCCACAGGTGCTGCAGTCTGCTGTACCGGGATGGGACTAGAGTCACATCTCACAGCACAAGTCTGAAGCTGTTGCCATCTTCGCTTAGTTTTGACATCAATGGTAAAATCTGTCTTCTTTGTTCATTCTCAATCTCCTGCTACCACATGAAAAGGGTTTTGCAAGTAGCTGGATGTTGTCGGGAGAACGAAATGGATTGTGTTGTAGTTTACAGCTTGATTGAGATATTTGCACCTTTTGGACACATCCGACTTCAGCAGGCATTTTTGAGTACTGGGTTAGTCTTCTCTATTCGATCCCTTCTCCTTAGCCAGTCTGCTCTGTTGTAGCCTGATATCCAGGATCACCTTGTGGAGGTGTAGAAATGCCTTGACAGCTCTGGTTCGCTGGCCCTGACACTAACAGTCAGCTATAAGTAGCTGATCACTGCAGCTCATGCGCTGCTCAGCATCTGGATCTCATAAAATCTGCCTGATTCAACATGAATACCAGGATTACAAACCTCAATTTGAAAATCTGTTTAATTGAATATGAATATCAGGATTACAGATGTATGTTGTCAGAAGTCAAGAACTTACTTTTGTCATAGGACCCTCCTTCGTTGACTGGTTGTCGGTTGACAAGTGTTGGGATGGGATTACCTAAGGGGGGCGACGATGAAGAGTGATGGCCTCCTGGTGTGGTGTTGATGTTGTGGGCTGGTGTGGTAGAGACTGCAATGGGTGTACTAGTGGGCGGTAACTGAGGGGTACCACTGGTTGAAGAGGGACGAGATGATGATGGGGATGGTGAGGGGGACGGAGAGATGTCCATATCATCTACTGGCCCCTGTCCTGTATCTGATGAAAAAAAAAAGTACATGAAAAAATTTACATTCGTCTGAGTTTACAGCGTATAGAGTTCTCAGAAATGAAACTTTAAAATGATAGAAAATGTGGTCTGTCCTTTTGTATGTATCTGAAACATGGTACATAGCTCTACATCCCAAAAGACTTCATATACCTCTCTACTCTCATGTTTATAGGCAATGGCTCTGAAACATATATGCATTGAAAATTATTTTATGGAGGGAGATGTTTGTACTTTTTGAACTTCAAATTTATGGTCCGCAAAAATTTGACAATGTTATATATGAAAGCCTATGGGAGAAAATAGGACAAAGACAGGTAGGACAAGCTGTATTACAGTAGCCTGTCCACTAAGGTAGGGATTGACACCGTGATCGATGTCGTGGTAAGCCTACTAAGAAACCTTGCATTGCACAACAACGAGGAGGACTCAGGTTCACCTTCTCCAGTATGCCCAGGGATGTGAGAGAGAGAAAGAGAGGCAAAGAAGGCTAAAGAACACACAGATAAAGGAACAAGAGACAGGTACAAGAAAAATGAGGAGTAATTGCAGAAAAATACATGGTACTACTTTTTTTGGTTTTTGTGTTAGCCTTATTTCTCTATTTTCCAAGGCGGTGTGCGCTGCATTGCAATTTTTATTTTGTTCCTGTCGACCTAGTGCATCGATTTCAGCATGGTACTACTTGAAGAGGATTGCCTGATGGAATTTACACCATGAGGTGATAACTTAAGGTCTTTATACTGGTTTAGAAGACTCTGCAGAGTGTATACAACCAGTTTCATTTACATTACCTTGCTCTAAATGCTAAGCTGTGATCATGGTGAAGAAGATGTGGTCTTCATAAACAGCAAAGACCATGTGTTTTTTTGTGAGTGTTGTTTTGTTACATATAAAGAAAGTAATTTTAAGCACAGATATACAATTGTGCTATCAGACAGATGGCACGACAGTTTGTCACAACGTTAAGTGAAGTACAATTGAAAATAAAGCTTGACGGTTGCAGGATATGATTTAACATAAGCATAACCAGCTAAACGAGAAGTTTCCAGGGAGGAAGTAAATGGACCATTGTAAATCATCCAAGCATGTAGCAAAAGGTGACTAATGAGGGTTGTTCATGGAACTAGCAGTCACAATCATGCAAAACAAATATTAGACAACAAAAAATGAATAGTTTGTTTACATGGTAGTCATATAAAGTGCCATTAGCATAGTGGCAGAGCACTCGCTTTTCATGGCAAAGGTAAGGGGTGTGAATCTTGTGATCTCTATGCACCAGTCGACCTAGCTGTAAGTGGGTATATGGCATTTTACTAGGAAAATAAAAGGCAGCAAGAAAAGGAACTGACCACTCTACTTCATATAAGTTGTGGCTTAGTATACTGAAGTGGCTAACAACTTCATTCCCAAACAAATAATGAAGTTAAATTTTTATGATTACGATACTAAGATTTTCTAAACAGAGTAAAAACATATAGTATTATAGCTTTTTGTGACAATAGTAACCAAATTTTCCCACGAGACCATTATAAACAGCATCATTCATCTTTTAGGGTCATGAAATAATCAGTACCCGGTCAAAACACTTGTAAATTGACCGTTTGGACATGAGGGCTGAGCAGGCCTTACAAACTGTAATTGTAAAAACAGTTTACTATTAATAGATTATGATGTTCGCTTAGGCGTCTGAGGCCCGTTGCGTCGGCCGATCACATCCAATACCCACAGCTGTAGCGTGGTTCCAGGCCTAGTCCAGGGTGGAGAAGGAGGTTGCTACTTGCTGGAGCCATACCGTTCGAGGACGGCCTCTTCCTCGCTTCCAGCCGGTCGGGGGAAGACTTTTGGTGCTGAGGAACGACTTGTGTAGTATCTTGTGAGCAGGGGTTTCCTGGTCCAGCCGTACAACATGAACGAACAAAGAAACTCGGCGCCAGTCAAGTGTGGTCAAAATGCACGACAACTCCACACATGTGAGTCTCAGGTGCGGCAAAGGCTGCCATGCCAGGACTTTACAGCCATATCCTGGAGGTCAGGGGCGACCGACCCCAACCAGGCACGTCCACAGGTGGCAGATAGTGGAACGACCTACAGATATGGAGCGTCAGCTGCGATATAAGCCAGGTATAACTGGACGAATAAGCAGTCGTGGACCAACCGGCGGTGTATTCCAGCAGGATGGTGTGGGACAACAGGTGGCACTGCTTTCCCCACTGAAATACCCCATGTGTCCTATGACGGGTACACCAAGCGGGTAAGAGCCGCTATATGCTCTAGTCACGGTACACAAACCAACCTACTGCCTTGCAGGTACCATCGGGAGATGGAAAGGCTATGGGAGACAACCCAAAACAAAAAACTCAACCCGACCTGCCGAAGACGGAGTGTGTCAGCTACGGCGCAGGAACCGGGAAAAATCAGGGCACACACGCACCAACAGGATATGGTCATGCGACAGTCTACCCTATCGTAATGGTGTCGCTCCTACAAGTTACAACCGGGGAGGAGCGGTGCCGGCCCCAGCCTCGAGGGGACCCACCAAAGCAACCGGTGCCTCTGCTAACCTAGTGGTCAGGGGGCGGCAGAGTAGTGCGACTGATCAATAAACAAAGAACCTAACAGTGGTACAATGGAATGCAGAGGGCGTGAGAAACAAGAAACCCGAACTGCAAGAATTTCTCAAGGAAAACGATATAGACATCATTTGTATTCAGGAAACACCTAAAAGAAACTCACAAATTTTCCATCAGAGGATATGAATGTTTTCGCCAAGATAAAGAAAAAAGATCCAAAGGAGGAATAATAACACTAGTTAAAAATTCTATACCAGCAGTAGAAACAAATAGATCTGGACCAGATGAATTAGAATACATCACAGTAAAGATATTCTTACCCAGTGGAGACTCAATGATAACAAACTGCTATAGTCCACCAGCCACAGCTCTGGCAATACACAAAGTCAAAATTGAAGAATCGAGACACCTCATAGTGGGAGATTTTAACAGTCACTCCCCAAGCTGGGGCTACGAAACAATGGACCAGAGAGGCGAGGAGGTAGAAGATTGGATGATAGAAAACCAACTCATCCTAATAAATAGGCCAGACGATAGGCACACATATTACTCTAGAATATGGAAAAAAATAAGTACTCCAGACCTTGCGATGACAACGGACGACCTTCACCGACTAATAGGAAGAACAGTCAACAGCCAACTGGGTGGGAGCGACCATGTCCCAATAACTTTAGAAGTATGCAACATGGGACAAACAGAGTTAACAGATATGCACCCAAGTTGGAATTTTAAAAGAGCAAACTGGATGCTATTTAGAGAAAATGTAAATAAACTTTGTCAAGATTTATCCAATGTCAAAAATTTAAATAAAAATATTACCATCATGATGGAGGCTATCATCCAGGCAGCAAAAAAATCAATTCCACGTCGAAAACAGAAAAATTATAAACCCTATTGGAGCAACAAACTAGGGAAAATGCACAAGGAACTAAGTGAGGCAAGAGATACCATGAAAAAAATCCATCACCAGAAAACATAGGAAAAACACAGCAAAATTAAAAACACATTCATAGAGCAAAAGAAGGAGGAGATCCAAAGAAGTTGGCATGAAAAGACTGAAAGCCTCAACATGGACAGGGATACGAGTAAACTCTGGAACCTGACAAGAGCCTTAAATGAGGAAATCAGAGAAGCCATGGGAAGACAGTTATCAAGGAAAATGAGAAACATCATACAGGGAAAATGGCAGCAAACATCCTAGCTGAATTTTTCAGAAATGAGAGTACTACAACATTGACACGAGAACGCAAACTGGAAGTCAAAAAAGAGATAAAAGAGAACCTGAAGACACAGAATGCGGATCCCTGCATGAAGTCATCATTCAAAATGATAGAGTTAAACACTGCTATTCAGAAACTGAAAAACAAGAAAGCTCCAGGAAAAGATGGCATCACAAATTAAATGATTAAAAACAAGAGCAAGGGTCAAGAATAAAACTCCTGAAAATCTTCAATCAATCATAGAGCAAGGGTAAGATCCCAGACCAGTGGCGGGAGACTATTATTATCCCCATCAGAAAACCCAAAAAGGACAAGACAAGCAAGGAAAGCTGCCAATAAGCCTGCTCAGCTGTGTTGGAAAAGTCATGGAAAAAATGGTAAACGCAAGACTAATAAAACATCTGGAAAAAACCCATCTCCTACTCAATTCACAGTCAGCCTTTAGGAAAAACCACAACACAGAAGACCAACTAGTGTACCTAACCCAAGAAATAGAAAATGCATTCCAAGGTAAGGAAAAAGTAGTTGCGATCTTTGTGGATATGGCAAAAGCTTTTGACAAGGTATGGAGAGAAGGACTCCTCCTAAAACTATTAAACAACAAAATAGAAGGGAGAATGTACAGCTGGATACAAGACTTCCTCCGATACAGAACAGCAAGAGTCAAACTAGATGGATCACTGAGCCATAGAATAACTCTCCAACAAGGCGTACCCCAGGGAGGAGTCATCTCTCCTACCCTTTTTATCCTGTTCATAAACGACATAGCAAGAAAACTCCCAAAGAAAGTATCCAGTGCCCTACACGCTGACGACTTCGCAATGTGGAGTGCTGCAGAAAAACTACCAACAGCTGAAAATAGAAAATTTTAGCACAAACAATGAATGAGGAGAAATATAATACCAAGGAATGGACACAGGTGTACACAGATGGTTCAGCAGATGGGGCAGGCCGAAACGGGGGAGGAGACATATTCATAAGACACAAAAGAGGAAATATAATAGAAGAGGCCCTCCCAACAGGAAAGTTGTCCACAAACCTTAGAGCAGAATCGATGGCCCTCCTGCGAGCACTAAGAATACTTCAAAAAGAAATGCAACCTCCAACAAAAATAGCTGTATTCACGTATTGCAGAGAACTATTAGAGACAATAGAAAAAACAAACTACGAACCACTGTTATCAGAGATCAGATCAGAACTGGGAAAACTCCAGAGATCCTCAACAATAGCGCTCCAGTGGCTACCTTCCCATTGCGGAATCACGGGAAACGAGAGAGCTGATGCTCTGGCAAAAGATGGCAGCAAAAAGGCACAATTTAATCATCGAGTACCATACAGAGAAATCAAGAACATCATCAGAAATCAGTATATACACCAATGGAGAGAAGACAGAAACATAAGCAGTACACCAGACCCAATTCACAAACTCAAAAGAAATCAACAAACTACCTTATTTTGCCTGAGAACTGGACACTGCAGACTACTAGAACATCTGTACCGACTGAAGATCTCACACACCGATGAGTGTCCATGTGGAACAGGATGCCAGAACCCTGAGCATATTCTACAAGAATGCCCAATCTATAGGGAAATGAGATGCCAGACCTGGCCAGAGGGTGCGGAGCTGAGACAAAAGCTGTGGGGCAGCCGCTCTGACCTGGTGAAGACTAGACTTCATCATGGTGACTGGCCTGCAGATATAGCATGACCAAAAGATCCTGAACGCAAAGAAGAAGACAGCCATATGAGATCACATCTTGCAACACTAGTACGATTATGTTGCCATCTTGGCTTGCGATGGGCAACTACTATGTTACATAGATTTCAATACTTGGTCACAATTCTGCAAATAATGCGTGTCAAAAATTCTCATAAATAAAGAACAGAAATGTCCAAACATTAAAAACGGTCTAGAAGCATCAATCAATCAAATACTTTTAGCTCTCTGTGGAGCACAGGTCTTCAACAAATACGTGCAAAGTCTTCTTGTCTTGGATCAACTCAACCAGCTGTCTTTCCAGTTTCCTTTGTTTGTCTCCAAAAACATGTTTTTTTACCTTTAGGTGTTCCAGAATAGAGATTGTCTTGTAATATTAACTGGTTTTCTTAATATTGGTTCTATCCAGTACTAATTTCTCGTGTCATGTTCAACTAATATCTGTTGATAAGCAGTCACCTTGCCGAACACTAATTCATTTCTCAAATGGCTAACAAAGTCTAGAAGCATATTACGGAACACATCTTTGTCAATGAAAGTAAAGAAAGTGTTATAGTGAGTCAATCCTGTTCAATAAAGTGCAATTTATAGGTTTCTGTTTCTAATAATCGACATCCCTGTACTCTGGGCATACCCACAGGTACTCAGTCTCCCAGTAAATGGTGCAGGGTCTAGATGCTGATGGTCCCTGTAGCTCGCTTGTTGTACACTATCCTGCTACATCCTTTCATGTGCCCCACTCCGCTCGAACCTTGTTTAATGTAGAAAATTTGCAGTCTGTGGATTGATGATTCATCTATTTCAGCCTCCTCATCCAACAGACAGTCATTGATTGATTTCAAAATGTCACTCCCATCCATCACTAATGTGCCCATGATGGGAGCTTGTGAAGCCAAGATGTCAGTTCTTTCATTGCCCTGACCCCAGCATGACCAGGACAGTAGTTCCATGTCAATCACTGGAGGTTTGAGGCCTCAACAGCTGCTATCTACTTGTACCTAATCCATTCCTTCTGTACCTTCTGAAGTACTGCTTGCGCTTCAGTGACGATGATTGTCCTTGTTAGAGTGATCTCAGATAGTCATTTTAACACCGAGGCCACTGCTTCCATATCCATTCTCAAACTGGAGGTTATTGACGTGAATACCCCACTCCGCTCAGCAACGACCTGTCCTCTCACTTTTGCTGAGAACCTCCAGCCTGATGTCCTGCTGTGTGGCATCAATCCGTCAGTGTATATGACGGCATCAATATCCTATGTGTTCTCACTTATCAGCTGATTCACCTCGTGCTCTGCTCTCTCGTTTTCCTATTCTCTGCTTTCCTTGTCTAAGGTTATGATGTCAATCAAGGGTATAAATAAGCAAACAAGTAATACATTACTCACTTATAAATTCACTGGCTGGATGGATTAAAGCAATGAAAAAAAATAAGACATAATCATCAGTTTTTTAAAGTGCTAAAAACAAATTATAACAAAACTTATTTCAGGAAACCATAGTAGTACACAGGCTGAAAAACCTTCCAATTAAAAAAACCTAGGTAAAACATATTTCTAAGAATTCACCTGCGTAGATACCAAGACGCACTTTTTTTGTGTGTTCGCCTTATTTGTCTATTCCCCAAGGCTGTATGCATTGCACTATGGTTTTTATTTTCCAGGGCCGCCACTTGGAGGAGAAATATAGTCTTGGTCAGTTATCGTTCACTGACCCTGATGCAAGCAGCCAGTTGCGAGCTCATTCACAGCTGTATCTTCTGCCAAATTTTATTGATTCAACTTCCTTACTCCAAGTGAAGTATAAAATCACTACTGTATCCATGACATCCCTTTTACAGAAAGCAAGTATCCATCTGAATGCTTGCAGTGATGGTAACATTAACGACAGTTTTACATATTGAGGTTGCTAACCTCATGCACAACCCTTCAAGAATGTCTTTTACAAGAAAGGCCCTGGTATCATCAGTACTACAGAACTGAAAATAAGCCAACTAAACAGAAGCGCTTGTATGTGTACCACTGACAGCGGAACATAATTATATTTTCTACCCATTTTTTTTTGAGTCGCTATAGCTGAGGCAAGGAGTTTGACTCAAGAAACAAACAAAAGCAATCCTGGTCTCAAGGGAGATGAGATCAGCATCATCCTATTGGAAACTGGAGATAAACTTGGAGGTCTATGTACACATAAAAGAACAATTGGTTGTTGAAAATAAAGAGCAGGCTGTTGGCTGTTGCCCAGGTGAAATGATGTAGTTGTTCCGAATGCCCAGAATAAGTAGGTTTACTCTTTTGTGCGCCATGAAAAGGACATTAAGTCGCAGGTTACAGTAGTTTTCCTTACATCCTGAGCGTGCTGATGCTTGGCTTCATCTGTGTCACGCACTACTATGACGATCCCGTCGACCCCCCCCACCTTTTTAGCCAGGCTGCCACGAAAACAATCTTAATATAGGAAGGGCTACGTGAAAGCCAAGATGAGGGTCTTATCCAGTATCTTTTGCCCGAACCTGACTAACATGTCTGATCAGTTTGTTTTGCCTGACCAGTCGTTCAGTCTTCCTTCCCAGGCAAAAATGATGAAGGCAACATAATTCCTACCCAATAGTGACCTGCATGAAGGCTAAAAGGAGATGTTCCCTCAAGCAAAGACATATCAGGCCAATTACCTGTTTATCTGCACATGAGATTGCAAGTATTACAAAAGTGACCAAGTGAGCATTATTTTGTTGCAGTGTGTTACCGGGGCTTGAATAGGGAACAAAGAATAGTAACATTGTAACTTGCCAGGCATGTCGTATAAGGCTAATAAAAATGGTTTAGGCATGGGTCTGCTAGTCCACCTTGTACTATAAGCCATAAAAAAAAAGACCCCATGGCAGGAGACCTCTACACCTCATGGTTGGAGAATAAGATCAGGCTGTTTAACACAAATGTAAAGTCGGTCCTACTACATCGCTCTGAGACAAGGCATGTGACTGAGAATACCACATCCAGACCTTCGTTAACAAGTGTCTCCGTCGCATACTTCGTATTAGATGGCCAAAGATAATGGTAAATGCAGACCTGCATTACAGAACATGACAAGAAATACAGCTGGAAATTGGGAAGAAAAAGTGAGGATGGATAGGACACTCTTAAGAAGAAGCCAGATAGCATAACTAAACATGCTCTTGATCGGAATCCACAGAGAAAGCAATGAGTGGGAAGGCCAAGAAAAGCAGAGTGGTGAACAGTCGAGGAGAATGTCTGTTTAATCGGTGTCTTGTGGGTGGAACTCAAGAAGACAGTACCGAATATTAACAGATCAAGAGCCCTTTGTTACAAGGGGAACCAGACGGGTAAAAGAAGAGACCCAATAGTAGAAGACTAGACCTCATGATAGAAAACCTCTTGACCACACAGTAGAAGACCAAACATCGTAGAAGACCTCTAGACCCCATGGTAGGAGATCTCTAGACCTTCTTATGGTAGAAAACCCCCTTGATCCCATGGTAGAAGACCTCTAGACCCCATGGTAAAAGACCTCTAGACCCCATGGTAAGACCTTTATACCCCATAGTAGAAGATCTCTAGACCTTATGGTAGAGAACCCACTTGACACCATGGAAGAAGACCCCTTAGACTACATGGTAGAAGACCTCTAGACCACACAGTAGAAGACCAAACATGGTTAGAAGACCTCTAGACCCCATGGTAGAAGACCTCTAGACCACATGGTAAATGAACTCTAGACAACATAGTAAAATAGGAGTGACTAGGTTAAGTCCCTGTTATTTTGCAGTAAGGTCAAAGGTATTGGGGACAGAGTGTTAGAAATGTCATTGTATTAGGCCACTGCTTTTTTATGAGATGGGGGCTTGCCAGTTACTCTTGTAACTGCATTTCCTTCCCTAATAGCAAGCTAGGTACACATTTACATCTGGGTCAATTTGTGCTGATGATTGGGGATGACCGCTGTGCTTTTGTCATTAGTAGGAAGTACTCTACCAAGTTTTATGACAGAAATAGATGCGGTTATTTGAGGGATAAAGATCATGGTGATGATAAAAGTCAGAGACAGACTAATAGTTTTATGACATAAATAGATGCGGTTATTTTAGGGATAAGCTACATGATAAGTAAAAAAAAAGTTAGATTTCCCTTGCAGAACGTTGCTTCTTATAACTGGCAACCAATTTGACGTATAGGTGTGTAATACGGCAGGTTGCTGTTACTTTCCGTACGCGGAGGAACGTTGAAAACGAGAAAAATAACACATGTCTGCCAAACTGGTGTGATTCAAACTGGGTGTGTTGGGATTGTGTTGACTGCGCTGCCTCTATAAGATAACCCAAAATTGGCAGAATACAGGAAAAAAGGTAACAATAATAAAACGATCTTCCCTGCATGTCATAACAGGTGACTAAGGAAAGATGTGCACAAGGTAGGCAACCTCACCATGTAAAAACAATTGCTATAAAATTGCACAGCGAAATGACTAGAATCATGTGTTCCTACATAAAAGCTAGTTACGGTAAACCAAATGCAGTATTGGATCTATGCTTAACCAAACAGAGGGATGGGGGAAATTAAGTTTACAAAATGATTGTAAACGTGTACTAATTGCAAAAAGTTGAAAGTCCAACAGGTAATTAAATATTTAAATAATGCCTAGTTTTTACAGCAATGCAACAAAATTAATTTAAAAATAAAATGAAAGAATCTTGAGTGACTAAATGTATAAGCCCATGTTTCTTAGTGAAAAAAACTGTGGTTTCTATTTTGAAACAAAACCAATAGTGGAAGATTAGTTTTGGGAGGTCAAGGTCACTCAGGACAGGAAGCAGTGCAGATCTTTGACCCTCTGAGTAGCAGAGTGGTGAGAGTTTGGTTCGATCCCTGTGTCTTCTTCTTCTTCGTACGCAGTCAGACAGTAACCATTATTTTTTCGAAAAAAGCGGCGGTCATCCTGAGGCTGTCGACACTGCCATAGAGCTTGTCTTGTGGTTCCACTGGTGATGGCCACATCTGCTCTCTCTGATCCTCGTATGTCGGGCAGTTCTGCAGCAGATGTTCAGCGGTCATTTTCCCGGTACCACACGGGCATTCGTCGGTTCCACCTATCTTCAATTTGTTGAATAGGTGGTACCTCAGTCTATTGTGGCCAGTGCGAAGTCTGAAGACAACGACCTGCTCTCTTCTGTTCAACTGGTAATATGCATCGTTTTTGGTGTAACCAGTATGTTCGGTTTCCCATTTGGTCATGTATCTGGCTTTAATGAGCCGTTTTGACTCTTCGTACGTCATACTAGTATCTGTTTGTGGTAGTCTTGCACCTTCTTTTTCCAGTCTGTCTGCCTCCTCGTTGCCTTGGATGTTGCAGTGTGATGGGACCCACTGTACCACTACCCTTTTTGGTGCGGACTGCTGGCATAGTTGACAGAGTGCTGTTCTTAAGTCATTAAGCTCAGTGTTTTTCTGGCTTTTTAGCGCTGTGACTACGGCGAGAGCATCTGTAAGCAGGACTGTATGGCTTTCATTTTCTTTATGTGTCACCATTTCTTCCACTGCCGCCCTCAGTGCCTCTGCCTCCGCTCTGAAATTGCTTGTGTACTTACCAGTAGCGAATGACAGTGTTATTTTTCTGCCATTTGGTAGGTTCAGGAATGCTCCTGCCCCTCCGTTCTGTGTAGTGTTTGTTACAGAACCGTCGGTGTATGCATGGGTCCAGTCCATGCTTGGGTAGTTTTTCGATATATAGCTTAGGGTAGTCCAGGTAGGTTTTCGTACAGTAGTGATGGGCTTTGGTGTTGTTAGTGCATTTATGGTATTTTCGTGCATCTTTGCTTTGGCTATTTCTGCAAAGTTTCTCCGCTTTAGTTTCCCATTTCCCAAATTGTTTAGTCTCTGGTGCATTGGATGGTCAGTCAGTCTTCAGAGCTTCTCTGACTGCAGCTGGGCTCTGCAGTCTCTTCTATCGGTCATGGATTGCAGTTTTGTAATCTTTTCAAGTTCTACAGTTGGCGTTGACTTCATGCCTCCTGTTATAACTATCATGGCTTGGTTATGAAGTTTGCTAACTTTATTGAAGTTCGCCTTTGCTGCTGTTGTCCATGCCGCAATGCCATACTCGAGAACTGGTCTCACTCTTCCAGTGTACAGTTTCTTTAGTATGCTTTCGTCTGCTCCCCAGCTTGTGCCAGCAAGTTTCCTCATGATTGCCATTCTTTCTCTGGCTCTCATTCGGTTTCTCTCGATCTGACTTTTCCATGTCATGCGCCGATCAAATGTGACTCCCAGATAGTTTGGGTTGTCGTTTGGCTGCAGGAATTTGCCATTTAGGCTTAATTTGATCCCTGTGTCTGACACTATTCAGTCAACCCAGATATAAAATTGGTACTCATCTTCCTGGTCTCACCACCTAATAAACAAACTGAGGTCCAGCACAATATAGTCCTAACACTTCATTCCAGACAGTGCCTGGAGACTACCATAAACTTGTATGTTATATGAGGGTGAAGTGAACAGTTCTATTTCCAGCGCCATAATTACGACAACAGTGCTCAGAACCACTGGACAACCTATGTGAAAATAATCTCCAATGAAGTGACTATAGGGGCATCTGGTGGCATGAGCTTGGAATGTGACGTATGTGCACAGCAGACAGTAAAATGGTGGCCAACATGGAAATACGGTTGAAACAATGTGTTGTGATTGAATTGCTTATTCAAAATAGTAAAGTGAATACATTGTAAAGTGAATACATTGCAAAGTGAATTCAACAGATGAATAAAATAATCAAAATGAATAGGGAAACAAAGTCATGCTGATAGTAGAGAAACTCCTAGTGTTGATACTTGTGCTCAAGATTGGCATAACTGAATGACAATTTGAAAACTGCATTTAAACTTTTTTAGTTTCTTAATAGGGGTCATTATAGCTGAGAGGATCAGGAAGACATTTTGGAGGGTCAAATGTAAACTAGAGGAGGTAATGGAAGAATATGGTGTGGAGGGTCAATTACTGGATGGCATTCATGTCTTGTGCGCAAACAATGAAGGTGTAGCAGAAACAAATACTGGTATTACAAATTGGTTTCCAGTGATGAATGGTGTATGATAGAGGGAAGTGTGTTCTTTCTCCATTTTTATTCATTTAAATGGATAAAATTACCCCCCCCCCCCCCCCCACCCGTGTGATAAAGTGTTCTTAAGTGTTGAATAGAACTTAACATGCAAAAGGGAAGTGAATCATGAGACAGTCAATTAACACAATATCTAGATTAGTGCAGACTATTTATATAGAGCACAAATAATGGACAAAGGGAAGATGATCTTGATAACTCGTTTCTCAGTGTAGCTGTGGGTCCCAACTAACTTCGTCTCCAGCAGACTCTTGTCTTGGGCCACAGAAATCTAGTGCGCAGTAAGCCCTCCTCCAGAGGCATTTTGTATGTTGTTGTGTACAGCAAGGGAGTATGACCAATGCATTGGAGGTCTTCCAGCGATCTATTTTTGCCTTGAGGGTACAGATTGCTGTCACCGTGCTTGATCGACAATCATTTCATTGCAACATGTGATCTGCCCTGATGTTTTGCCTTGTCTGCTTAGATTACCTACCGCATCATTCACCATGGACTATCGTCTTATGTCAGAATTGTGGAGATTTTGCATTCGTTGGTTCCAGAGAGTGATTCCGACCAAGAGTCTCTCAAAAGAGACCTATGTCACTCTCAATTTGTCCTCCAGTGATATTGTTAGTATCCATGTCTTAGAACTGTAGCATATTGCAAGGAGCACAGTAGAATTGAAAAGAGAGGCTCATAAGTTCTGGTCTTGGCAACCACCCCCAAGACTGTGTTAATTGACAAGAAGGCTGCCTAGCCCAGGCAGCCACATCTTGTCAGTTCAGGTTCCAGGTTATTCCCCATATTGAGGATGCGCCTAAGATAGATGCATTCATTGACATCCTCTAATCGTACCCTGCCAAGGAAGACTGGATCACAATTGGTTCAAGTGTAGTAGTAGTTCAAAAGAGGTCATCCAGGGGGATCTTATCTTACCAAACCTCTTCTCCTCATGTTTGGAATCAGTCATCAGTCGATGCAACTGTGACACCTCTGGCATCCATATTGACGGCAGACGCCTTAATCACCTTCGATTTGCCGATGATATAATGCTCATCACAGAGTCAGCAGCAGAAGCCAACCAAAATGATACAGCTACTCGATGGTGAGAGCAGGTGATGAATGTCTCGAAGACGAAAGTGTTGTACAATTGTTTTGTCAAGTAACAAATATATTGAAGAATCTAACAATATGATGCGGAATCTAGCCTCAACTTCTACCAGGGTGCTTCCAACGATACCTTTACACCTGTCAATATTAAGAAAAAGTGCCCCACAAATTATAATTCTTCTATGCTGTCTCCTTTGCATTTGATACAAGTCCCACAGCACCTACAAAGTTCATGCATACCTCTAGAAAACAGTCTTTTGGGAAATGTCTAACAATTCATGAACCATGTCATTTCCATTCAGCAATTCTTGAACCATGTCATTTCCATTCTGAAATCAGCTGCAGTGGTGCCCACCTTGTAGAAGTGAAGCACATCATGGATGATCCGTGTGCTGAACCCTGACTTTTGAACTAAAAGTCTGGCAATTTCATTCACAGCTACTCTGTGATTTTTCATCACAATGCGTTCAACAGCTGCAATCGACTTTCACGTCTGTACTTTGTGTTCCTGACCAGGTTAGGAACTATCTGTTACAGAACTCGTGCCGTTTCTGAACTTCCTACTACACTTGCTGGAATGACTGGCATTCATCATCATATTGAACCTTCATTTGCTGATGAATTTAAATAGGTTACACCCCTTCACTGATCAAAAACTTGATAACACAATTCTGCTCCTCTTTGGTGCATGTCACCAAAAGGATGGTCATCTTTATACGGCCACTATGTCATCATGTGGCTCCTGTGCACTGTGGTACCAACTGCAGGACACCGCTGAAGTCCTTAGAAATGATAATGCCAACTTACATAACAACGGCACATTCGTTTAGAATTTCTATCACAATCTCAAAGTTTTTATTTTAAGGTTTCCCATATATTAGTCAGTTTTCTGAATACGTGATACTCAACAGAATTATATATAAGTCGATGAAAACTAAAATCTGTGAAAGGTTCCAAATGCTGTCATAGTCTGGAGTAGATTTAAAGATAAGCTCTCAGTTCAAACAAAATACTCCTAACTCATAGCCTCTGACAGAGAAAAATCCCAGCTCTTGGCCTTGTTGTGGCAGAACTATTCCCACTAAAACGGCAACTTGTGTGAGTCGCTCGTCAAAATATCAACACGATCTGGATATATGAAGCCCATTAGCCAAATGTAGTAATTCAACTAGAAGAAAAACTCACTTCAAACCACCTGCACTTTGAATGCAGTCTGATGAGAGCCAACGACCAGGGAGAGTAAACTCAAATAAAAGAGCTTCCTGAAAGCGAATGTGCCAGGCCAAAAGGCACAGATATCACAAGTCAATGGTGAAATGTAAAACATTCTCTCACTTAAAAAAATTAAGGAAATAAAAAAGGGAAAAAACAAAATAAGAATCAGCAAATATTAAATAAGAAACATATTCAGGTCATCCATATATAACTAAAAATAAATAAAAAAATAAAGATGGACAAATGAAAGACATAAAGTCTGTATAGAGCAATATAAAACGATGGACAGACCAAGACACATTTATACTGCTCTAGGTGAGATTTGCAATAAGAAGAAGTGGATAAATTTGTAATGAAGGAGCATTTAAGGTTGTAATATCAAACAAGAGTTCTTTGATGTGAACCCACAGGGAAGAAGAAGCAGAGATGGCTCAATAATATAGAGAAGACATGTTAAACAGCTAGGGGCAATCACACATGATAGGTAGGTTTGTTGAAATTGGTTCAATGCACATGCTAAATGGCTAGCATAAAACTGAAAAGAGAAAATATTTACTGCTGGAGATATAACAAAATCACATGTTGCCAGATAAGAGTTAACAGAGAGGGTGAACAGCACAGAATGCCTGATGAGAGACGAGATGGAGTTAATGAACAGGGACGGCGGCACAGAGGACAATAGGAGAAACAATTGTTAATGGTATGAAAGACTCCAGGAGAGACGAGATATACGAGTTAACTGACAGGGTGAACTGCACAACAACGCAATGAGAAATGAGATAATTAACGGACAGGGTAAAAGACACAGAGAGCCCCAAAAAAGATGACAGAGCTAATGGGCAAGGTGAATAGCACACTGCATGCTGAAGTAGGATGTCAGATCAAAAGGTGCAAATATCGCAGTCAAGCTGTAAATTACGACACAACACATTCCATTCTCCAGACTACATCCTGCTACTTACAAAGCCTTTGGTAGCTGGAGTTTGAGAACGAACGAAGAAGAATGACACACTGAACTCACACAGGATGAAAGGTATGGAGAACACAAAGAGAGAACAGTACAGAGCTTCCAAACTGCAGACTACTAAAACATCTACACCGACTAAGATATCTTCTTCTTCTTCTTCGTTCGTTCTCAATCTCCCACTACCAAACCCTGAAAGGTCTTAAGTAGCAGAATGTAGTCCAGAGAACGGAATGCGTTGTGTCGTAGTTTACAGCTTGGCTCCGATATTTGCACCTTTCGGTCCAACACATCTGACTTCAGCAAGCATTTTTTGAGTACCGGGTTAGCATTCCCTCTTCGATCCCTTCTCCTTAGCCAGTCTGCCCTGATGCAGCCTGTTATCCAGGATCACCGCGTGGAGGTGTAGAAGGGTCTTGGCAGCTATGGTTTGCTGGCCCTGACGCTAGCAGTCAGCTATGGGTCGCTGACCACTGCAGCTCATGCGCTGCTCAGCATCTTGATCCCCGACTAAGATATCACATAGATGAATGTCCATGTGGAACATGGGGCCAGAATCCTCAACACATTCTACAGGAATGTCAACTCTATAGTGAAATGAGATGCCAGACCTGGCAAGAGTGTGTGGAGATGAGAAAAAAAGCTGTGGGGGAGCCACTGAGATCTGGTGAAGACTACGCACTTCATCATGGCAACTGACATGCAGATATAGCATGACTAAAGATACTGAACGCAAAGAGAACCCAAAAGAGAGATTAGATAGAGTTAACATACAGGGTAAACGGCATGGAGGACCAGAGGAGAGATGAGATAGCAAACATTTATATCTTTATTGTAGAGGGGAAATAAACATGCTGGAAATGATAAAAAAAAGAGCGACAAAGCTGATAGTGGGATTCCAAAATTACATTTATGAGGAAAGACAGCAAAACTGGCCTACAGTGTCTAGAAAAGAGAAGAATTCGAGGTGACAATAAAGGTTTATAAGATAATCCCAGGAACGGATAAATTAGACTTCAAAAAGTTTTTTTCAAAATACAATCACCTACAAGAACAAGATGGCATAGCTACAAATCAGCTAAAGAAATGTCCAGATTAGGTATCAGGAAATATTTTTTTTTTAGTCAGAGAGTGGTGAATACGCAGAATGCATTGCCACATGAAGTAGTGGAGGCAGGTGTAATTAATGCATTTAAGAATAGATTGGATGCACATAGTTTTTAGAGCAAGGTAATTTCAATGAAACTGGTTGTATACAGACTATGCAGAGTCTTCTAAACCAGTATAAAGACGTTAAGTTATAGAGTGAGTAGCGCGGAGAAGGCATACGAGTCAAAGAATACAGCTCAGTAAAACAGTTGGTCTAAGAATATTTAAAATGAACGGATAAGAAAGGCTGGGGACAGTTGCAATGACATTTCTAAGAGAGTTCTTCCCAAGCACAGTGTAAAGGAAGGTTAGGGTTGACGAGCTACGATCTTCACCGATAGGAATCACTGGCAGACATTGCTGACTGCCAAGAAACCTAAAGAAGATATATTACTAGACAAAAGAATTTGAAGATCACATTTAACTAAAATAAGCAAAACAACAGTTAAAATGGACTGGACACACTCTAAAGCAGACCGGTGTTCTGTGAGATTTAGATAAAATTCGAGAATGGTCTGTAAGCTGGCAAATGGAGTTTAATGTAGATAAATGTACAGTCATCTACATGGGTAGATCCAATATGGAACATAATTACAGAATGGGAGAAAACAATATTAGAAAGATAGATAAGGAAAGGGACCTAGGGGTTATAATAGATCATACATGAAAGGTGGGTGAGCAAGTTAAGGTAGCAGTGAAAAAGGCAAATGCAATGTTAGGTATGATAAAAAGAAATATTAAACATAGGAGCAAGGAAGTGATCGTCAAACTGTATAAAGCTTTAGTTAGACCTAGATTGGAGTACTGTGTACAGGTGTGGAGTCCTTATCATAGAGGGGACATAAACATGCTAGAAAGAATACAGAAAAGAGCGACAAAGATGATAGTGGGATTCCAGAATTACAGTTATGAGGAACGACTCAGAAAAACCGGCTTACAGTGTCTCGAAGAGAGAAGAATTCGTGGTGACTTAATACAGGTTTATAAGATGATCAGAGGAATCGATAAATTAGACTATAACAAGTTTTTTAAAATACAGCCACCTACAATAACACGAGGGCATAGCTACAAGCTGATTAAAGAGAGGTCCAGGTTAGATATTAGGAAATATTTTTTTAGTCAGAGAGTGGTGTCTGCTTGGAATGCATTGCCAGGGGAGGTAGTGGAGGCAGGGACAGTTAATGCATTTAAGAATAAACTGGATGCGCATAGCTATTAGAGCAAGGTGATGTAAATGTAACTGGTTGTATACAGACTCTGCAGGGTCTTCTAAACCAGTATAAAGACGTTAAGTTAAGTTAAGAGACATCATGAATAAATAAAACAGTATCAATTTTGATTAAATCGCTAACAAATTTAACTGATAGTTGAGGGGACAGACTGAGCTGCCCCATATGTTAGTGCTCTATCTAATAGGTTATATATTTAGTTATGCTGTTTTGACCTATGATTGCTAGAAGATTTCCTATACAACATTACCAGTAAGATTGTTTCTAGGGTTCCGCGAAAAGAAAGATAGAAAGGAGGGTATGAAAGAAGAATCAAATAAACCAAAGCTGCAGTGGTGCTGAAGGTAAAGGCTCAATGACCGCACCAAGACATTAGCAAAATAAAAGCCATGTTACGTCCACATTGCCATTATCAGGGAAAGAGAACAAAAGTAAATCAATGAATCGAAGGAGTGAACAAGATGATGTGGAGGTACGAGACAAGTAGTAGCAGCGGTAAAATGGACTACATAAAAATAAATTGAAGCTGCGGCAGTACTGAAGGTAAAGACTCAGCGAAAATCATGTAACATAGACAATGCTTTCACCAGAGACAAAGAACACACCCACGAGGGTGATGTGTTGCCCACAATGTTATTTGTTATTCTTTTCATGTTAATCAAGCCACCATTTATATCAGCTTTGAGGACAATACCCATCAATACATCTATGTACCCTCTTAAGTCCCTTTGTGTTCCTGACATAGGGCTGCAACAGTCACTTCTTCATGGATACTATTTTGGGCTGCTGTCTGGATGTCTCAATATGACATAGCATAGCCGTCAAGTCCAGACACAAGTGGAACAGTTGCGATGGTTTAGGAATGTTTGACGAATGTGATAATGCTGGCCACCATGATGAAGAAAGAAAATAGTCAGGAATCCAAAACTTAGAATGACCCAGAGTTTGGTGGAAGAGCTGCAGAGCATGCTCTCTATACTGTAATCATGGTGTTCATTCAGGCATGTTATGTGTCCTATACCAGGTAGCCAAATGTTGTTGAAACTCATGTGTCTTTTTCTGTAAGTGCAATGTTGGCGATCTCTCCATCTCATTGGTGGTCGTTCAGGTCGACGATTAAAGGTGCAGGGCTACCATGACACCACTTTACGACATGTCCATCTATTGTGAGGCATGCGTACCATGTGGCCTGCCCACCTGTACTTTCTTAGCAATGCCGTACCTATGGGGTCATTGAAGCAGTTTGATGGTAGTGTGTGAATGTGGTCTCGTAGTGAAAGTGACTGTTCTACGCTCCATCGCTCGCTGAGTAGCTTGGAGCCGCACCATGTCACTTTTACGTAGTTTCCACATTTTACAGCCATACACCATGGCTAGAATGACCAGGCTGTTGAAGGTGTAAGCTTGTGTGTTGTTATTTTTCATCTGTTGAAGTATGGTCTTGATGCGGTTGAAGCTAAACCACACCGCTGCTATCCTTTGTGAGACATCTTTATATTCTAATTTTGATCCATATCCAGTTACTGGGGGTCTCCTTTTTCATTGTTCTTTGGTCTCCCGACTCATCTCACATATGTGAGTTACAATTCATCACATTTCTGTTTATATTGTCAACCTTCTTTCTGAGGGTGTGTTCTACCTATTTCCCCTTTGTCTCCCAAATCTCCAGTTCTAAAAGTTGCTGTCATATTCTCTGCCACAGACCATTATACCCACCTATGCCAACATAAATTATTTTTTTTAATGAACAAGTGTACATGAATTCACTTGGCACAGTTTGTGAGAGATATAATATGAATTTCAGTCCATCAAAGACAGAAACTATGAGGATTAGCAGAACACCAGGTTGACTTATCATACAATGTAAGCAACACCAAACTCACAGGCCCTAGCGTTTAAGCCCCTAGAATGCATTTTTACTGAAGATGAAAGGCTTGATAGATAAATTGACACCAGATGCCAGAAAGTCTGACGTGACTTAACTGTCACCACTGCTTAAACACCACTTTGTCATTGATAAAAAGAAAATTGATACAGACTCTTCTCTACCAGTGTCAGACTTTGTCCTTCTCTAGAGACCAGGAGAGGAGGAATATGATATGTGAAGAGAAGTATGAGAACTGTATAAGACGTATGTATCGGACAGAAAGGCAAAAATATCGAAGTCAAGCTGTAAACTAGCGTTCTCCGGACTACATCCTGCTACTTGCAAAACCCTGTTCAGAGCTTGGTAGCGGAAGATTGAAAACGAACGCAGAAGAAGCATTCTATTGAATGAAATGAAAAAGATGACGTTAGAAATATTGTCTACTTGTGTTGAATACATAGCAAGACAGAAAATAAGATGATTCGATTTCATGAGAATGCAACCTGATCGACTATGCATATAACACAAGAAAATTTGCCACAAGGCATGAGGAAGACCATGTAGCATATGGATAGAAGACTTGAAATACTACAACATGTGCTTTCAATGACCTGACAAAGTACACTTGGCCCAGGAATGGCAGCTTCAGTATCAAATGATGCTTAACCTCTTAGCTGCAGAAGACGCAATGTTAAGTCCATTTTGCAGACTGCCCTTTTTTGCCTGAGTAATTCATTGTATACGTCATATTAAAGTGATCTAAGCCCTGAATGGCCTAACTCTTGTCTTTATCTCCTTCTCTACCACATACCGCTGGTAGTGGCTTTTAGATTTATCAATTTTAGCAAGAAGCTGGCACTAGTAGCCAATTTGGAATAGAAAACAAATCTAAAACAAGAGTAATCACACAAAAATCTGATCCTATTTTGTAAAATACCACAGGAAACTACCTTTTCAAGCTACAAAAATGGCAGCGTGTTTTAAAATCAACATTATTGTAATATATTTGTAGGTTTAAAATTTGTTACAGTTTGTTTGGATGGTAAAACAAGAATGGTTCACAGAGAAGAAAAAGTAGCTAGGTAAATTAAAACAAGTATAAATATTAGTATATGTGCATGTTCTTGTATGATTTCTACTCATAATTGAATACACTACATAGGAATTATCAAGAAAAAGACAACAAATGCCTTAGAACACCAGAATTTAACTGCAAGTATACATTTAAAAAATAGTTTTTACCCCGCAGTCCCATTGTGATAATTTTATACTATCTACAAAACCTTATATATGCCAATATGTTTAGTTATTTAAATGGCACATTGATTTATCTTTAAAATAATATATCATTAAAAAAAAACTCTATTGAAAATTGAGAAAACTACAGCTGAAATTATCGACATACTTCTAATTGAAAAATGCAGACATTAATTAATGTGGCCACAAGTTTTTTTTAAAAATATGGTAGCTAATGAGTTAAATGACACCATGAACAAATATTTATGCTAATTGGGCTCAATATCTCATCCATCAATTGCGTATTAGTCATTAATGTATGTGGAGTGTTTTGTGTAACTGAGCTAACTACAAAAATGGCGAAAGGTAAACTAAATCAACTGCAAATTGAAGACAACTTTAAAAAAATAATTTGGAGTTGAAGATGCAGCATACTGAATGAGCTGACAGCAGTCAGCTACTCATTGCTGGCTGTTTGCATTAGTGTCAGTGAACCAGAGCTGACCAAGACACTTTACTGCCTCCGAGCGGCGACCATGAAATCAGGCTGCAATAGTGTAGTCTGGATAAGAGAATAGGGATTACAGTGGGGATGCAAACCATGTACCTAAAAACAAAAGCCAGGTGAAACCGGATATGTTAGACCAAAAGGTGCAGATACCGCAGCAAACTACAGCACAATGTACTTTTCAGGACGAACACAAAGAAGAAGATAATTTATCAGATAATTTGGGGACGGCGTGGCCTAGTGGTTAAGTGGCATGGCTGACAATCCGAAGGTGCTGGGTTCGATCCCCATTACAACACTGGCTGTTACCCCGGGGAAGCAAACCCTTAGAAAATGCAGGAGGAAGCAGACCCTTACATAAAATGCATGCTGAAATCGGATACACTGGGCCGACAGGCGCAAAATAAAAACCACAGTGCAACGCACACTGCCTTGGGGATTAGAGAAATAAGACAAACGCAAAAAAATTAAAATAAAATAAAAAAAGATAATTCAAACACTCATTTATATGATTTAGAAAGTGATTTAGAAAATGTCAAATTGCAGGCATGCAGTGACGTGGGTAGTGCAAATGAATTAAGTTTATGAATAATGAAGGTGTAAAAAGGAACTTTGTTTATTGGAAGGCATTTTACTTTTGATGGGAATTATACAAAAGTCAAATATCATTATAAATCCTATCACTAATAACACCATATTTTATACTATGGTGATAAAAAGTAGACATTTTGCTGAGATTTTTTTCTTTCCTTTTTCAAGTAGTGTTGATGCCAACAATATTCAGCAGGTGTGAAAAAAAAATAAAATAAAGTACAAATTCATAATTTATGATATTCAATACGTGTAGAAAAATGGAAAATTTCTCCACACTGAGTTGCAGATTTCAGCGATATTCTTCCAGTTATGGGCTTAACGGCACAAGTGGACATAAAAAGCAAATTAAGTACAACAATCTAAGATGCTAGAAATAAAATACTTACCATGAAATCTTTGAGACCCTTGGCTATCCATGCGTCGCCTCCGTATTACGTCGCTACTCGACCTTTTGTAATCCACATGGGAAGTGTACTGTCCTTCATGCTGCAAACATTTGTAGTCAATGTGCTTTGAGTCCGACAAACCATTGTTCCCACCAGGCGTAGAGCCTGGGCGATGTGGTGCCACCTGTTGGTGGTGGTAGTAGGGGTGGGAATTATTTGATGTGGATTCTGCCGAACGCGTTCTTTCCATACCAGATTTATGCATGTCTCTACTGTCCCGAGACAGTGCTTGGTTATCCCGAGATTCTCTAAGGTCCCTGTAATGTTGATGTGTGTTTGATAAAGCTGGATCGCGCCCAGGCTGGAACTCTGGGGCGATTTCCCCTCCCATGTTGATGTTGTGCCCCCTTGTATGCTCATACTGGTGCTCACTAGAGCTGGAATGTCGAGAGGCTCTGCTGTCTGCACTGACTGTAAATGGAGAAATATATATTTAAATATACAGTATTTATATACACACATTTCTATAAGTAATGATGCGATTTGTTAAGTATGAGGAGAAAAAAAAGAGCATTGAACTTCTCCAGCTACAATCTCGTCATGTTAGGGAGGTGACACAATAGAAGAGAGGAACATATATTCTTCTTCTTCTTCGTTCGTTCTCTATCTCCCACTACCAAACCCTGAAAGGGCTTAAGTAGCAGAATGTAGTCCAGAGAATGGAATGCGTTGTGTCGTAGTTTACAGCTTGGCTGCGATATTTGCACCTTTCGGTCCGACACATCCGACTTCAGCAAGCATTTTTTTAGTACCGGGTTAGCATTCCCTCTTCGATCCCTTTCCTTAGCCAGTCTGCCTGCTGCAGCCTATTATCCAGGATCACCGTGTGGAGGTGTAGAAGGGTCTTGGCAGCTATGGTTTGCTGGCCCTGGTGCTATTAGTCAGCTATGGGTCGCTGACCACTGCAGCTCATGCGCTGCTCAGCATCTTGATACCGGAACATATATTCAATCAATATAAAAACTCTCGACTTACTTTGGTTTGCCTGAGTATGAGAGAGCGCTCTGGGTCTGCCATCTTTTGATCTGTGATCTGGAGTTTTGCACCTGTGCAAATAGATTGTTATGTTTTAGCAAGGACAGAAAAGTATTCAAATACATTTTTTTAGTACTAGGATATTATTATACCATTGGTATACACCATATTAGGCAGCCGTGTAGCGCGCTGGCTTCGCATATGAGTGGTCCTGGGTTAATTCCCCAACTGAGGAATAAATGTTTTTTCAGACTGCATCATCTCCTGGGTCGACCCAGTCTTAAATAGGTACTGGTTCAGTCTGGGAAGTAAAGGCGGCTGGAATGATGCTAACCACATGATGCCGTAGGTTACAAAACAATATGGGCCTAACACCATATTTCCTATGCGCGCATGGTTAAGTGCAATTGGTATACATCATATCTTATATACCACTCGTATGGTCATGTGTCCCAATCAAATGGGCTACCCAACACTATACTCAGAGGAACAGTGTCAGAGACAAGAAAGAGCGGAAGACCCAGGATGTGTTGGACAGATATGTTCAGAAATAGATAGCAAAACTTTGAAAGAGACATCAACACTAGTGATGGACAGACAGCGGTGCTAACTGACAATTCATAGTACATTGAGATGTGATACCCCAACTACTTTCTATGCTATGAGAAGGAAGAAAATACATTTATTACTTCTTCTTGTCCTTGACTGATAACTGGCAGAACAGCCAGTAAACATCATTCAATGACATTTTTCATCATATATGATGAGGTTGCTAGTTCCATGCAAAACCCTCTTTAGTCATCTTAAATGAGAGAAAGAGAAAAGAGGGAGGGAGAGAGAGAGAGTGAGAGAGAGAGAGATAGATTGACCATTTATGTGTTAGCCAGGAGTGGAGAGATGTTGAAGTTTGTAAAATTTATCAGAACTACTATGTGACAAAATGTCAAACAACAAACAAGTGACAATATGTCAAACTACAAACATGTGACAAAATGCCAAACAACAAACACACATGATAAAATCTCAAACAACAAACAAGTGACAATATATACAACAACAAACATGAGACAATATGTCAAACAAACACATGTGACAAAATGTCAAACAACAAACATGTGACAATATGTCGAACTACGAACATGTGACAATATGTCAAACAAACACATGTGACAAGATGTTAAACAACACATGTGACAAAATGTCAATCAACAAACACATGTGACAATATATCAAACAATAGAACTAAACTTGTTTGCGGTAAAATATTCCACAATAATTCAAATATTTGAGATTTATATTGTTGCCATTTCCACATACAAAGTTTGACTGAAATGTGTCTGCCCAAAATCTGTTTGTCTCTTGCCTTGATGGTTCAATATAAAGAGATTTCCCCATGTCCTTCTCTTGATATCATCATTGATTCGCCCTAGAAAATAGACTTATCTCCAGCATGGGTTGTCTCCAACCGCATGGCATTAATATCTTCCATACCTTTTCTTAAAACCCCATACTGGCCCATATCTATTTGTCCCCCCCCCCCCATTTCTTCTATCGGTTATTCCCCCCCCCCCCCTCCAATATTAATCTCACGCCCTCCCAGCTTATATCACCTTCTCTTTGTTCTCCCATCTGGATCACTATTTGGCCACGATTGGATTATCCAGCACATTCCTCTCCACTTCTTACGCTCTCCTGGCCACCTTGTGTTTGACCTCTCCCCTTCATGTTTCAGCTACTACCAGATAAGTTGACACATTTTTTCCTTATATGTTGATCTGTTAGTTCAGTATTGTTGTCCCTGATGAAGGCCTATTGGTCGTAACGTAGGTTTTGTTTGTGTTCTCATCTCAGTACGTTATCTGATCATACCCATTAAAAAATTTTGATTAAACTTAACCTTAATAAACTTTCAGACATTTTTTTTCATGCATTTTCCCCATCTCTTGATATTATCCTCACACATATAGCATTCTCTTCCTCTGGTCCATTTGCCCTGTACTTTTCCATACAGCATGGTACTATGTCTCTGTATATGGCCAACACACTTTAGCTGCCTGACTGATACATGAATCTTTTCAACCCCAACTTTACCAATACCTCCTAATTTATTTCAGATTCCATCAATGATATGTGCCCCATTATTTAACATGTCTATATAAAGAGAGCATCAGTTCTCACTTCAAATTGTTTATCCACTGCCTGTTTTAATTTTATTCATAACACTAATCACTCTCACTTTCAATTTGTGAGATAATTGCTTGAATATCAATATCTGTCTTATACTGAATACAGATTTGACCATTACTATTCTATTCCTGATTTCTGTATTGCATCTTCCACTGGGGACCACATCTTCCACTTAGGACTGAGGTATGGAACTCATAGCTAGATTGATTTGATAAACAAACATGCAAGGTCGTCGTCATGCTAAGCTAAAGGTAGTTCCACAGCAGACACTTCTGGCGGGAGTGACGTTTTACAGACGGGAGACTTCATTGTACCAAGACACAGCTTTATTTTGTTGTTGCATTCATCTTATTTATCTATTCCCCAACGCAGGTGTGTGTTGCACTACGGTTTTTACTTTGCACCTGTCGGCCCAGTCCATCCGACTTTGGCATGCATTTTATATAAGGGTCTGCTTCCTCCTGCATTTTCTAAGGGCTTGCTTTCCCGGGGTAACGGGTGGTGCTGTGATGGGGATCAACCCCAGCACCTTTGGCTTGTGAGCCGTGTCACTAAACCACTAGCCAACGCCATCCTCTAGCTTGTTTATGAAGTGGGATATCCAGTTCCCTTTCTCTCCCTGATAGTAATCCACATATCCATTTACAGCTGGGTCAACTACAGTGATATGGTAATGGCAGTTAACCCTGAACCACTGAAAAGCCAGGTCTCTATCACTATGCTAATTGTGTATGTATTATATGCAGAGACGGCCGGATAAAATAACAACAAATTAGATGGACAGATAAGCAGATTAAATCGGAACATACGCAGATCCCAACACTCTGGATGGAGTGTTAAGATACTACATTGATTGCACAAGGTCTTAAGTTAACGTGATGTTGTGGTGCTCAGCTCACAAAGTCAGATACCCATATGCAGCTGGAGAAGATATTGGAGTGGATGTGACTAAACTACATCGCATATTTCCTTCATGTTCCATTCGAAGCATAAGGTTATGACTGCAGCTGCCACCTTACAGAAAGCCTGCATCAAAGTGCTTAAAACATTTGAATACGTCTAGCCACTTTAAAAGCAACAGAATCTTCTTTTGTTTCCTTGCTAAGCTTACAAGTTTTTAAGTTGCCTTATGAAAACTTAATTCCAGTTTCTTCTTCTTCTTCTTCTGCGTACACAGTCAGACAGTAACCATTATTTTCTCGAAAAAAGCGGCGGTCATCCTGAGACTCTCGCCACTACCATAGAGCTTGTCTTGCAGTTCCACTGGCAATGGCCACATCTGCTCTCTCTGATCCTCGTATGTCGGGCAGTTCTGCAGCAGATGTTCAGTGGTCATTTTACCAGTACCGCACGGGCATTCGTCGGTACACCCTATTTTCAATTTGTTGAAGAGGTGGTACCTCAGTCTGTTGTGGCCAGTGCGAAGTCTGAAGACAACGACCTGCTCTCTTCGGTTCAACTGGTAATAGGCATCGTTTTTGGTGTAACCAGTATGTTCGGTTTCCCATTTGGACATGTACCTGGCTTTGATAAGCCGTTTTGACTCTTCGTACGTCATACTGGTATCTATTTGTGGTAGCCTTGCACCTTCTTTTGCCAGTCTGTCTGCCTCCTCGTTGCCTTGGATGTTGCAGTGTGACGGAACCCACTGTACCACTACCCTTTTTGGTGCGGACTGTTGGCACAGTTTGCAGAGTGCTGCTCTTAAGTCATTAAGCTCAGTGTTTTTCTGGCTTTTTAGCGCTGTGACTACTTCGAGAGCATCTGTCAGCAGGACTATATGGCTCTCATTTTCACTGTGTGTTACCATTTCTTCCACTGCCGCCCTCAGTGCCTCTGCCTCTGCTCTGAAATTGCTCGTGTACTTACCAGTAGCGAATGACAGTGTTATTTTTCTGCCATTTGGTAGGTTCAGGAATGCTCCTGCCCCTCCGTTCTGTGTAGTGTTTGTTACAGAGCCGTCGGTGTATGCATGGGTCCAGTCCATGCTTGGGTAGCTTTTCGTTATGAAGCTTAGGGTAGTATCTCTCCTTTCTTTTTCGGTCTGGCAGTTTTTGTTTGCAATGCCTGGTATATCTTCTACCACCTCTGGAAATATATCCTGCCTCCAAGTAGGTTTTCGTACAGTAGTGATGGGTTTTGGTGTTGTTAGTGCGTTTATGGGATCTTCGTGCATCTTTGCTTTGGCTATTTCTGCAAAGTTTCTCCGCTTTAGTTTCCCAGTTCCCAAATTGTTTAGCCTCTGGTACATTGGATGGTCCGTCAGTCTTCGGAGTTTCTCTGACTGCAGCTGGGCTCTGCAGTCTCTTCTGTCGGTCATGGATTGCAGTTTTGTAATCTTTTCAAGTTCTACAATTGGCGTTGACTTCATGCCACCAGTTATGATTCTCATAGCTTGGTTTTGAAGTTTGTTAACTTTGTCGAAGTTCGCCTTCGCTGCTGTTGTCCAAGCCGCGATGCCATACTCGAGAACTGGTCTCACTCTTCCAGTGTACAGTTTCTTTAGTATGCCTTCGTCTGCTCCCCAGCTTGTGCCAGCAAGTTTCCTCATGATCGCCATTCTTTCTCTGGCTTTCATTCGGTTTCTCTCAATCTGACTTTTCCATGTCATGCGCCGATCAAATGTGACTCCCAGATAGGTTGGGTTGTCGTTTGGCTGCAGGATTTTGCCATTTAGGCTTAGTTTGGTACTTTGGGGTTTTAATGAGAGCGAGAATATTGTGCACGTGGTTTTCTCCTCGTTTATTTTGACCAGCCATGAGTTCGCCCACTCTTCCAGCGATGTTAGGGCCGTTTGCATCCGATTTCTTGCTATGGTGAGATTCTTTTCAGAGGTCCACATAGCCAGATCGTCTGCAAACATTGAGCTATGGACTCTTCTTGGTATATTCTCTGTAATATCGTTTATATATACCAGGAAGAGTGTGGGTGACAGTACTCCCCCTTGGGGTACTCCCTGCTCGAGTGTCACCTTTTTGCTCATCTGCCCTTGTACTTGGACTCTGGCCGTTCTTTGTTTGAGGTAGTGGTTGATCCACTTGTACATCTTCCCACAAACATCACTTCTTCTTAGCTTGACTCTAAGTCCATCCTTCCAGACTTTGTCAAATGCCTTTTCCAGATCCACCCAAACAGCTACTGTGTGTTTCTGTGCCTGGTAGGCATCTTCTATCTCCTGGGCTATGAGGATGACCTGGTCCTCAGTGGATCTGTGCTGTCTAAAGCCGGCTTGCTGTGGAATTAGTATTCGTTTTTCTTCCAGATGCCACATCAGTCTGGTGTTTATCATCCGTTCCATCAGCTTGCCGACACAGCTCAGTAGGCTTATGGGCCTGTATCCATTCGGATCTGTTTTGTCCTTTCCTGTTTTTGGTACTGGTACCAGTATTGCATCTTTCCATGCCTGGGGTACAATACCCCTTTTCCAGCTTTGGTTCAGGACTGACAGTAGTTTTTCCTTCGCTGTTTGGCCCAGCCCCATCAGCATTTCGTTTGTTATCCCGTCTTTTCCGGGAGATTTCCTTCTCTTTAGTGTTCTCATAGCCTCTTCCATTTCGCGCATTGTTAGTTTGGCCATCATGTGCTCTTCAGGAGCCGTATTTTTGTTTTCGTGCCCCTTTAGCTCTTCGCTAATGTCTGTATGCTTATCTGCAGGGACCTCGATGTGGTTTGCTCTGGCATAGTGATCGACAAAGGCGTTTGCGGCTTTCTTACCTGTGATCAAGTTCTCGCCTTGCTTGATAGTAATTTGTTTATTTGACGGGGTTTCGTCGTTCATGGCTCTGACTAGCTTCCATAGCTTGTTCCCTTCTTTGTCCAGGTTTAAACTTTCCGTTTTATTTTTCCAACTTTCTCTTGCTGTTTGCTTGAGAGTGTGTTTGTACTTCGCCGCGGCGGCTTTGAGGGCGATGTTTGCCTCCAGTTTCAACCCATTGCCTCAATATAGAAGCGTGTTGAATTGAATTCAAGTTAATTTTGATCAATTTTCTTTGAGTGTTTACGACGTAAACAAAGACAGTATGAATTCACTACTATCTGGTGTTAAGTATTTGTTAACGCTGACGAGGCACGATCTTTAACAACATCATGTATGCATGATGAAAACATGAAAAAATGGAGAGCATAATAATTCTGATAGCAACAGTAACGAAGTTAAAATCGTTATTTTGTCATCTGTGATAATGAAGATTATGTCCCGTCCAGTTTGAAGAAGAAAGTGGTTTTTTATTGTGACCAAGAAATATTAAAATATTTTAAAATCAACGACAGATGATATCCTGACAAAATCTGGCAGTCATCTTCAGACATAAATGGACACTATTCTGTGTGGAATGTATGGATGTTTGTTCACTAGCTTGACAACAGGGACATGGTGAATAGAATAATATGTATTATTACAAAAACACAAATTTAAACTAATTCTGATTATATCATTATGTTACTAAGTAATGAATTAAAATTAGCATGTAGTGGCTAGATTTGAATTCAATGTGCTAAAAATCTATATGTGATTTACTCGTTTACAATGTCCAGAATATCAATTAATTTGAGATCGTCACATGTGCAGTTTTCCCTAATTTTTTAAGGAGTGTTCCGTTGTTAAATGCCTGCCTATGGAAAGAGTTAGATGTCCTACAGTGGTGGTTTCTATTTAGGATGCACGCCAAATAGACGTATTGACTTTTCTGTCAAAAACAAATAGAGGCCTTTAATTATTCAGCAGATACAAATATGAACAGTGAGTGAGACTGAAGATGCAGCACAGTGAATGAGTTGACAACAGCAGCCAACGACTCATAGCTGGCTACTTCCAT
Organism: Ariolimax columbianus; assembly: GCA_036924085.1. Lineage (NCBI taxonomy): Eukaryota > Metazoa > Mollusca > Gastropoda > Stylommatophora > Arionidae > Ariolimax > Ariolimax columbianus. The sequence goes on along the minus strand of JAVGWX010000012.1, from coordinate 40,934,040 downwards.
TAGGGTCAGCGAATCAGTTGACCAAGACTGTATTCCGCGTCCAAGCGGCGGCCCTGGAAACAGTTTGCACTAGTGAAGCATAACAGATTGAATTACCATTTACACAGGCTAAAATTGGCTCCATTTCTCATGTGTATGTGGAGGCAAGCAGCACAGACAGTCGAACATATCCTGCAAGACAGTTACATGTTTTGCCAATTGCGTACTGAGCACTACTGAGACAAATCATGAAAAATCGTCTGCATGTGGTAAAGTTTAAGAGATTACAGGCTACATCAACAAATTTCATAGAGAAATTCCAGGTCTGCTGTGAATTTAGAGTGTTACAAATGAAAGCTTATGGGAGAGTGAAGGCTTATGGGAGTGAACAGGAAATCGCAAGAAGATAGTGATACTGGATAGATCACACACTGTGAAAGCTACATGCCTGTATCATCAGGCAATCTTTGTTATGAAACTCATAGGGAAAAAGAGGCAATGGAAGGCTAAATAACACACGGAGAAGAGAACTAGGCGAGGCAGACTCAAGAATTGGAGAAAATAATCCGTTGACCGTGCTTGGAGAACGCTGGTTGACGGCACATTCATTCAAAGGTGAAAAGGATGAAACCCATTTACAGCTGGGTAGGACAGAGCGTGTTGAGACTAGGGACAGAATCTAAGAAGCCAGTACCTTTGCAATAAGGAAAGTCAGAGTTGAGATTATAGGGTAGATCACAAGATTTGTGCGACACCCTCATCCTAACGTTTGCACCCAATACAAGACATGTACCTATTTACATCTGGGTTGACTGGAACATGTCACCCAAGTGGTACCAAGATTGAAAAGAGTAGATCCATTGTATCCTTCCACGCATGCTGTTAAAGATGACTAAAGTGGGTTGTGCATTTTGCTAGCAACCTCATGCAAGACTATTGCTATCAATATCGCTAATTAAGTAATCAGAAACAAGCTTCCTCTAAGGGAACCAGCCGTAGTGGTGGTCATATGTTTCACTTGAAGTAAGAAGGTGATAGAGAGAGAATGAAGCAAGCCAAGACTGGAAACTGAACCCCGTGGCTCAATTTGTTGGAGAGGAGCTCTAAACACTTGGCCACTTAAAAGATAGATAAGACATAAACATGCTGTGCCGGACCTAAAGGTGCAAATATCGCAGTCAAGCTGTAAACTAGCAACACATCGAATTCCGTTCTCTTGACTACATCCTGCTACTTGCAAAGCCCTGTTCAGGACTTGGTAGGAGGGAGATTGAGAACGAACACAAAAGAAGAAGACATAAACACATGCAGACTTACATCTCGCTGTTCCACTCCTTTGGTTTCTCCCACTGGGACACCTCCGTCTTACAATTGTAGTAGTATCGCTTGCCAGAGCTACTGATGTGTTCTGACCAGTCTCCGAACACTCGAATTGCTGACTTCTGGACCTGTTGACAAAAAAACATGCAATCAATATATCTTATTGAATCAGCTTTAGGTAAGAAATAAATGGAATGGGTGATATAACTGAATCAAAACCGATCAGATCCCTAAGGAGCACATGTCTTCAACAAACACACACCAACTTGCATGCCATCTATTGCAACTCTCTGTGTGCCATGATTCTTTTTTTTTATGAGGTGGCGTTGGCCAGATTCTTTCTTGGCATCTCTAACTTAAGTCAGATAACCATTTACAGCCGGGTAGACTGGTGCTTAAGCCCAGCCTCTTATCCAAAGACACTAACACTCTAGTCACTTAGAAGTTAATTTCAGCAACTGTAATGTGCGAATACGATTTTTGTTATACTATTATTAGTTGTCCATTGAAAGCGGCGATAGAGCCAGTGTCAGACGTGTGTATTCAGATGTGACCACAAATGACTGTACAGGCTGATGCAAGCTCAACAGATTGTTACCTAACACAGACATCATCTGTGCTTGGACAGTCACGCATCTTGTCTATTTTTGACTCAATTGGCCTCAATGCTGTCCAGTAATGTGTGCAGTAACGTGTCAAAGGTAAGAACCTTTATTTCACAGTTCAATTGAATTGTCTGAAGCTAACTTGCATTTATGTTGATATAATGGAGGAAGATTTGCTCTGCCGTCACCAGCACATTTTCATCCTGAGCTACTTTGGCCTAGTGGCAAGACGTAGTCAAAATGACCGGAGGTAGCACAGGATGCAGATTTGACCTCAGGGTTTATTCCTGAAGCCTTTCTTGTGTACAGGTAGCCCGCAAGGCAGCGGAAGTATGGTTATCTTTTATTATACCAAATGAAGTGTGCAGTAAAGAACAACAGAAGGTATGTCGGTGTGGTTCTCCATTTCATCAGGAGTCAGACAGGGTTGTGTTCTCTCACCACTCCTCTTTGTCACATATGAATAAAATCACCCAAGAGGCAAATACAGAACAGGAAAGTACCAACGAATTGCTCTTTGCAGTCGACCAATATTTGATCCACTCCAATGAATAAAACCTATTAAGTCATATTCTCACTCTACTTAAACAAAAGTACAATATGAATATCAATATATTAAAAACAGACACAATGAATGTAGGTAGAAAGCACACAATGCATGATATTCATGAGAATGAAAAAAAATAAAGCTGGTACACAAATTTAAGTATTTGGAAACTTGTTTTCACTGAGAATGGCAGACTCGACAGAGAGATAGAGACGAGAGTGCAAACACTGTCACCTACTGGCTGTCTCAACTACTAAGAGACCTCAAAGTGTCCCTAGAATAAAAAAAAAGCAGAGGATAAATAGTTTCTTCATCCCAACCATGTGGTACCAGTGCCAGACATGTGCATTCATTGAATAAGGTACAGGAACGAAAGTTAGCCACCTGCCTACAGTACATCGAGCAAAAGAGAATGAATTGGTTTGATCACATTGTGAGAATGCAACCAGATCACATTGTTCATGCAACCTTCTACAGGAAAACATCAGGAAGAAGGGCGAGAGGTAGACCGAGGAAAAGGAGGATAGACAGCATAAATGAGACCTGCCGTAAAATGGGGAACAATTTTACTCGGGCCACGAAAGAGGCGAAAGACAAATACAAACCATGACACTAGGCTTCAACATGGTAGAAAGCAAAACTACAATAGAAAGAAGAAGATACAAAGTGCACATAAAATAAAAAGGAAAATGTAGAAGAAAACTCACATCTTTTTCCTTGCCTGTTGAGGAGGACTGTTTTCCATTGTTAGCTGCTGTGGAAGAAGATGGAAGTTTATAATTACTATGTATCTGAAAAGTTGTAATCTCAAACAATCTATATGCTGAAAAGAGCGTGTGATGGTGTGTTCTGTGATGTCACTGTGTAGTTGTTGTATAAATGTTCAGGTCACAGCTTGACAAAGATCACAACTAATGCGACTGAAAATTTACTCTCTCCAGCACTTTTGTGGTACTCACGACATCAGGCATATTTTTGCGTTAAATTCTTCAAAATAATTATCAAAGTCCCTTTCTTCCGAGTCACAGTCAAAGTCTGAATCGGATGTGTGTTGAATCCAGATGCATGATCATTGGTCTGATCAAATAACAAAACCATTTCTCCGGTCTTGTAATTCAAATGTTATCAGATGAAAGGTTGACTTTGACACATTAAAAACTTGTAAATGCCGAAGAAATGCTGTGTATTATATATTAAACGACAGTTTCGCATATACAGAATGTCCAGTTATAATTTAGGTCTCCTAACCAACGAGAGTTCGCTGTTATGTAACAATGTCCGATGCTAGTGTTTTGATACCAATTTAAAACCTTCACCACGCTTCAATAATTTTTGGACAATTTTTCTAAACTTTCAATTTTATACTTTCAAAAATTGTAACTGTTCTGTTTGTTGGTCAATAAATATGATTTTCTTGTGCATTGAGACATAAATGAATAGAGAAGTTGATGTTATTGTTGTGCGTTTGTTAGTTTCTGAGATACAAGAAGACGAATGTGAAATTTTATGAAAAAATTAAAATATTTGGACTTTTCCGGCTAGGACCAGTTGCTCCGATAGAAATCCATGGAAACCATAACAAAGTATCGATACTGTGTTTATAATATCGGCACAACTGTTAGTTTCCAATTCAAGAGTAGTTCTTTCATCTAAACAAATAAAATAAACAGATCTACCAGATAAAGATCCTTCCCAACAACCTACTTCACCTTTCCCCAAAAAGTCAGCCTGCTCCAATCGGCGAAATAAGAAAATAAATTTGTTCAAAAGCAATTTGTAATCTAACATTCAATACTTTTAGCGGCAAAAAGCATGTGTAGATGGACGCGATGAATCCAGCAGTATAAAAATGGCTATTGGTAAGGTCTCCGTACTTAAAAAGAAATAAAATGTCAAATTTTTTTTTGGGGGACAGTTAGAAAAGTTTGGCTGTGTCAAATGGTCTGCAGTGTGGTAAAGGTTAAAAATTAAAAAGAAATTGAATATATATATTTCTTTGCAGAACGTCGTTCACATCACAACCTGTCTTAAAGAAACTTGATCTCTTGCCAAATCTCCAGTCATTTCCAAGCATTTCAATTTATTTATGTTCAAGTTGGAATTTATGAACTAGTTCTCTATGTCCAACTCTTGCCGAATGTCTGCGTTCTTTTTTCTCTCAGTCCATGGTATTCTAAGGACCGTTCTATAACCTTTCGACTCAAAAGACTCAATTCTCTTACTTGACGTTTAGTTAACTGTCCATGTTTCACAGCCGGATGCTGCCACGAGAAAAACAAAGGTTCTCAAAATGTTTCACTTGTTGCATTGCTGATATTCATCGTGTCCTACTTTCTTCAGATTCTGAAGCCTCTCCAATGCCATTGTCAATCTCTTCTTTTGATTTCCTTATATATATTGATATATATATGCACACAAACACATGTGCTCTGGATTATAACCCACGGAGAATGAGAATAGTGGGTATTTTAAAAAACAGGGGAAGAAAAAATAAAAAAATGCTGGACAGAGATGAAGGTATTAAAGTGGGAATTGAATATTGTATCAACAGATGATGCTGCAGCCTATGGGATGATAAGGGAGCAGAGTTACCTACATGTTGTGGAGTCATTAATATATATCCTTGGTAGTAACACAGACAAAGTAAGAGGCAAGGGATGAAGGTATCAATATAAGAATACTTTTAGTTGCGAGCCGAGCTTTCATTCCATTGGGGAATCGATGGAAATAAAAATCTTCAACTATAATGTGCTACTGTATAGCTCTGAAATAGTTTTTAGAATAATCCATTCTAATTTCTGTAAGTAATCTTGAGTTTTAAGATTTCATCCCACTTAGAAACATGGAAATCAAAGAAAAAAACAGAGGGGCTGTGTAACGAAGTGGTTAGTGATATGGTTTACAACCCAAATATGCATATGAATGGATTCAGAAAAGGAAATGAAAGAGAGAAACGTATTCTGTCTTCAGTTAAAAAAAAAAAAAAAGAAATAAAAATGGTATAGACTTTCATAAATGAGTGCTTGCACAGAATAAAAGAATTGAAATTGTAAATAGTCGCTAATATGCAACTGATGGAAAGACCCAGACAGACAACAATGGAACAGGAGGTGAAGAGAATACACGGGCACTGGATCGGATACACATTAAGGAAACCACTTAAAATCATTACAAGGCAGTCAAAACAAACACAGAGAAAGAAACTTGAGACAAACAAAGGAAACGGTGAAGACGTGGAAGACAAGAGGACTTGGGAAGACATGGTGATGATGAGTGTAGTGACGGTAACTACTGTCCCCCAACTCCCATCCTACCCAGACTTCCTGGTCGCTCTTTGTGTTGACCTGATGATGAAGGTGTTGGTCGATTGGAGTCCGGCATTCCACTGATATTGCTGTGCTCTCCACTGAAGGTGAAGCTGCTCTCCATGGGGATTGGACGACCCAGGCTACCAGTGGCCAGGTAGTGACTGACTTTCTCCTCTGCAAGACTGAGGGAGCCTAAGGTGAAATATAAGATTATGTTATTAGTTCATCTTATTAGTTTCACCATGCAGAAATTAAACTTTTGGAGTAAGTATGCTAACTGATAGAAGCACTAATTTGACATTTCTCTTCTTATCCACTCCTCTTCACACCTGGGCATGTAGATGATTAAAAAATATATGTATATATACTTGCAGACAAACATGTGATTGGTCTGTTGTGTCTTTGCATGATGGGAAGGGCCACCTTCTATTGGCCTTCATTCCAATCACTACTGAGCAGGAATTTATTTTATTTCTTTAGAATGTTTAACAGCGGAAAACAGACTGCTCTGTTTAATTGTTAACTGCAAAGAGTTCTTTGGTAGCACATTGTGTACATGGGATCTCAGAGTTCATCATGTCTCTAATAGGACTAGGTGCTAATCTAACCTCACTTGAGAATAAGGGAACGCTGGAAACTCGCAGGATTCAAACCACTTCCCGTTTATCGTTTCTTGAGAGGGGAGTGCCTTACCTCTCAGCTAGTCCTCAATTAAAAACTATACATAAATAAATCAGACCTGCCTGTAAATCTTTGGGTGGAGGGGAATAAAGGATAACAAACTAAGACAGTGCCTGTGAGTTAAGGACTAGACTGGAACTAGGTCAGAAGGATGATCACAGCTAGAATAGCTTGGTGTTCTCTTTGGTTAACCTCTACACCCAATGGTAGACGAGGAGCAGTCAGGCAAGTAGAAAGTCAGTCAAATGAATCCCACTGCTGTTCTAACAGTCACAGCACAGAATGCAGGAAAAGTGTTTTTCACTCCTGGAACTCAATAAAAAAAACAAAAACAAACCTAGATCCTTGACGCCGTTCGAATCTGTATTCTACTGACTACATAGTCAGAACCCTAACCACTTGGGTACACAATCCTCAATTTTGAAGCTGATAATTGTATATATTCTTAGTCAACCCGTACTTCTACAGGGACAGATGCCTGGTATGAGCTGGATGTAGCCGGGACAGTTTCCTGCTTAGCGGGCTAGGCTCGAGCAACTTAATACTCTGCTGTGTTAGGGCAAACGCTTATGGAGGATGCGTAACCGATGTGTGAGTCCATCTTAATAGACTCAAACACTAAAGTAAAGTAGACCAACAGCCTGTTAGGCGCCATCTATGCTGCTCTAAACAAACCACCTAACTATGGCCAGTGTTATGTCATGTCACACAGTTAGTTACCACTCATGCTCTCTGTGAGGCGGTGATACTATTTGTCCTTGTCATACACAAAGACCCCAACAGACCACTCGTATATATGAAAAGCAAATATGTAGCAGTAACAAGTATATCATATGTACACTAGAAAACTGGAAAAAAGTGAAGATATCGAATATCAGGATTCGAACCATGGACCTCCCGGTGATGGAAAGAAGGACATGAATTAAGATATTAAGGCTAACTGAACACCCAAAAAATGTTATCATTATTAACCTAGCCTTTTACAGATCAATCAGTTACCACTATGTAATATAGACCTGGAGTGATCCAGACACAAATATAGACAATTTACTTCCTAACTTTCCTATCATCAAGCATACACCAAAGACACATATAGGCTGTGAAGTTTGTGTCTGCAATTCTACAAAGAACAATGGAAACTGGTTGCGGCACTGAGGAGCCAGAAAAGACACAAAAAAAGGAACCAAGAGTGAACCTCTATAAACTAAATCACTGGCTCAAAAGAGTTGTTACACAGTGGATTCCATTTCTGTCAAGATGGGATAGAAAGCTACCTCAACCTGATTTAGGTGTAACTTATAAACTGGCCATGAGTTGTCCAGGTATAGATACAGAAACAAGTGGGAAGCAGAGCAAACAGGTCATCACCCAAATGATGAATATTACCAGCTTGGCAGAGGTGAGCAGGTAGTGGTCTTTTGACTCCTCCCAGGCCACAACAGAGGGAGATACCACTTGTTCAACAAACTAAGAATAAGACATACACATGAATGTGGCACTGACAAAATGACTGCTGAGCATCTGCATTCCTCAACAAGCTCTGTGGAGATACCAATAGCTTCAGGCTAACCACTGCTGTCTTTAGATATATTCAAGCTGACGTCTAAAAGCATATTTAGACGTTAACTTTGTTAAATGGACGAATGCGCTGATAACTGCCATACAAATAGTACAAAGTAAACAACATAAAAGAACAAGAAAAGAATATAAATATTTCAACCTGCCAAATATGTCATAAGATTAAACAGGGAGTGTTTGGCAAGAGGTGGATTACTCCATCTTGTAGAAACTTTAGACCACTAAAATTTAAACAAAAACAGATAGTCAATCATCCAAGAAGAAAGTGCTCCATCAAGAAGGTTAGTGACGCAGGGCAGAGAAAGTCTAAAGGAATTTTGACTGTGGAAAATCTCCAGACTTGTCACCAGAATTTAAAGGCAGAGGTCAAAATACACATGGAGAAGAGAGTTTGAGGCAGACAGAAAAGAGAATTTTGTTAAAAGATGCAGAAAGAGCTAGAACGGCTAGTCCAGAATGATTTGACATACATTTGTTGAAGATGTGTTGTTCTTTCTCAATCTCCCACTACCAAACCATGAACAGGGCTTTGCAGGTTTCAGGATGTAATCTGGAGAACGTAATGCATTGCCACTAGTTTACAGATTGACTGTGATATTTGCACCTTTCGGTTCAACACATCCATCTTCGGCAGATGGATAGTCTTAAACAGGAGGTCCTGACATACATTTGTTCAAGATGTGTTGCTTCACAGGGAGCTGAAAGACTTTTACTAAACATAACGTAAGGCTCACCTCGTTTTTCTTTATTTCTCTCAATATAAGAGGGCTTGTTCTGATGGTGGGAACTAACACGGCCGTCAAGGGGTCCGTCATCATTGTTGTCGTCGGTAAATACACTGCTATGGTACTGCATGTCCTGTAACCACACAAAATATATGAGTTAGCAAGAATTATTAATGTCACTAGAAATTAGTTAACTTGTGACTTACTCTACTATATTGCTCTTTTCCCCATCTTTAATTAACTTGTCCCTCTTTCAGACATGTCAGTAATTTTTTAAATAGTCTATGAAGAAACGAAAGCACAAAACAGTGGATATTCAAACCCAGCAAGTTTTAAGCATACCCAGGTCTCAAGGTAGGTGAGACCGGCGTGAAGTCCTATTGGAGACGGACAATAATCACAGACATCTTCTGTACATAATATGCATGTAAAAGTACCCTTGGCAGTTGAAAATAAACAAGAATAGGCTGCTAATTGCTGTCTGGGCAAAAATTGTAAAGGTAAAAAAAAAAAGTGAGCCCCGTAGCGCAGTGGTTAGCGAGCTGGCTTCGCATCTGAGCGGTCCTGAGTTCATTCCCCAGTTGAGGCGGAAATGTTTTTTCAGACCGCAATGGCTCCCGGGTCAGCCATCCTTAAATGGGTACTGGTTCAGTCCGGGAAGTAAAAGCGGCGGGGGAGAGGAGATGGCTACCGCCCTCATATAGCCGAGCCTTTGAAATGTGAGATTACTTACACCTCACACCCCTACGGCAGTAATGTTATGGGTTACTTTACTTTTACTAATGACATATCTACCCAATAGTGACCTGCATGAAGGCCAAAAAAGAAGCAGCCCCTCCATCAGACAAAGACAGCAGGCTAATCATCTGTTAATTGGTCAGCAAACGATTGAAAGTTTATTTGGTTTTTTTAAACTCTATACTCCCAAGGGATAGAAGAGAAGTGGAAATATTTTTTTTAGTCAAAGAGTGGTGAATGCTTGTAATACATTGCCACCGGAAGTAGTGGAGGCAGGGACAGTTAATGCATTTAAGAATAGATTGGATGCACATAGCTTTTAGAGCAAGGAAATGTAAATGAAACTGGTTGTATACAGACTCTGCAGTCTTCTAAACCAGTATAAAGACGTCAAGTTAAGTTTAATGACTAAGTGAAGTAGAATTAAAAAGAATGATTTTGCTAAATGCGTTTAATACTTGGAGCGCAGATGTTTTTTTTAAAAGCTTTGATTTTGACATGACCGTTGTCCAGACGCCTGAACTTCTATATTTTCAACTTTATCTTTTACGTAATCATTAGCGAACAAAATTTGCATGGAGCATTGTCTGTCGCGCCATGTGCAACAATTTTTCATAGATGGATAACCAGGCTACCAAAGAAATCAGCTAAAAATACTTCTTTTTCGATTGTAGAGAGTTTCACTTACGTAGTCCTGTTGAAAACAATGGTAATTACAAAATTGTGGTTGAGATGTTTGAAAATGATTTCTTGTTTTCACTTGGATTTGAAAATTCACCCATTATTGAGAATGGGGAAGTTTGGTTTTTGCCATTGATTTTTCTGAGGTAGATCTGTTTAGTTTGTTTATGTAGATATAATAATTGCATTTATAATGGAAACTAACAGATATGGCCATCTTGTAAACATTGATTATCCGCCCTCAGAGGAACTTTACATTTTTTTTCCCCAGCCAAGGAAGCAGAAAAATCTATATGTTTGTGCTGCTTTTTAACATTTTCATCTTCATGTATCTCCGAAACTAACACACACACAACAAAAACAATCACACCAACAAGTTCTTTATTAATTTATGTCTCTACACATAACAAAATCATATGTATAGACAACAACCATAGTAAAATCTAAAGTGCTGAAAAAATAATGTGGCAACGTAAAGATTAACATCATGATAACCCCTAGAGAGCCTAAATTTTGTACATAGCGTCCAATAGTATGACATATCAATCTATCAAATTGTCATGGATATTGGACCTGTCATTTAAAAGTTTTTTTTACAGAAAAGCTTAGTTTCTTTATATTTTCTTTGTTCAGTCATGTGTAATTTCCCATTTATTTGCCACAGTGTGAGAGACGATTGTGAAAGCACACAAAAATGTGCTGGCAGGAAACAAGAAATAAGGTTTGTTGTCAAAATAATCAGTCTATCAGTTCATTTTGTGACACAATTAAAATCAATTTCATCTGCGACGGCATTATATTTAGCTAGTTTTGCTATGGTTGTTGACTTTGAGAGCATGTAACCTTTTTTGAATTTGTTGTGTGCATGGACATAAATGAATAAAGAACTTGTTTGTGTTATTGTTTTTGTTGCGTGTATGTTAGTTTCAGAGATTCAAAAAGATGAAAATTTATAAAATAAAGCACAAACATTTAGGCTCACTGATTAGGGTACGTCACTCCTCAAAATGATAGTTTGTCCATCACAAGTGATGAAGACCACTCTCTTTGTTCAGCCGTGTGGACAGTCGTATCTCTTGCTGTGTCCGCTGAAATGGGTGACTTGCGCGGAGTTTTGGATTAAAGTGAGGAAGAAACTGCGCCTTTTGTCAACCTCACTCACAGAGCCTAAGCTACCTTTTGCCAGTGGCAAGACATTCATCGAGACGACGAGATAGCATAGGATGCAGAATTTGCCTTAGGGTTACCACCGAAGCCTTTCTGTAAACATGTAACCCGCAGGGTAGAAAGGTGGGAAGGCATCTAACGCAGTTTGTCGTGCCTTTTCGATAACCACAAGAGGTTGTATGGACAACACTCAGCGTGTGAGTGAGTCTGGCATCTCTCCCCAGCTGTATTCAGTTCATCATAAAATTCCCACACGCCATATTCGTGAAGGTGAACCGGCAGAACTAACCCGTGAGCTACGACACAGGTATAACTAGTTTAAGCGTAGCACCATTCAGCCGGCGTCCAGACCAGGATAAACGGATGGAAGAAATCACAAAAAAAGAACGAAATAACAAGTCCAGACGGAAAACAACTCCACGTATCCGTGAACACAAGTGTAAGTCGTCGACTAGTGTGAATTCCAGGCAAATCCGTGGTCTGGCGGCATCCATAATGATCCAAAACAGTAGAGAAATGTAGACTCGCAGCCAGTTACGGCGCTATCTTTGAAATCACCACAAAGCACTGATACTGTTCCTTTATAAGATCAGCACATCTGTTAGTTTTCACTAAAAAACCTATTTATTTCATTTACATAAACAAACTGAACGGATCAACCTCAAAAAGATCTTTTGCAACAACTTCACTATTCTCAATAATGGGCTGGCTCCAATCCAAAGAAGATAGAAAAGTGTTTCAAATTCATTTATAATTTAACACAACACACCTTTCGCGGTTCAAACCTGTGAAGAAGAATGTCACGTATTCACCACCATATCAAACATACTCAATGTGAGTCTATTTCTATGGCAGCCTGGCCGTTCATATATGATAAATCGGTGCGGCGTTGGGTCTCGACAATGGTCGGAAAACTGAAATTTTGTGCAATTGTCAGCTCTCTACACCAGCTAGATTAAGGTTAATAAATCGTCTTAAGCAGGAAGTATAACAGTCATGTAATGTGCAACTATTTCTAACTTTTAGAATGAGTAAACCTAAAAACAAATGTGGAAATTTGTGATTCGAATTGTGAAATTAACAACATGTTATTACTTTATGCGCCCCACAATTTCTTATATTTGAGGTTTGTCCACAACTCAACACCCCTTTTCCACCAAAGAAACTAAAATACAAATAAATTAAACTCCATGTAGTCCCCAAAAAAAACATGTCTTAGTACAAATAAAAGTTGTTACCAAAAGACATAGTTTAAGAAAGAAAATATTCACTTTTTTTCACATTAAAATTTAAAAAAAATTATTTTCATTATCTACCAGCATTTCTTTAACTTGTGACTCTCCCTCACATCTTTAAACACATTTTTAAAAAAAATAAGAGAATCAAGTGCTATTCTTATACAGTCTCATTTGCATGTTTCTCTGTGCCACAAAATGCTACTTCTACTCTCTATAGGTTTTCCCTTTACATCAACATCTGTGTCCCCTATAGAATCTATAATACAGCCCTAATGTGTTAATTTCTCACCATGGGATTTGTAGGAGAAAGGAAAGACATCGGAGAACCTTCTTGTAATTTTATTCTAATTTCTCACATAAACAACATCAGTGGTGTACAACCTTTTTGTGGGCACGACACCATTAAATATTATTTTCTTAAAAGATGCAATGTATCCACGCAAAATAGAAAATATATTTCAATATATATTTATTTTACGTGCATTAATGTCATTTAACAATTAACTATCTGGCAAGAAATACAGGTGATCCATCCTGGCACTAATTCCAGACAAGTGTCATATGCAGAAAAACAAAAAAACTGGCATAACTCAAAACACTTACCTTTTTAGTTCATCGATTCAATACTGCTCTGCAAACAGTACATTTGTGTATTACTGATCCAAAAAAGGTATTTATAACTAAAAGGAACACTATGTTTGTTGTTACGGATCCAGCAGCATCCAGACTCTTGCCCTTTGGCCCAATGCCATGTAATGGTATCTGCACGTGTTTATCAACTGTTGTCTAGTGCCATTCAAAGTGTTCCATGTATCTGGCCATGGAGGAAGAAGCATTTTCCTAAAATCATTGAGAGCTGAGCACTCAAAGAGATGATCAATGGTTTCATATGGGTGTGTATACACCTGGCACCAAGGAGTATGTTGTGATTGGATTCTGTTCAGGTGTTTGTTTAGTGGGATGTGTTGGGTTCTCTTTTGGAAAATGCTGCTCTGATCCTTTCTTGTGAGTTGATTTACACTATCATTTGGACTGGGGCTTGCCAAATGTCTGTAGACTTCCTTTCCCATGTTTGCCATGGCACATCTGTTCAACCAAGTTTCTTTGTTTGCTGATCTTATGAGCTGTTTGTAAAGTTGCTGCTGTGTGTGGCTGTCTTAATTCTTCCTTTGCTAGTCTGTCTGGCTTGTCATTGCCAGGTGTGCTTGAATGTCCAGGGATCTACTGCAGAACTATTTTGACAGCACTGGAATTGATAATGTGGTCAATATCTAGAGATATTTGATAAGGTCAGGTCTACAATGACCAGCAACTTCTAACGCTTGAAGGTATTTTCTTTGATTTCACTAACATGGTGAAGTACAGACTTTTGTTCAATTCTGCTTTTTGGCTGCCGGTTTTCCACAAGGTGTCTGTTGGGATGATCCTGTTTCATTCTGCTACTTTGCTCATTAACTTCCATAACTGCTTTATCCCTTCGCATCTCAAGGGATCCCACTTGTGTATTTCGCAAGATGCAGTTGGTGTTGTCCTCATTGGTCCATTAACGTGACTCCAGGATATGTGGTGTGTTGTTCTCTAATCAATTGATGTTCCTCTAATCTCAAAATTACATTTTGTTCTGCAACTTTGTAGAGCTTGGTGAAGATGGTATACACTATCTTTTCACAGTTGATTTTTAGTTTCCATGTTTGGTAGTAGTCATGCAGTCTCCATTTAGCCTTCGTGCCCATCAATGTCTTCATGGATCAACCATATTGCTAGGTCATCATCATACAAAGATTGCTGATCTATATCAATGTAATCACTCTGTATTCCTCTTTTTCAGAATAGTCTATATGATTTACGACAGCCCCTTGGGATGCACTGTGATGCTGCTTCCAAGATTGCCTTTGTAATCTCTTCGTTGAGCATTTCAATACGTTTGTGTTTATAAGGACACAGTCTATGTTTCTTGAAATAAATGCGTTCGCTTTTTTAAAGTTCCAGCGCATTTTCTGTTTAAAATATGCTCTTGAGGGGGTTCTTATTGTTGTAAGGAGTGGTTTGTGATCACTTCCAATGTCATTGAGAACTAGCAGGTTGCAGGAATTTATCAAATCAGATGAACAGATCGTCAAGTCAGGTCGACTGAGAGAGGTGTACTCTGTGCAGCAGTGTTGGGGCAGTGTACCCTGTGCAGCAGTGTTGGGGCAGAGTCTGGATTCTGCAATACAGACAAACAGACAAGTTGGTTGCAACGCAGAGCTCCTCGATACATTTTCCTGTACTATTGTGGTCAGTGTAACCCCAACGAGGCAAGTGTCCATTGAGTCACCTGCAAGGACTGTTTTATGACATTGTGTTTCGTGCAGATCAGGACATCTGTGAAATGGGCTGTTATATGTGTGACATATCACTGAATGTAATTTCAGATGTAGGTAACTATGCCACAGCAGTTGGTGCACTCACAGGCATAGCTAGTGTACCCTGTCAAGTTCAGGTCAATGTCCTTGTGTAGAATTTCTTAAGCAGCGGCCATTACCACAGGGAAGTAAACCTTTAGAAAATGCAGGAGGAAGCAGACCCTTACATAAATGCACACTGAAGTTGGATGCATTGGGCAGACAGGCGCAAAATAAAAAGACAGTGCAACGCACACCGCCTTAGGGAATAGAGAAATAAGGCGAACGTAAACAAAAAACAAAACAAAACCGGCTAACTACAGGCTAAAGGTCAAAATCAGAGATGCTTATTACTTTTCATTATTATTATTTTATCTAATGTGTTTATAATACAATAAAATCAAATATAATTCATAAATACTTCAATATTCACTAAATTAGGAGGAAAATAAGGAGGCGCAAACTTTCTGTGCAAGCAAACTAACTACACGTGCCACAGTGAGCTGTTGGTGTGGGCAGAAAACATTGTAAATACAAAGCAGTCATTACTCAAAATGTGCTTGTAGTATACAGAATATAAAAAAAACAAATTAAAAAAAAAAAATCAACACAAAAACAGATTTAAATTAAATGTTTGAATTCTGTTGCCAAATTTGAGTTTGTACTTGTAAACTGTGACACAACGTCCGTTTCAGGACAAACTGCAGAATGAACTTATCCTTTTACATATTTATATATGGGGGTCGGAGATGCAGCAGTGAATGAGCTGGCAGATGCCAGCTACGAGTAGTTGGCTGCTTGCATCACATTCAGTGACCCATAACATTCCACTTCCAAGTGGCGGACCTGGAAAAAGAATGCAAGCTTTGTCTAAGAGATTAAGAATTAAAGAGGGAAGGCAAACCCAGTCCCAAAAATGATGTGCTGAAATCAGATTTGTCAGGTTGAAAGGAGCAGATATCAGAGCCTGGCTGTAAAGTATGACACACTGTACTTTTCATGATGAACGAAAATGTATGCAAGATATCTATACTCAAAAGTCATCAACTTCTAGTTTCTTCTTCGTTCGTTCTCAATCTCCCGCTACCAAACCCTGAAAGGGCTTAAGTAGCAGAATGTAGTCCAGAGAAAGGAATGCGTTGTGTCATAGTTTACAGCTTGGCTGCGATATTTGCACCTTTCGGTCCAACACATCCGACTTCAGCAAGCATTTTTTTAGTAACGGGTTAGCATTCCCTCTTCGATCCCTTCTCGTTAGCCACTCTGCCCTGCTGTAGCCTGTTATCCAGGATCACCGTGTGGAGGTGTAAAAGGGTCTTGGCAGCTCTAGTTCGCTGGCCCTGACACTACAGTCAGCTATGGGTCGCTGACCACTACAGCTCATGCACTGCTCAGCATCTTGATCCCAAAACTTCTAGTTTAAATCTGCTTTATCATAGTGACATGTCTTAGTGGCTCCTCTTCTACCACACGGTGCATAACCTCTCTTCTTTATCTTGCGGCTTATAGTTTCTACAGGATGAGGTAGTCAGTCTCATGTCCAACCCAGCGCAGTCACCTCTTATGTATCTGGCGGATTACAGCATTACTATTCTCCTCTCCAGGCCGCGGTAACACACAACCAATTTCGTAAACATATGTTCAAATGGGATCCTGACTCCAGGGTTGAACACCACTGACATACACCACTAGTGATTAAGTGTACTTATTGAAAGTAAGGTCGTAGGAATAATTGACAACAGAAGCATATATAGTATATATATATAGTATGTAAAAAGCCTTTCCTTACCTGATGCAGATGGGTGTCTTTTCTGTCAGCATACCTGTAATTAGGATGTAAATACAATTCATTATGTTATACTTTTGCAGAAGATAATGCTGATATATAAATACAAAGGTCAGAAAAGTTACCTTTACAACTTTTGACCAATATAGAAAGTAAACCAAAAGCTTAAAATATTGTTTGGGTTGTCCCACTTCACACAGGTCCTCATTCAGTTTGTGACTGTGCCCTTACAAGTTGCAAGATGATAGATTTAGTATAAATAAACCAATAAGCAAAAAAAACATGATAAATAGTATCTTCATCCCAACTCTGTGCTATCAGTGCCAAACATGGGCATTGAATAAGACCCAGGAGCAAAAATTTGCCACCTGTGAAATGTGCTACCTGTGAAAGGTCATTAATAATACCAGAAAGGACAGAATCATGAGTAATATGAGTATTTGGAAGAAGGTTGGAACAATTTCCTGCCTACATTACATATAGCAACAAAGAATGAATTGGTTTGGCCACATTGTGAGAATGCAACCAGACCATATTGTTCATGCAACCTTCTACAGGAGAACATCAGGAAAAAGGGCTAGAGGTAGACTGAGGAAAAGGTGGATAGACAGGGTAAAAGAGACCTGCTGTAGAATGGGGAAAAATGTTACTCGGGCCACGAGAGGTGAAAGACAAATACTTGCGGGCACTGGGCTACAGCCCAGTAGAAAGTGAGACAACAAAAGAAAGAAGAAGAACCACCCAACAGTGTTCTACTGTGGATTCACTAAGTCAAGGAGGAAGATGGTAAAATTGTTAAAACTTTGTGTTTAGTTTTCTCTGAAAAATGGAACAAACCAAGCATTTCTACATCTCTCCTGGTAGACATTTTATACTAGACTAAATTTGAAAAGACAATTTTAGCACAGAGTGTTCATTTTCAATCAATTCTTCTTCTTCTGCGTTCGTTCTCAATCTCCCGCTACCTGAATAGGGCTTTGCAAGTAGCAGGATGTTGTCTGGAGAAATGAATGAGTTGTGTCACTAGTTTGCACTTTGACTGCGATATTTGCACCTTTCAATCCGACACATCCGTCTTCGGCAGGTTTCAATCAATAAAATGTGGAAGCAAAACAGAATGTGCTCACATGCTAACCAATATTAAGAAATATCTTGAACATTGGGCATTAGCAGTCAGAAATGAAGACATTCATGTTTAAGAGAAGAAAGCACAAGCTCAGTGAGAAGCAACATACCAGATGATGTAGATAGAGGTAGACTGGCAATACACTGTGGGGAGTAACTTGTCAAGTTACGGAAATTGAATCCCCAGCAGAAGCTCAGATAAAGATGAAGGAACACATGGAGAGGAGACAGTGACAAAATTAATCTGCATAAATGTGGCAAAAGTGGAGAAGGCAGATTAAATAATACTGGCAGTCACTAGAACATGGTTTCTCAACTGATGTTCTGTGAAAGGTCATGACTGAATCAAATAAAAGTTGGTAGTTGTAGGCAGAGATCAAACTACTCTGTATGTCAGTGTGTAATTTATAGGCTATATTTTCCATTCATCCAATTTTTATCTGTGGTTTTTAGTAGCTAAAGGGAGCCAAAGACTCAGCAGTGAATAAGTTGACAGCAGTCAGTGATGCATAACTGGCTGTTTGCATCAAGGTCAGTGAACTATAGATGACCAAGACCCTATTCCATGGCCAAGTGGTGGTCCTGGAAACAGGCTGCACTCATGTAGTCTGGCTAAGAGAATAGTGATCAAAGTGGGATGGCAAACTCGGCTCCCAAAAATGCTGTGCTAAAATGGAATGTGGTGGGCCAAAAAGTGTAGACTTGCTGCAAACTACAAAACACCATTTTCAGAATGAATGCCAGAAACATAAGTTGCTATACTTTTCAACATTATCAATACAATTGTATGTTATATACAGTCCTTAATACAAAATTAAAATAAAATTATTTATTAGATAACTACATTTACAACTTTCTAATAATGCTAACTTACTTTGATCTGTAGATGTAATAATCATTTTGTAAGAGTTCCTTAAGACCTTACAATTATTTCCAGGGATCCTTCAGGACAGAAAGATTGAGAAAGGCTAAACTGGACCATGGAGAGCAACACTTTTTTAAGATCAAAGATGCAGCACAGTGAATAAGCCAACAAGAGGACTAAGACCCTACTTATGCCTCAAAGTGATGGCCTGGAAACAGGCTGCACTGGTATTGTCTGACTAAGAGAATAGGAACCGCATTGGGAAAACTAACCAGTACCCAATTATGATGATGGAAACAGGATGTATCGGGCCAAAAGGTGCAGATATCGCAGCCTCGCTGTAAACTACGACACATCCTTTTGAGGACAAATACCAAAGAAAAAGAGAAATTGTCATGATATATTTGAGAAATGGCTGCCGAGTTTGAAGGTCGGTTTTTGACCACGAGGACATGTGTTCAAATTCATGGTATAGCATAGGTTTCTTTTTTCTATCAAAGGTAAACTAAAAAACCTAGTCTGCCTTTATTCATCAACCCTATCAAAAAATTGATGGATCCCGGAAATTGGAATAAATAATTGCAGTGAGGAGCGTGTTGTCGAATGGTTGCTATGGCTGTATGCTGACATAAAGGGCAGTGGATCGAATCCCCGGTCAAGCATATGTTGTTTTTCTGTTGGTGGTGAAATAAACAAACATAGCCAGCACATAACGCAGTGGCGTTTAGTCCTCTGCCTAAAACCCCTTGACTATCCCAGGAATGGGAATGAAGTCGTACTACAATACATTTTTAAAAAAGGATTATAAATATCCCACGTCAAACAAATCACTGCATGACAGAGAAAATGCATCAACTGATTATAATAAAGTGGATTCCTAAAGTGATATTCCAAAGTTTCAAATTTGTTTATGAGATTGAATGTTTGTATGCCCCAAACGTTATGCCACTTTGGTAGCCAACCCTGCATTAAACAATTTGCTAAGGAATTGATGCAATGAATGAAATTGCGAAGGGAAACAAGCAAATATATTTGTTTTCTTCAAATTGACGTCCAAGTCTACGATGAATAAAAGATATTTCCTGTCCTAATTGTCAGATAAATATTCTCAATTTAAATTTCTCACCTACAATATTGTATTTTTTTAAAACTATGAATGTTAGAAAAAATATCCCTTTTACACAATCCTTTTCTATTCAAATTTGTACTAACAATTCTAGTTATTGATGGGGGAGATGAAAGAGCCTCCAAGTAAATTGTTATTAACACAGCTATCTGGTGTCCTCTGGTAACAACTTTTCAGTTGGTCAATCCTTTCACTACCAAAGTATCATAGATCCAAAAATAGCCATTCTGCTGATTTCAATCAACATAGAAGGACTCTCAACACAAGACCCATACCACCTGATGATCTGCCCAAACCTTCTGGAAACAGGCAATATGGATGACATGTTGAGGGAGAATGATAAGGCAATCCCCATGACCGATCATTTGAAACATGTCTGACATGGTGCCCAAGACATTGAAAGAAAATAAGTAAGTTATTGACAATATTGTACTACAAACAGTGCTGAGGAGAAAAAGATATTAATTCAACATAGAACATGTTAAAAGACTTGCTAGCTAGACTGTTGACTGATTTAAATGTTGCAAATATGTCATCAAAACAAAGTTCAAAAAAATGTAAAGTAACCCATAGCATCTCTGCCGTAGGGGTGTGAGATATTAGCGATCCCTGTAGATTTTACTTCTCAGACTGAACCGGTACCCATTTAAGGTTGGGTCGACCTGGGAGCCGTTGCGGTCTGAAAAAACACTTCCGCCTCAACTGGTGAATGAACCCAGGACCACTCAGATGCGAAGCCAGCTCGCTAACCGCTCCCCAAAGTGGCAACTGTTATATTGTCACACTCTGGTGATATCTTTCTGGGTAGCAACAAGCTGCCTCCACTTTGCTTAGGTCTGCAGCCATTCTCTGTATGGTGCCTCATGTACCTTAAGCCCACCAAGCAGCAAAGTTTGTTTATCGGAATTTCCACAACATGATTTGCTTTTTATGGACAAGGATCTTGAGTTCTGTGTTGTTAAGAACTAATGTTATACCACAACAGGCAGACCTGAAGGTGCTCAATCTCTTTTATCAAATGGTGAAGGGTATGGATAATGATGGTTCCCATGTACACACTCCTCCATCCTCTCAGGTGTTCTGTCCATCTGGACCAACACCTGAATAAAAAATGTTTCAATCTATGGATTATCGGTTCATAGATTGCAATGTAATCATCCAAGATGTAATTGATGGACCTCAAAATGTCCCCCACATCCAATACTATGCACACCTCGAGGTCAAGATGTCAGCTCTTTTATTGCTACAAACCCTGACATTTTCAGGAATGTGTTAAAACTCTCAACCTAGAGGACTAGCAGTCTGAACTTAGCCTGACCTTTATACAGGCATACCTGAATGTCTTAGCAGAAATTGCTTGGAGTGAAACTCCAACTGAGTATAACTCTAGCTGTCATACATGAAGATAAAGACTAGAGTAGTGACAAAATTTGATTAATCCAACATACATATTCTGTTGTCAGCTGAGCAAAAACATACATTGGAAAAAAAAAAGACTTATGTAACACAGACAACATTGGTAAATAGAATCAATTTATAAAAAAGACACAGTACTTCAAAATGTGTTTCCAAATTTAAGTCTGTAATAGAAACATGATATACAAAGCATTTTTGGTAGATCTTTATTGAAGTCTGTCTGCTATAGTATTTCAGGAACTTGAATGAATGTGAAATTGTTCTAAAGATTTTCAGGAAGACTTGTATAAGAACGATGAAAATAGGACCATTGCCAGCCATGAGAGGTGACTGACAGTATGGTCAAACTGCATCTATGGTTGAAGGCTCTCTGTGTGTCATATAGCATGCTGCAAGAGATGACTAGCAGTGCAGTTGAAATCCTTTAGGGCAGAAGATGTGTGACAGAGATGAAAACAGGGTCATGCTGTAAAAAAAAACAACTAATATCAGGCTGGTCTAACCCCTCTAGAAAACTCTTTTTTAATCTCATTGCACTGGCCCCCACCATTCACATAGTTGAAAAGCCTAGAGTGTGTAGGGGGTCTGGATTTAAATGAAAACTACAAACAATATCCTATATTTGATAGGAATCGTTTTGATTATGCTTTCAGTCAGTACCTCACACAATTTTTATTTTCCATTTTTTCAAAAGCACTAATATTTATATCTCAATCATTTTCATGCGTATTTGCTGTTCTTTTTTTGCCAATGGAACCTGCAAAAAATGGTAAACATTAATTATTGTTTGTGATTGTCCCGAAGTCCAACAATTACATTCAATCATTCTTCCTGCCGACTGCTGGAACAGAAAGCAAGACTCATTTCTGAAACGGACAAAGCCGAACAATTCGTTATTTATTAGTATGTTTGAAAACACTTTATTGTTCCTGAATGGCTTGAATACGGTATCTGGGCATCAGCGACCTGAAACAAATCACAGTTGAGTAGTTGTAGTAACGTTTGGTACTGAAAACAACAAATATGGCGGCTCACTGCCCCCAGATACACAGAAAGACATGATCTGCAAAATAATTTACCCATCATTTAGTTTGGGCTGTTTCCTTGCATGCATTACCATTAATGCTATAGACCAATAGCAAAATGCAATGCAAAGGAAGCGATTTTGATGAGTTATTGAGAATTTTCATTGAACACTATGCGCCAACATTCGCCAGGTTCGACGCCATATTACATCCGGGGAAGCATAAACTTTCGCATAACATTTTCTAGAATTTACGCTTGTTTTTTAAATTAAGTTCATTATTAAGCTTTCAAATTTATTAATAGTGCACATAGACACACAGACTATAAAAAATAATGTCTTAATTTATAACTGATGGGTGTTTTTTTTTAACTTGCAAAGTTCAAGGTTATATGGACAAGGTAATATGGCGGACTGTTGGTAAACAACGTGCATTTGGAGATTGTGGAGCAAGTAGCTTGTGCATCGGTAAAGAATGTTGGTGATGTAATTTATAAACGTTTAGACAGACTGATATATAGTTTAATCAGCTCATAGTTTGAGCAATATGATTAGTCTGATTAGAACTTAGAAGGTTATGAGTACACGTCAACTAGTTAAACTAACTCTACTAAAACTTTCACACTGTGACTGTCTTACTCTTAGTCAGTTAGTGCAGAGTCTACACAGACGCTCGTTACTGTTTACTCTAACGAACGACACACTTGTCACTCACTGAGGGAGTTGTGTTTATGTTGATGTTGCGCAACACAATGCACACCACTAGCTCAGCATCTACTAAATAAGAGGGCTAAACTTTACAAATGCGTTGCTGAGGAGCATTATTCAACAATTACAATAGTAACAATACAAACAATGTATTATAATTGTTTGTTATTAATATTGTACCATGTACTAGTACTAGTGATCATGTACCCTATACTATCTATAGTATAGCCTATCTATAGATCTGTAGATAAAAAGATATGATATTGATATGTTTGTGAAGCTGTTTAGTAAAATTAGTATTATTTACTTAGTCACTTCTGTATTTGTGAGTTAATTTTGGGAAAATTGTGAATCTGAAGTGTTCTCACAGTTCTGTTAAGTTACTTTTGAATACTAGACCAGAGGTCCAGAAAGGTATACTGGATTGATTATGCTCTATGTCAGGGATGCAAAATTGTTAGGAAGTTGAAGCAAATTTGGGTGAACGTCGAGGACCATACAATACTTAGGCAATGCCACAATAGACACAATTCAAGTTTTAAATAAATAGTTAGACTAGGTCTATAGTCTATACTGAGTGACTGCTAATTTATTATATAGACTCGAATTCTAAATTAGATCAACACTACAGACAACACATAAGGAAACAATTTGTTTTGGTAAAAATCAGTTGCAATGTTCCATTCATCATCATGTAGCATGTCCTTTGTAGAACATCGCTCCCATCACAGTCTGTCTGAAAGAAACTCATACCCTTGCCAAAACACCAGCCTCCGCCACTGTCATACTCAGGCATTCCTGGATATCTTGGTGCCATCGTCTTCTTGGTCTACCCCTTCCTATTTTGCCTGGCACCATACCTTCCATCACCGTTCTCTAAGACCGTTGTGTCTCTTGATGTGACCAAAGTATTTGTATTTTCTAGCCAAAATGGAATTGATAAACCAGTTCTCCTCTATGCTCAACCCTTGCCGAATGTCTACATTTGTTCTTTTCCGCTCTGTCCAGGGTATTCTGAGAATCTTTCTGTAACATTTTGACTCGACGGATTCGATTCTTTGTCTAGAAGTTTTAGTAATCGTCCATGCTTCACAGCCATAAGCTGCCACAGGAAAAATACAGGCTCTCGAGACTTTTATTTTTATCGTTTTGTTGGTGCCCTGCCATAATTTCTTCAGGCTGTTCAGTCTCTGCATTGCCATAGCTAGTCTTCTTCTGATTTCTTTCGAGCAGTCACCCTTTTTGTCAATTCTGGAGCCCAGATATTCAAAATGTGAAACCTGATCTATTTCCTCACTACCCACTGTAAATTTATACTGACATTGTGTTTTGTCGGTGGTCATTATCTTAGTTTTATTTATGTTTATGAACAGATTTTGATCTTTACTCTGCGTACGAAGAAGAAGAAGAAGATCTTTACTATGTCCATTAACGGCTGAAAGTAGCTGCTCTAGCCGTTCTGCACTTCTTGATAGTATAACTGTGTCATCTGCGTATCGTGACTCTGGAATCTCGTACCCCCCAATCGTAAATGGGTCGAAACTTTCAATTTCTCATCTTCTCAAACATTTCTCATTATACATTCCGCATATATGTTGTACAGATAAGGTGAGAGGATACATCCCTGTCGGACTCCTTTTTGTACTGCAAACCAATCTGATGTTTGCCCAGATACTCGGACAGCGGCTTGTTGATCTTGGTATAATGTTTCAATGAGATGGACTATATGCAAAGGATACCCCATTTCCTTCATGATTCTCCACAGATTTTGATGTTTTACTGTGTCGAAGGCCTAAGTGTAATCAATGAAACATGTGTACAGGTCTACATTAAACTCTCTACATTTTTCATAGATATTCCTTAAATTGAATATGTGGTCCCGGGCCCCCCTGTCTTTCCTAAAACCTGCCTGGACTACGTGAATTTCAGATTCAAACCTTTTCTCTATCCTTCTTAATAGGATTCGCAAGACTATCTTGCTAGCGTGGCTGATCAGCGCGATAGTTCGGTAGTTCGTGCACAGCTTCAGGTTGCCTTTTTTGGGGAGGGGAATATAAATTGATTTCTTCCATGCTTCTGGCCACTCTGCGATGTGCCATATCTGTTTGCACAGCTTGTGATAGACTCGAGCACATGCCTCCCCTCCTGCTTGTATTAGCTCTGCTGGGATATCATCGCATCCTGGGGACTTTCCCTTTTTCAGGCTTTTAATTGCAGAGCGTACTTCTTCCAATGTTGGTTCATGTTATTTCTAATCCTTTGGTAGGATTGTAACTGAGCGCTTTGTACTATCTCCATACATGGTTCTGCAGTAATGTTCCATTCACTTTACTATATTGACGTGATTCTTGTAATTTTTTTACTTGAAAATATTTAGCATGAGAGTTGTTTCTGAATTCAGCAGTACAAAAGCAATCAGCAATGATAGAAGTGAAAGATTTAGTTTATAAAAGAATGGATGTCTATTTTTTTTACAAATAACGGAATGCATTGTCACTAGTTTACAGCTTAACTGCAATATTTGCACCTTTCGTTCCAACACATCCATCTTCGGCAGGAGTTGAGAACTATTTCTGTAGTAACTAAGTCGGATATGCTGCAGATAACAATGTAATTTTTGGAGAAATTCGTGCAGCATACATTCTTAAATTAAAAATTTTTATCTTTTTTTTTACTTGCCTTGGAAAATTCTAGGAGATATGCTTCATTAAATTTTTTTTTCTCCATGTATGTCGCATTGGAGGACAGTGATTTCCATTTGAAGGTCCCCTAGAGTCTCCGTTACATTCTTACTGAGAAGGTATTAGTTAACATGTTCGGGGTCTTTTCTTGGGCATGTCCCTAGTTTCTTCTTTATGTGGCATAAACACATTTGTAACTTCACGACACAAACTATTCCTCACAGCTTCCTCCCCTAACATTTGAAGGATTTGTTATCAAAATTGGTTTGCCTTTCTTCAGACTTGTCCTCTGTGGAAGTATTTGTGTCAATATGACTGGCTGGTGATCAGTGTCCATATATATGTTAGGAAACAGTTATGCTTCTTCAATGTCTGTGTCTTATGAGAATGAAATAATTTGTGATGCTACATTTGTGTTGTTCCACCTGTACCATCTTTTGATTTGTCTATGCTGGAAGATGGTTTTTGTTATTATTAGCCAATTTTCAGTACCAAAGTTAATAAGCTTCTCTTCATTGCTGTTCTGTTCTAAAGAAGTGCCACAATGAAACCCTAGGCAGCAATCATGTGATGATCCTTTCTACCCTTGCTTCAATTAAACTCACAACTTAACTAGAGAACAGCAAGTCATCATCTTCAGACTGAGAACTGGGCATAACATACTCAAGGATCATCTCTACAACAAAATGAGGATTGGGGCATAAGTGTCCATGTGGGGAGCATACCATGACCGTGGAATACATCCTACAAAGCTGCATGCCCAGGCAGAAAAATAGAGAACAATACTGGCCTCATGAGACATATATGAGACAAAAGCTTTATGGAGATAAAACAGCCTTACAAACAACGGTGTCCTTTGTAAGAGAAACCGGGACGTTGTTCTGAAGATGAACGAAGAATAATAATAATTAAACTCACAATCTAATCATTCATCTCATCAATTTCATTGATGACACTAGAAAGACTATGGATGAATTCCTTTTTATGTCATCTGCATTCAGTTCTTCTACTCTCTTAGTGACAGTCAATCGAGATATTCACTTTTTGAAGGCTTTGGCTTTGTTTTGGTACACAACTTCAGCTGTGGCTACAGGGCACTCATTCAGAAATTCTTGATCCTAAAATGGTTCCCAATTTTGTATAGCAGTGATAAAACATTCTTTGACACAACGTAGCATCCACTGATACTTTCTTAAAAACTTGCAGCGATTTCAATGATTTTTTAAATAATGTTCAGTTTGTGCGTTACTGACCCAGGAGACTGGTTTACTTCGTTGCATGTTTTGTGTTACTTGGTTGCATGTTTTGTGTTACTTGGTTGCATGTTTTGTGTTATGTTCTTTCAAACTGTATTCCTGACATATTCATGACATAGACAAACAGGTTTTCCTTAAGTTTCCATGAAGCAGCATTAATAAATCCATTTTTATTTACAATTGCAAACAGCTCATGTCTATTTGTTGGCATAACAAATCTGCTATCTTAGTATCAGGTCAGTGGAATGTGAATTTCCTAGTACTCATGGTCACCAGCTGGTCAGCACTTCATCGTCCAGTTTTGATGATAAGGGTGTGTGTGTTTAATAAAATGCCTGAATCAGCATCATTCTTTCCATTCTTCAACTCTGTTTTTACTGGGTGTATTTTGCATTTTTGATATCACAAGAAAGGTTCATTGTTCCTGTGGACTACTGTGAAAGTTATAATTTTATTTGTTTTTGTGTTGTCGCCATTCTAGTAAACTAGTACTTATATGATCAAATATTGCACAATTTGGCCTCTATTGTAAAAATTGTTGTTGCCACGCCATAAACAACCATTTAAATTGATTCATATTATTCACCTACCACACACAGAGCTTTTTGTAAAACAATTAAATCCCAGTGTTACTGCTAACTTGTGTAACATTTTTCTGTGTGGATATCAAGCCATTTTCATTTTGTAAAGAACACAAGTAGCTGATAATGGATCACAATATTGTAACGCAAGTTAAATGTTTGAATGATTTGTGGAGGATGGGCATTGTCAAAGAAAGGCAAAGACTGCAGAAAAAAAGCAACTATTATCTAGAACCTTTCAAAATGGTTGTTTATTATTTAAGGCATAAAAAATAATTCAAGAGGTAGAAACATTAAGCCAGTTTGTGTTAGTACCGTTTAAAAATTATTAATTTAAAGAGAAGACAGTGAAACTTCTAAATCAGGCCAAACTGCTTGTTGCTAGTAATGTATGTATCAGGATGGAGTTCAACCCTTACATAGCTATCTGAGAATACTCATTCTGTAGTCATCATCAAAGTATGAGCCTTGTCAACAAATTTAACAAGAAAAATAATGAAGCCCATTTAACATTTCATAAAACCAAATCATTTTTGATATACAATTGTAAACAATGAAATGTTTCTTCTTCTTCTTCGTACGCAGTCAGACAGTAACCATAATTTTTTCAAAAAAAGCAGCCGTCATCCTGAGGCTGTCGACACTGCCATAGAGCTTGTCTAGTGTTGCCACTGGTGATGGCCACATCTGCTCTCTCTGATCCTTGTATGTCGGGCAGTTTTGCAGCAAATGCTCAGCGGTCATTTTCCCGATTCCACGCGGGCATTCGTCGGTTCCACCTAACTTCAATTTGTTGAATAGGTGGTACCTGAGTCTATTGTGGCCAGTGCGAAGTCTGAAGACCACGACCTGCTCTCTTCTGTTCAACTGGTAATAGGCATCGTTTTTGGTGTAGCCAGTATGTTCGGTTTCCCATTTGGTCATTATCTAGCTCTAATGAGCCGTTTTGACTCTTCGTATGTCATACTAGTATCAGGTTGTGGTAGTTTTGCACCTTTTTTTGCCAGTCTGTCTGCCTCCTCGTTGCCTTGGATGTTGTAGTGAGATGGAACCCACTGCACCACTACCCTTTTTGGTGCGGCCTGCTGGCATAGTTGACAGAGTACTGCTCTTAAATCATTAAGTTCAGTATTTTTCTGGCTTTTCAGTGCTGTGACTATGGCCAGTGCATCTGTAAGCAGGACTATGTGACTTTCATTCCTTTTACCTGTCACCATTTCTTCCACTGCCGCCCTCAGTGCCTCTGCCTCCGCTCTGAAATTGCTTGTGTATTTTCCAGTAGCGAATGAAAGTGTTATTTTTCTGCCATTTGGTAGGCTCAGAAATGCTCCTGCCTCTCCGTACTGTGTTGTATTTGTTACGGAACCGTCGGTGTATGCATGGGTCCAGTCCATGCTTGGGTAGTTTTCCGTTATGTAACTCAGGGTAGTATCTCTTCTTTCTTTTTTGGACTGGCAGTTTTTGTATATTTTCTACCACCTCTGGAAATATATGCTGCCTCCAGGTAGGTTTTCGTACAGTAGGGATGGGCTTTGGTGTTGTTAGTGCGTTCATGGGGTCTTCGTGTATCTTTGCTTTGGCTATTTCTGCAAAGTTTCTTCGCTTTAGTTTCCCATTTCCGAAATTGTTTAGTCTCTTGTGCATTGGATGGTCAGTCAGTCTTCTGAGTTTCTCTGATTGCAGCTGGGCAATCAGGCCAAACTGCTTATTGCTAGTATTGTATGTATCAGGATGGAGTTCAACCCTTACATAGCTATCTGAGAATGCTCATTCTGTAGTCATCATCAAAATATGAGCCTTGTCAACAAATTTAAAAAGAAAAATAATGAAGCCCATTTAACATTTCATAAAATCAAATCATTTTTGATATACAATTGTAAAAAATGAAAATGAAATGTTTAATTACATATTAACTTTTATGTAGGTAATACAAAAATATGAGAATAAAATAATTTCATGTATGCAACCTTTTATGCACTTGAAAGTATTGTAGTATATATATATTATATATGATGATAATTGTCAGCATGTTGCTGATGCATGCAGATGATTGTAACTGAATATACTAAACATTACAGTGGTGTATCCTTTGTGCTCTCTACAGGTTTTAGTGCTGTAATTGGTAGCACCCAGAATGTCGGAGAGATTAAGATCTTGGTTTGTTGACCAAATTGCCCAGAACCTCAAATTACCAAAAAGAGGACTGTTTGGATGGATGACACGGGTAAGTGTAAATCAGTTTTAAGCATCAGTTGCCCAACATAAGCTAGGGTGGTGACATCACCAGGCTATAGAGAATTTTGTGAATTGTCTGAGGTCCGACACTGAAAAAAAAAGTAAGTAAAAAGATCCCTTTGACATGCCAGGGTGGCATATTGGGAATATGGTGTTAGACCCATATTTTTGCTTGACCTGCGGCACACTACTGGTGATGTTGTCAACATCACATCGGCTGCCTTTATTTTCCCAAATTATTCTGGTACCCAATTTTTTAGGCTGGGTCGACTCGAGGTGCCATTTTGTTATCGGAAAAATCCATCACCAATTGGGTACTGAACCCCGATCACTCGACTGGGAAGCCAGTGCACTAACCACTGTACTACCTCAGCAGCCTGGCACTGTGACTTGCGCTATAATCATCTGCACTCTCTCCTGACTTACCTTGGTCCAGTGGCAAGATGTGTTGGTTAAGACAAACTGAGGATGAAGATATTTTTCCCGCCTGTTTACTCCCGGCCGTTTTACTTGGGTAGGAATTTAATTAACATTCCTGATGTCTTTGCCTCGACAGTGGCTAACAGCCTGCTCTTCTTTAGTTTCAACTGTCAAAGGTTCAAGGGACCTCAGATTTTATCGCCTGTCTCAGATAGGACTAGGAACGCGATCTCACATCTCTTGAGGCCAGTGTTTGTAACTTGCAGGTCTCGAACATCCATTGTTTCATGCTTTTGTTCGTTTGTTTCTTGAGAGAAGAGCGCCTTACCTCAATGCTATAGCGGCTTAAGCATATGCACATGAACAAACAAACAGCAGAACATATTCACTGGGACTGTTGACTCCATGCGATGAGTAGAGTGACAACATGGTTGTCTGCAAGGTATACCATCAAATTTATTATGGAAATAGATGTGGTTGTTTGAGAGCGAAGGACGAAAAAGCCTTAAACAAGAGCAAATGGCGAACAAGATGTCTTAAATGAGAGTAAAAGCCGAAGAAGTGTTAAACAAGAATGAATGAAAAAGTCTTCTTCTTCTTTCTCAATCTCCCGCTACCAAGCCCTGAAAAGAACTTTGCAAGTAGCAGGATGTTGTCCGGAGAACGGAATGCGTTGTGTCATAGTTTACAGCTTGGCAGCGATATTTGCATCTTTCGGTCCGACTTCAGTAGACATTTTTGAGTACTGGGTTGCCTTCCCTCTTCGATCACTTCTCCTTAGCCACAATGCCCAATCATTTACCCAGGAAAGGAGTTAAAACCACCTATAGTAAGAACCCTGCTTTTGGAAAGTACAATGACAAGAGAAACCAACCCAATAATACTACAGACAGCAACCTTGGAGACAATAGACAGCTACTCTAACACTAGGATACATGCATATACAGATGGCTCTGTTGTTAAAGCTACTGTAAATGCTGGGCTTGGAGCCTTAATAAAGTACCCAAATGGCGATACATTCAAACTATATGAACCATGTGGAGAATGCTGTAACAACCACCAAGCTGACATCACAGCAATAAACACCACCATCCAGGCAATACTCAAGAAGTTCCAGCAAGGAAAGCAACAACTGTCTGATATTACAGTCTTCAATGATTCAAGACTACCACTACAGCCACTAGAGACATACCTACAAGCACTAGACACATACCTACAGACACTAGAGATATACCTACAGGCACTAGAGACATACCTACAAGCACTAGAGACATACCTACAGACACTAGAGACATACCTACAACCACTAGAGACATACCTACAACCACTAGAGACATACCTACAAGCACTAGAGACATACCTAAAGACACTAGAGACATACCTACAGACACTAGAGACATACCTACAACCACTAGAGACATACCTACAACCACTAGAGACATACCTACAAGCACTAGAGACATACCTACAACCACTAGAGACATACCTACAAGCACTAGAGACATACCTACAAGCTAACAACAAAGATGTTACAAAGTTGGCTGAGACAATTGATAAGTTTCAAACAACACACAACATCATGGTCACCCTCCAGTGGATTCCAGGACATATAGACACTCCAGCCAACAGAAAGACAGACTAGCAAAACTAGCAGCAAGCATGGTTCAAATAAACACACCAGCCAACTTACAGAGAGCAAAGCAGATACTTCAAAACAACTTCAAAGAGGAATGGCTGAACCGATGGTCTGCTGGGCGCTCCATATATATAAAAAATGACACATTCAAACAAAAATGACATCAACAAACTTCACGGCAGGGAGCAGAGCATAATCTTCCAACTTAGAATAGAACACATCGGACTTAACAAATACTTAAACAAGTTGGACCCTGCACACGAATCTAACTGTCGCAACTGCACCCACCCATACGAGACAGTGCAACATGTGCTGCTCGCTTGCCCTGGACTCAACACAGACAGAGAAAAGTTATTGCTGAGCACCCCAACAATCACCAGCTACAAAACACTTGCAAATTCTACAGCTTGGTATTGAGTGCGAAAGAGTGAACAGCTAGGCAGACCTAGTTAATCAACAACAACAACAACATTGCGACCTGTTATCCAGGATCACTGTGTGGAAGTGTAAAAGGATCTTGGCAGCTCTGGTTTGCAGGCCCTGACGCTAGCAGTCAGCTATGGGTCGCTGACCACTTCTGCTCAGCGTCTTGATCCCAGAAGAGGTGGTCTATAATGAGAACGAATGACGAAGATTTCTTAAACGAGAGCGAACAACAAAGAAATCTTAAATGAGATTGAAGGACAGAAAACGAGAGTGAAGGATGAAGTCATTAATAAGATAAAAAAGTGAAGAAGAGGAAGTCGGAAACAAGAATTATCTAGTTTTTACAGCAAGGTGTCCTTTCTGGTTACGTTTCTGGTTACGTTTCTGGTTACGTTTCTGGTTACGTTTCTGAATATTACATTGTAAAGTGAATCATCCTAATACGAGATCCCACTGGGATGTGCTAATACCCTAACACATAAACGTTTCGTGGCATGTACACGTTCTTCCTATATTGTGTCTCCACCATGTTGTAGTAGAAGAGTTTGTGTGTCCTACGATACCAAGAAGTAGTATGTAGCCAAACCTTCACTATTATCATCTGTTGGGAGGGTGCTAGCCCTGAATAGAACCGTCCTACATTCATACCTGGGATTATTTCTTCGAGAAATTCATGTGCAAACCATTACTGTGTACATAGGAGGTGAATCGTCTTGTTGAACACCGACAAACAAATTATCATTGAGGAGCGATGCAGAACAAGGCAAAACATTGGTGGCCATGCTAAAAAAAAAAGATGAACATTGGAGCATATCGATAGCAGTCTGCTATTTCCAAGGTGAAAAAAAGACTGTGGGGTAGGCCTCCAATGCTTCTTCTTCGATCAACTGATGCTATGCTTCTAGCCTGGTAAGACACCCCCACAACTTGTCGCTCCCCTGGGCTAGACTGCCTCTCTTTGGTCTGTATAAGTAGGGCATTCCTCCAGGATATGTTCTGGTGTTTGCTTGGGTGTTCCACAATTGTACGTGTTGGTGTCTCTAAGATCCATTCTGTGGAGGTGAGCCTCGAGTCTGCTGTTGTCATTTTCTGACTTGTATTCTCTGTGCTTTTCTCTCCATTTTGTCCTCATCGATCATTTGATGAGTGTCTTTGCTTATTTATAGCTCTGTGGATGGCGAGTCTGCCTGTCGCAATTTTCAGACTTTTGGGAGCTCATCTGCCTTCTCGTTTCCAAGAATCTGACAGTGGGCCATAATCCACTATAGGACTAGATCTGTTTTTTGGGACAGCATTATTTCATGTGAGAGACTATCTTGTTTGGCCTCCAATGCATTGGTCAGACTCCCTTACACTCCGTTACAACAACCATGATATATGTCAGAAGGAAAGTTTGTTGCCCACTGGGCGTCCATAGACCAGGATATAGAGATTGTTGAAGTTGGGACCAGCAATGGTACAATCGCCAATGAGAAACAGGTCATCAAATAATCAAGTAAGTATTAGGGATACAAAGGCTGTTCTGGAGGTAGCAAAACTACAGACCAGATCTCCCAACTCATACATGTTGAAATGTAGGGGTCAGACCAACTGTTCTCAACCTAGGTGATTGATCACCTGTCTAGTGCTAGAAGAAGCCAAAGACAGGCCACCAATTTTAGGAGGAAATGACTACTTGGAACAATTGTTTACGAAGAGAGAAGGCTGACATAGCACTAATTTTACTATGGGAGTATATGTGGTTTTTTCCTTCCGTTTTTTCGCTCGCTATAATGTGAAGCATGCCAAGGTGATCTCTTTTTGAGCCATCTAGCTTCTACATTTTTAAAATTGTGTCACAAACATTTAGACTTGCCCATTTTTGGGTACCTCAATTGATTTGTAAATCCATGAAATTGCCACAAAGCACAGAAAGTGTTCCTAACCAGATCGGCATATCTGTTAGTTTCCACTACAAAAGTATTTATAACATCTACATAAACAAACTGAAGGAACCTACCTCCGAAAACTTCGTTGTAGCAATTAAACTTCATCACAATCAAAAAATGAAAAACCTTCCAAATCCACGTGAAACTGGGAATAATAGTAAACAAATTATCCCAAAGTCCAAATCGCCATTGTACATTTATCGGGGTGAGTGGAAATGGTCTTGTTTTCGATTCAGCCGTTTCTGTAGCAAAACTGGTGTTAACACAACAAATACACCGGTGAGTATACAGAGACAATGCCTCGGACACCTTTTTCTGACAAATGGTTAAGTAAAAGTTAAAAAGCAAGCCTGTTTCCAAGCATATGCAATTGTTGACCTTGTCACTCCAGTGTCAAGCATAGGTTTTAACTGCATCAAGACTGTAGCCTAGCTTTCACGGGGGGGGGGGGGGGGGGGGATACTGATCAGATAATGTTAGTCAGGGTCAGGCAAA
This sequence comes from Ariolimax columbianus, assembly GCA_036924085.1. Classification (NCBI taxonomy): domain Eukaryota; kingdom Metazoa; phylum Mollusca; class Gastropoda; order Stylommatophora; family Arionidae; genus Ariolimax; species Ariolimax columbianus. The sequence goes on along the minus strand of JAVGWX010000012.1, from coordinate 40,899,381 downwards.
ACATACTGATCAGACAATGTTAGTCAGGTGAAACATACTAATCAGATAATGCTAGTCAGGGCCAGGTAAGACATACTGATCAGACAATGTTAGTCAGGGTCAGGTGAAACATACTAATCAAATAATGCTAGTCAGGGTCAGGCAAGACATACTGATCAGACAATGTTAGTCAGGGTCAGGTGAAACATACTAATCAGATAATGCTAGTCAGGGTCAGGCAAGACATACTGATCAGACAATGTTAGTCAGGGTCAGGCAAAACATACTGATCAGACAATGTTAGTCAGGTGAAACATACTAATCAGATAATGCTAGTCAGGGCCAGGTAAGACATACTGATCAGACAATGTTAGTCAGGGTCAGGTGAAACATACTAATCAAATAATGCTAGTCAGGGTCAGGCAAGACATACTGATCAGACAATGTTAGTCAGGGTCAGGTGAAACATACTAATCAGATAATGCTAGTCAGGGTCAGGCAAGACATACTGATCAGACAATGTTAGTCAGGGTCAGGTGAAACATACTAATCAGATAATGCTAGTCAGGGTCAGGCAAGACATACTGATCAGACAATGTTAGTCAGGGTCAGGTGAAATATGCTGACCAAGACCCCCACCTCATTTACATGCAATTCTCCATGGAAACAGAACGTTTCGTGGTAGGGTGACTAACGAGGTTGGGGATTGACATGATCTCTGTATTGTGAGCGACATGCATATGATACCAAACATAGCACAACCACCTGGAGGACCCCAGTACCTCTTCATCGGAATGTGAGGAAAGCTACTGCAACCCGCCACCTAATGCCCTTTTCAGGATGCATAAAAGAGTAATGATGCTCATTGTGGGCATTCAACATCATCATCTTAGCTTTCACAGTGACTGAATATAATAGCAATGATGAGGTTGCCAACCCCGACATGCTTGTAAGATGACCGTAGTCCTATTCGTTTCATCCCACCTACCATAGCTGTGGTTATTTGAGGGATAGCTGTAAAGTGACGAGGATGCTAGCGATAGACCACCAATTTTATGATTAAAATATTTGTGATTATTCGAGAGATGAACTGTAAGGTGACAAGTGAAGCCAGAAACAGACCACCACTTTTATGATAAAAATATGTGTTATAATTTGAGAGATGGGGACGGTGTGGGCTAATGGTTAAGTGACATGACGGCTCACAATTCGAAGGCGCTGGGTTCACTCCCCATCACAGCACCATCCGTTACTCCGGGGAAGAAACCCTTAGAAAATGCAGGAGGAAACAGATCCTTACTTAAAATGCATGTCGAAGTTGGATGCACTGGGTCGACAGGTGAAAAATAAAAACATAGTGCAACGCACCTCGCCTTGGGAATATAGAAATAAGGTGAACGCAAAAAAAAAAGTAAAACCAGAGACAGACCACTAAGTTTAAGTTTATGTAGGAAATAGGCATAATTATTTGAGAGGACAGTGAACACATATACACTTGCTACCTTGCTTTAAGGTCAGGGCCAGCTGAAGGTCAAGGGTAACGTATCTTCTTCAAATACACTGTACAGGATCAAGATGCTGAGTAGTGCATGAGCTGCAGTGGTCAGCGACCCATAGCTGACTGCTAGTGTCAGGGCCAGCGAACCAGAGCTGACAAGACCCTTCTACACCTCCACTCAGTGATCCTGGATAACAGGGCAGACAGGCTAAGGAGAAGGGATCGAAGAGGGAATGCTAACAAGGCACTAAAAAAATACTTGCTGAAGTCGGATGTGTCGGACCGAAAGGTGCAAATATCACAGTCAACCTGTAAACTACGACACAACACATTCCGTTTTCTGGACATCTATTCTGCTAATTAAGCCCTTTTCAGGGTATGTTAGCGGGAGATTGAGAACGAACGAAGCCAAGCCAAATACACTGTACCACGTGCCTCAAGAAACATTGTACCATTGTGGTCCTGACTCCTGCAAACTTTAGTAAATATTTATACCTTAGCTGTATTACCTGGTGTTGCATGTGATAGTTATGTCAACCAACCCATTCCCCATCTTTTCTTACCCTCAAACTCGTCCACATCAAACTCTTCTTCATCAACCCACCCATCCCTTAGTTCACTGCTTTCATCTCTAAATCTGCTCCCATCCATCTCTTCCCCCTGCTCACGTACTTCCTGCCCATCTCCTCACTCCTTGATTTAGATCGCTGGACCTGTTGTTTAAGGAACAACTAATTCATTGTGTCTATTTGTCAGTAAACAATATTCTTTGTGCAGCTATATATATAATCATAGGCCCATAACTCGTGAAGGGAACAACATAGTGACTAGTTATAAATTGAGTTGAACTAGAAATTGACAGTAGAATGTTCAATAAAAATTTTAGCTTGATATGCCTTTCCATTCACGAGTTAATCATATGCCCATAATTCATAAATGGAACGACAAAGCGGTCTGAAATAACTTGCGATGATCTAAAATCGGCAGGGAAAATTTCAGCTAGATATGTTACCCTGTCCGTGAGTTAAGACATATTCATGCAAATTTATAAATACAAATATTTAAAATCTAGTTGATGTCATATGATTTTGTTAGACAATTTTATGGTCAAGAATTTGCAGGAAGTTAAATGTTTGAAAATGGTAAATTATGAAAAGAAATACGTCCGAAAAATTGGGCAAATGAAATTAAGATTTAAATAAATCAATAACTCTACAAAGGTAATCTGATAATTTGATGACGAATTTATATTTGGTTTTCTTGCAGAATTTTTTGGAACGACGAAATAGCTATCTGGAAAAAAATGCAGTAAGTCTGTGTAAAATTAAACCTGATCACAAGGTGCTAGAGATTGGATTTGGACCAGGTCTTGGTCTGGAAAAAGCCTATAACATTGTGAAAAGTAAGTCTCTTATTGTACTCTGATTTTAATATTAATGTGGAGGTGGTGACTGATTGGCTTGTATACCAGTCCCTGATCAAGGGGGCACTAGTTCAAAACCTTTGTACGTCTTAGTAAAATAAAAGCCTAGCATTCACACTGAATGTCAGTTAAACTAATGGAAAGACTAGCAAATACCAGATTTATGTGGCACCTGGATTTTTAAAAAAACCTATCGTATGGCTCAATTCACATTGCTGGGGTAGCAGAATGTAGTCCAGAGAACAGAATGCGTTGTGTCGTAGTTTACAGCTTTGAAAAAAAAACAATCAAAATTCAAAGCCAGGCTATCTGGGGTAGTTGTCTCGCCGCAGCGACTCAATTTCAACCAGTGTTCGTAAAGCGATCTCAGTCCCGCCAGGCGGAGCGATAGCGCGGGCTTGCGGAAAACGCTCGCCTGCCTTTCCCCGTAGAGCGAATTGGGTGCGGTTTGTTGTAGTGGCTCCTCCGCCGAGGTGCGCTCGTCTGGTCCGTATCAGGAAACGTGGTCCGTCCGTGGTGATTTATCTAAGGCTTATAGCAGAGCTCGACAGTACGTCTCGCTGGTGGTCCGACTCTCGCAAAGAGCTTGTGACCGGCAAATGGAAAGCAGGAATCGTTGCCTCGAGGCCCTGCGTTCTCCTACGGAGAAGGGCAGGCCGGCAGGCCAAATTGTCTCTAGTCCCAGTGAAATTCATCGCCGAGGTCGTTGGGATCCGTTCTGCACAGAGCGCTGCCATCCCTCCTCGAGCGAGCCCGGTCGGTCGGTCGTCTGGTGCGTGTGGGAGGCCCCTGTCAGGCAGTCCTAGGTCGACGGAGTGAGGGACGGGTGGAACAACCGTCCGTCCGTCCCGTCAGTCGGTCCCTGCGGCCGTCGTCCCAGTGAGGCTTTTTACACACCCTTCCTCCGCCGACCAGTGTGCTGTACGTACGTCTCCGACAGATATCTGGTTGATCCTGCCAGTAGTCATATGCTTGTCTCAAAGATTAAGCCATGCATGTCTAAGTTCACACTGTCTCACGGTGAAACCGCGAATGGCTCATTAAATTAGTCGAGGTTCCTTAGATGACACGATCCTACTTGGATAACTGTGGCAATTCTAGAGCTAATACATGCTTACCAAGCTCCGACCCTCGCGGAAAGAGCGCTTTTATTAGTTCAAAACCAATCGCCGTTTCCCCTCGCGGGGTTGCGGCGTCCCCACTGGTGACTCTGGATAACTTTGTGCTGATCGCATGGCCTCATGTGCCGGCGACGCATCTTTCAAATGTCTGCCCTATCAAATGTCGATGGTACGTGACATGCCTACCATGTTTGTAACGGGTAACGGGGAATCAGGGTTCGATTCCGGAGAGGGAGCATGAGAAACGGCTACCACATCCAAGGAAGGCAGCAGGCGCGCAACTTACCCACTCCCGGCACGGGGAGGTAGTGACGAAAAATAACAATACGGGACTCTTTCGAGGCCCCGTAATTGGAATGAGTACACTTTAAACCCTTTAACGAGGATCTATTGGAGGGCAAGTCTGGTGCCAGCAGCCTAGGTAATTCCAGCTCCAATAGCGTATATTAAAGTTGTTGCAGTTAAAAAGCTCGTAGTTGGATCTCAGGCTACTCTAGAATGACGGTCAAAAAGAGAGCACCTTCGTGGGGTCTAATAGTGAACATGTGCTGGAATTAGACCCTCGAAAATCTGGGGCCACCCTCTAAGTAACTTGATTGTCTCGCTAAAGGAATTGACGGAAGGGCACCACCAGGAGTGGAACCTGCGGCCCTATTTGACTGAACACGCCAATACTGTAGAACGACTGACAAATCGAGAGCACTACCGTTTGGGTCTAAAAATGAACGTACGCTGGTATTAGACTCACGGAAGACAAGTCGGCTCTCAAACACTCTAATGAAAGAACGCTACGGAAATCGTGTTTAACCCCGCAGAAACCGCAGATTTCAAATACCTGGTCATTGACAAACAAAAGCCCTCAATAAATTCGTCTGACCAAATAGTGAACGGGTGCTGGAAATAGACCATCTGAAGACAGGTCAGTTTTACCCTACTAATGACAGGGCGTTGCTACGGAAAACCAGCTCATATCGAGAGGAGCCGCAGACACTTTGGTTCACGTACCAGGCTGATAAGCCAATGGCGCGAGGCTACCATGTGGGGGATTACGGCCGAACCCTTGTAAGCCGCAATCCTGCCCAAAATCTCAGCACCACTGCAATGGGAGGCTCCTACATGCTCGGGATCTGGGGCTTGCGCCCCAGCCATATGCGGTAGAGCCGCAGCAAGAGGTCCTTGCCGTCCGCCGATCAAAGCGGGCGGACAACTGCTTGATACTCACCTTATACGGCGATGGGGTGCGAAACCACCAACTAAAGACTTAGTACCTGGTCGGGGTGTCGAAAACAGTAGAGCAGCCACCTCACTGTGAACTGTCGAGACTCAACCAATGACCATGAGAGCTGTCCGCACACCAGGCGAACAACATCTCTGTGATATTACCAGGCTTGTCCTCTGGCTAAATGCACGTCGGCTACGATATCTACCTCTGTACGTTATCAGCCATATAACTATCATGCTGGACGCAGAAGAGATGCAGACCAGCGGACATTGCACACCTGCCCCACTGTGTCAACACCCCAGGTGGCAGGGAATGCTAGGCGTACCATCCCTGCATAGAAGCCAAGAAAATAAAGGGAGAAAGAGATACCCCACTCACATGCAAATGCTACGTTTCTGGCAGGACGTGACGATCCTGGGATACAGACACACTGGACTGCCTCTCTTCCGGGTAAACCAGTCCATCTCATATATCATCTCACATATCATCATTGCACCCTATAGACACGAGTAGTGAAGACTCGATAGTCTGGTAAGACAACTTCCATAAGAGAGACAACTCTGATCATAAACAACTGCTGCCTTGCAGATAGGCTGGGGACAGCCAAAGGCTAAGGAGGGCATCCCTACAGAAACGCCTGTTGAAATCGGATGCACGGGGCCGCAAGCCTAACAAAACAGTGCAACGTAAATCGCAGCATGATGGCAGTACTTCTTCTTCTTCTTCTGCGTACACAGTCAGACAGTAACCATTATTTTCTCGAAAAAAGCGGCGGTCATCCTGAGACTCTCGCCACTACCATAGAGCTTGTCTTGCAGTTCCACTGGCAATGGCCACATCTGCTCTCTCTGATCCTCGTATGTCGGGCAGTTCTGTAGCAGATGTTCAGTGGTCATTTTACCAGTACCGCACGGGCATTCGTCGGTACACCCTATCTTCAATTTGTTGAATAGGTGGTACCTCAGTCTGTTGTGGCCAGTGCGAAGTCTGAAGACAACGACCTGCTCTCTTCGGTTCAACTGGTAATAGGCATCGTTTTTGGTGTAACCAGTATGTTCGGTTTCCCATTTGGTCGTGTATCTGGCTTTGATAAGCCGTTTTGACTCTTCGTACGTCATACTGGTATCTGTTTGTGGTAACCTTGCACCTTCTTTTGCCAGTCTGTCTGCCTCCTCGTTGCCTTGGATGTTGCAGTGTGACGGAACCCACTGTACCACTACCCTTTTTGGTGCGGACTGCTGGCACAGTTTGCAGAGTGCTGCTCTTAAGTCATTAAGCTCAGTGTTTTTCTGGCTTTTTAGCGCTGTGACTACTTCGAGAGCATCTGTAAGCAGGACTATATGGCTCTCATTTTCACTGTGTGTTACCATTTCTTCCACTGCCGCCCTCAGTGCCTCTGCCTCTGCTCTGAAATTGCTTGTGTGCTTACCAGTAGCGAATGACAGTGTTATTTTTCTGCCATTTGGTAGGTTCAGGAATGCTCCTGCCCCTCCGTTCTGTGTTGTGTTTGTTACAGAACCGTCGGTGTATGCATGGGTCCAGTCCATGCTTGGGTAGCTTTTCGTTATGAAGCTTAGAGTAGTGTCTCTCCTTTCTTTTTCACTCTGGCAGTTTTTGTTTGCAATACCTGGTATATTTTCTACCACCTCTGGAAATATATCCTGCCTCCAAGTAGGTTTTCGTACAGTAGTGATGGGTTTTGGTGTTGTTAGTGCGTTTATGGGATCTTCGTGCATCTTTGCTTTGGCTATTTCTGCAAAGTTTCTCCGCTTTAGTTTCCCATTTCCCAAATTGTTTAGTCTCTGGTACATTGCATGGTCCGTCAGTCTTCTGAGTTTCTCTGACTGCAGCTGGGCTCTGCAGTCTCTTCTATCGGTCATGGATTGCAATTTTGTAATCTTTTCAAGTTCTACAATTGGCGTTGACTTCATGCCACCTGTTATAATTCTCATGGCTTGGTTTTGAAGTTTGTTAACTTTATCGAAGTTCGCCTTCGCTGCGGTTGTCCATGCCGCAATGCCATACTCGAGAACTGGTCTCACTCTTCCAGTGTACAGTTTCTTTAGTATGCCTTCGTCTGCTCCCCAGCTTGTGCCAGCAAGTTTCCTCATGATCGCCATTCTTTCTCTGGCTTTCATTCGGTTTCTCTCAATCTGACTTTTCCATGTCATGCGCCGATCAAATGTGACTCCCAGATAGGTTGGGTTGTCGTTTGGCTGCAGGATTTTGCCATTCAGACTTAATTTGGTACTTTGGGGTTTTAATGAGAGCGAGAATATTGTGCACGTGGTTTTCTCCTCGTTTATTTTGACCAGCCATGAGTTCGCCCACTCTTCCAGCGATGTTAGGGCCGTCTGCATCCGATTTCTTGCTATGGTGAGATTCTTTTCAGAGGTCCACATAGCCAGATCGTCTGCAAACATTGAGCTATGGACTCTTCTTGGTATATTCTCTGTAATATCGTTTATATATACCAGGAAGAGTGTGGGTGACAGTACTCCCCCTTGGGGTACTCCCTGCTCGAGTGTCACCTTTTTGCTCATCTGCCCTTGTACTTGGACTCTGGCCGTTCTTTGTTTCAGGTAGTGGTTGATCCACTTGTACATCTTCCCACAGACATTACTTCTTCTTAGCTTGACTCTAAGTCCATCCTTCCAGACTTTGTCAAATGCCTTTTCCAGATCCACCCAAACAGCTACTGTGTGTTTCTGTGCCTGGTAGGCATCTTCTATCTCCTGGGCTATGAGGATGACCTGGTCCTCAGTGGATCTGTGCTGTCTAAAGCCGGCTTGCTGTGGAATTAGTATTCCTTTTTCTTCCAGATGCCACATCAGTCTGGTGTTTATCATCCGTTCCATCAGCTTGCCGACACAGCTCAGTAGGCTAATGGGCCTGTATCCATTTGGATCTGTTTTGTCCTTCCCTGTTTTTGGTACTGGTACCAGTATTGCATCTTTCCATGCCTGGGGTACAATACCCCTTTTCCAGCTTTGGTTCAGGACTGATAGTAGTTTCTTCTTCGCTGTTTGGCCCAGCCCCATCAGCATTTCGTTTGTTATCCCGTCTTTTCCGGGAGATTTCCTTTTCTTTAGCGTTCTCATGGCCTCTTCCATTTCGCGCATTGTTAGTTTGGCCATCATGTGCTCTTCAGGAGCCGTATTTATGTTTTCGTGTCCCTTTAGCTCTTCGCTAATGTCTGTATGCTTGTCGGCAGGGACCTCGATGTGGTTTGCTCTGGCATAGTGATCGACAAAGGCGTTTGCGGCTTTCTTACCTGTGATCAAGTTCTCGCCCTGCTTGATAGTAATTTGTTTATTTGACGGGGTTTCGTCATTCATGGCTCTGACTAGCATCCATAGCTTGTTCCCTTCTTTGTCTAGGTTCAGACTTTCCGTTTTATTTTTCCATGATGGCAGTACAACCTATTAGAAAAACGCATGGCGCTCATCCTGCGGAGTCCCGCCAGGCAGCGATAGTGCCGGGCCTCACGCCTCGAAGGGGCCCACCCTTGACTACTGGTGGTCACCCACCCATGTGTCGTGGAGTCAAGGCACATGGCTATGGGGCAACTTCTATTAGCCAAAACCTCAAGACCCTCAAAATACTACAGTGGAATGCGGAGGGAGTCATTAACAAAAAACTTTCCCTAACACATCACCTGCATGAAGGTAAGATTGACGTGGCATGTATCCAGGAAACGCACCTCAACAATAACCATAAATTCTCAATCAGAGGATACCAGACCTTCCGTCGAGATAGAGAAGGCCACAAAGGACTCCAACTGCATAGTAGTTGGAGATTTCAACAGCCACTCGGAGAGATGGGGATACTCTGACACAGACAGCAGAGGTGACAAAGTGGAAGATTGGGAGATAGATGCAAATCTCTCCCTAATCAATAGGCCGGAGGATAGCCCTAGCTTCTATTCAAGAACATGGCATACCACCTCGACTCCAGATTTGGCCTTCTCCACACAGGACATACACCATAAAATAGACCGCCAGGTGCTAAACCAACTGGCAGGTAGCGACCACAGGCCGATCAGGCTAACCATTGACATGGAAGTAGGCCCACAGGAAACAAAACCGCTCCCACGTTGGAATTACAAACGAGCCGACTGGGACAGATTTGCAATCCTGACAGATGGGCTGTGTGAAACCATCAACACACGAAACACCAAAATGAAGCCCATGGTAGAGAGCCTAAGCAAGGCAATAATGCAAGCCGCCACTGAAACCATCCCAAGAGGAGCTAGGAAAAACTATAAGCCCTACTGGAATGATGAGTTGCAGAAAGTGGAAGATGCAGTAACAAATGCTAGGAACAGGGCAGAGCGAGAAAAATCCATGGAGGCAAACATCGCCCTCAAAGCCACCGCGGCGAAGTACAAATACACTCTAAAGCAAACAGCAAGAGAAAGCTGGAAAAATAAAACGGAAAGTCTAAACCTGGACAAAGACGGGAACAAGCTATGGAAGCTAGTCAGAGCCATGAACGACGAAACCCCGTCAAATAAACAAATTACTATCAAGCAGGGCGAGAACTTGATCACAGGTAAGAAAGCCGCAAACGCCTTTGTCGATCACTATGCCAGAGCAAACCACATCGAGGTCCCTGCAGATAAGCATACAGACATTAGCGAAGAGCTAAAGGGACACGAAAACATGAATACGGCTCCTGAAGAGCACATGATGGCCAAACTAACAATGCACGAAATGGAAGAGGCTATGAGAACACTAAAGAAAAGGAAATCTCCCGGAAAAGACGGGATAACAAACGAAATGCTGATGGGGCTGGGCCAAACAGCGAAGAAGAAACTGCTATCGGTCCTGAACCAAAGCTGGAAAAGGGGAATTGTACCACAGGCATGGAAAGACGCAATACTGGTACCAGTACCAAAAACAGGAAAGGACAAAACAGATCCAAATGGATACAGGCCCATAAGCCTACTGAGCTGTGTCGGCAAGCTGATGGAACGGATGATAAACACCAGACTGATGTGGCATCTGGAAGAAAAATGAATACTAATTCCACAGCAAGCCGGCTTTAGACAGCACAGATCCACTGAGGACCAGGTCATCCTCATAGCCCAGGAGATAGAAGATGCCTACCAGGCACAGAAACACACAGTAGCTGTTTGGGTGGATCTGGAAAAGGCATTTGACAAAGTCTGGAAAGATGGACTTAGAGTCAAGCTAAGAAGAAGTGATTTCTGTGGGAAGATGTACAAGTGGATCAACCACTACCTCAAACAAAGAACCGCCAGAGTCCAAGTACAAGGGCAGATGAGCAAAAAGGTGACACTCGAGCAGGGAGTACCCCAAGAGGGAGTATTATCACCCACACTCTTCCTGGTATATATAAACGATATTACAGAGAATATACCAAGAAGAGTCCAAAGCTCAATGTTTGCAGACGATCTGGCTATGTGGACCTCTGAAAAGAATCTCACCATAGCAAGAAATCGGATGCAGACGGCCCTAACATCTCTGGAAGAGTGGGCGAACTCATGGCTGGTCAAAATAATCGAGGAGGAAACCACATGCACAATATTCTCGCTTTCATTAAAACCCCAAAGTACCAAATTAAGTCTAAATGGCAAAATCCTGCAGCCAAACGACAACCCAACCTATCTGGGAGTCACATTTGATCGGCGCATGACATGGAAAAGTCAGATTGAGAGAAACCGAATGAAAGCCAGAGAAAGAATGGCAATCATGAGGAAACTTGCTGGCACAAGCTGGGGAGCAGACGAAGGCATACTAAAGAAACTGTACACTGGAAGAGTGAGACCAGTTCTCGAGTATGGCATTGCGGCATGGACAACCGCAGCGAAGGCGAACTTCGATAAAGTTAACAAACTTCAAAACCAAGCCATGAGAATTATAACAGGTGGCATGAAGTCAACGCCAATTGTAGAACTTGAAAAGATTACAAAACTGCAATCCATGACCGATAGAAGAGACTGCAGAGCCCAGCTGCAGTCAGAGAAACTCCGAAGACTGACCGACCATCCAATGCACCAGAGACTAAACAATTTGGGAAATGGGAAACTAAAGCGGAGAAACTTTGCAGAAATAGCCAAAGCAAAGATGCACGAAGATCCCATAAACGCACTAACAACACCAAAACCCATCACTACTGTACGAAAACCTACCTGGAGGCAGGATATATTTCCAGAGGTGGTAGAAAATATACCAGGTATTGCAAACAAAAACTGCCAGACTGAAAAAGAAAGGAGAGACACTACCCTAAGCTTCATAACGAAAAGCTACCCAAGCATGGACTGGACCCATGCATACGCCGACGGTTCTGTAACAAATACAACACAGAACGGAGGGGCAGGAGCATTCCTGAACCTACCAAATGGCAAAAAAATAACACTGTCATTCGCTACTGGTAAGTACACAAGCAATTTCAGAGCAGAGGCACTGAGGGCGGCAGTGGAAGAAATGGTGACACATAAAGAAAATGAAAGCCATACAGTCCTGCTTACAGATGCTCTCGCCGTAGTCACAGCGCTAAAAAGCCAGAAAAACACTGAGCTTAATGACTTAAGAACAGCACTCTGTCAACTATGCCAGCAGTCCGCACCAAAAAGGGTAGTGGTACAGTGGGTCCCATCACACTGCAACATCCAAGGCAACGAGGAGGCAGACAGACTGGAAAAAGAAGGTGCAAGACTACCACAAACAGATACCAGTATGACGTACGAAGAGTCAAAACGGCTTATCAAAGCCAGATACATGACCAAATGGGAAACCGAACATACTGGTTACACCAAAAACGATGCCTATTACCAGTTGAACCGAAGAGAGCAGGTCGTTGTCTTCAGACTTCGCACTGGCCACAACAGACTGAGGTACCACCTATTCAACAAATTGAAGATAGGGTGTACCGACGAATGCACGTGCGGTACCGGTAAAATGACCGCTGAACATCTGCTGCAGAACTGCCCGACATACGAGGATCAGAGAGAGCAGATGTGGCCATTACCAGTGGAACTGGAAGACAAGCTCTATGGCAGTGGCGACAGCCTCAGGATGACCGCCGCTTTTTTCGAAAAAATAATGGTTACTGTCTGACTGCGTACGCAGAAGAAGACAAAGCCAGGCTGAAAGAATTATTACAGGAGCCGTGAAATCAACACCAATACAAGTAATGAGGAAAATAACAAAGCTACATCCCATGACTGATAGAAGAGATTACAGTGTATTAGAACTGGTAGAAAAATTATAATGTCTCACAAATCATTTGAGAATTCAAACCTGGACGGATATGGGCAAGGGAGAGATGCTGATTTGCAGAAGACCGAAAAAGAACTAGCCCCCTCCATGCTCTACCACTGCACATATAAAGACAGAATCCCTAATAACCAGCACATTTCTACCATGGAAGAGAACACAATTCCCAAAGCTGATAGACAATGTTATGTTTCGGAAATTGAATTTTTTCTGCCATGTCAAATGTCATGACGCGACTGGAAAGAACGGTCATTGAGGATATGGTACCTGGAAGGCGACGCAGATGTCGACCAAGGCGAAGGGGGATACAAGATATCCAGGATACTATGAACATGGAGCAGGCGGGAAGATTGACTGCAGACATAGATTCATATCAGCTGGCTGTGATGCGAGCGACGTTCTACAGACGAGAAGATTGACTGCAGACGGAGATTCATATCAGCTAGCTGTGATGAAAGCGACGTTCTACAAAGGACATGCTTCACGATAATGATGATGATGATAGATAACGTACCAGAGGTGACAAAAAAGGCCCCAAAACAGAAATAGAGAGAAACTATATAGTCTTGGAATACACTCAAAAGAAGCATCCAGCCACAGAATGAACCAGCATATACAAAGATGAGATCTATTAAAAATAGTGGAAAAAGCATTTATACAAAATTAAATAACGGGCAGGAAATCCATTTCTCCACTTGAAAATTCTCAAAAATCTTCAGTGCCTAGACACTCAGTCGTTAAGAATAGCTACAGTAGCCATTGTAGAAAAAAAGAACTATGACAGAGAAGATATTTTTTTTAAACATATTCCCATATCAGTCATAATAGCTCTCAGAAACCGTAAAAATAATGAATTGGTCTGTCTGAGGCATTCAAGAATACAAGCTACAATTCAACAGAGTGAAAATTCAGTGTATCCCTGCACACTGTAAGATACGTGGAAATAAGAAGACAGATAGACTGGCAAAAGAGGGAGGCAGCAAACCCCAAACTGAAGACAGAGCTACATATAAAGAGCTGAAGACAGAGCTACATATAAAGAGCTGAAGACAGAGCTACATATAAAGAGCTGAAGACAATTATAAAAATTACCTTTAAAAAGAACAAACAAATGGCACAGAGAGCACTGAGAATCTGATATGATTTGGTTTTCTTCGTTCGTTCGTTCTCACTCAATCTCCCGCTACCAAACACTGAAAGGGCTTAAGTAGCAGAATGTAGTCCAGATAACGGAATGCGTTGTCGTAGTTTACAGCTTGACTGCGATATTTGCACCTTTCGGTCCAACACATCCGACTTCAGCAAGTATTTTTTGAGTACCAGGTTAGCATTCTTTCTTCGATCCCTTCTCCTTAGCCAGTCTGCCCTGCTGCAGCCTGTTATCCAGGTACACCGCGTGGAGGTGTAGAAGGGTCTTGGCAGCTCTGGTTCGCTGGTCCTGACACTAGCAGACATCTATGGGTTGCTGACCACGGCAGCTCATGCGCTGCTCAGCGTCTTGATCCCTGTAGAAGGGTCTTGGCAGCTCTGGTTTGCTGGCCCTGACACTAGCAGACAGCTATGGGTCACTATCCATGGCAGCTCATACGCTGCTCAGCATCTTGATCCCTGTAGAAGGGTCTTGGCAGCTCTGGTTTGCTGGATTTGACAATAGCAGACAGCTATGGGTCGCTGACCACGGCAGCTCATGCACTGCTCAGTATCTTGATCCCTGTAGAAGGGTCTTTGCAGCTCTGGTTTACTGGCCCTGACACTAGCAGACAGCTATGGGTCGCTGACCACGGCAGCTTATGCACTGCTCACCATCTTGATCCCAGAATCTGATTTAGCAGAAGCATGCTACCCTTTGCCAAGAAGAGATCAAGTGACAATATCCCGACTGTGACCAGGCCACATCAGACTGATAAATCATATGTACAACAAATAGAAAATTTGACACACAGACATGTGCCCATGTCCTTTTAAGACAGATGTGTCAGACCAAAAGGTGCAAATATCGCAGTCAAGTTGTAAACTAGCGACACAACGTATTCCGTTCTCCAGACTGCATCATGCTACTTACAAAACCCTGTTCAGGGCTTGGTAGCAGGAGATTGAGAATGGACGCAGAAGAATAAGATGTTCCCATGTGGTGGGAACAAGCAAAAGGTGGAATAAATTCTACAGGTCTGTTAGTTCCACGAGAGGAGCAGAGTGACTACATGTCCCTCCACAACCAAATTTCGAGAAAAACTGTATGGCGATGATAACCCTGAGAAGGACCAGCAGGTTTCTGGGGGAAACATGCTATTATTTGAAAGATAACGACAAAGAAGAACAACACTATATCAACTGAAGGGACAATCTGTTTTATTCCTCGGTTACATTAGCTCACTGTATAAGTACAAGAAAAGGTTTAAAGTCAGTCCCATGGCAACAGTTGTCGTCGGGGATGACGATAACTCTTCATGTCAGGTGGCCAGTTCCCTTCCGAAGTGACCGAAGCCTCTTTCTATCGATGCATGGTCAGCCTCATGCTTTATTGCCAGCGCACAAAAGGTCTACATAACTCTGACATACATAAATTATCCCTGGTGAAATATGCAATTATTATGCAGGCAAGATCAAACATCGTTGGGTATAGCACGGAACTAAAGAGCAGACGAGTTAACTACTTCTTTTTTGCTCAGTGCTTCCCCGGACCATGCTGCCTCTATTTGATCTGTATAAGTGGGGCACTCCTGCAGGACATGTTCTGGTGTTTGTTTGGGTATTCCACAATCGCACGTGGCAGTGTCTCTAAGACCCCATTCTGTGGAGGTGGTGGGTCTTGAATCTGCAATGTCCCGTTCTGAGTCCTAATATTTTTGTCTGCCCATCTCTTCCAAGTTTGTCTATGCTATCATTTTCACGCTTGTATTCTTTGTGCTGGTCTCTCTATCCCATCCTCATGGATCGTTTGATGAGTGTCTTGACTTCTATAAAGCTCTGTGAATGGTGAGTCTGCGTGTCGCTACTTCCGGCTATTGCGAGCTCATCTGCTTTCTCGTTTTCGTGGATACCACAGTGGGCCGGAATCCACTGTAGAACTTGATCTGTTTTTAAGACAGCAATCTAATGTTGTATATTATGTGGGATGGGATGAAAGCTATGACAACCCACCATACAATAGAACTGATCTTACATTGTTTTAATTAATTTTATTTTTTCAATCAGATGGAAAAGGAAAAGTGTTTGGCATTGATCCCTCATTTTACATGGTGGAAACAGCTAACCATCGATTAAAGAAAGCTGTACGTGACAAAAAGGTGATGCTGTTTCAAGCTAGCGTCTCGCAGATACCGCTCAACACGGATTCTGTGCATCGCGTCTTTCACTGCAATTGTTTCTACTTTTGGCCGAGCATGAGGTCAGCGATGCGAGAGATCTACAGAGTAATGCAGCCAGGTGGTATCATGGTCACAACTCTAAGTCTTGGCAGCCTAGCAAAAGCACAGGTGAGAGTAACAACTGTTCAGAAAATTTAGTTAAAACAAATGTGAAGATATAAAATGATGCATGAGTAGGTAATGCTCAAATCATCACTAGGGTTGGACCAGTATTATTTTTCCCATTGTCAGCCAGGGAATGTTGGTGTGTTTTTATGTTGGTAACTTGTTGGAGATAAGAGATGACTTAGAAAAACCGGCCTATAAATGTCTAGAAAAGAGAAGAATTTGAGGTGACTTAATACAGGTTTTATAAGATAATCAAGGGAACGGATAAATTAGACTATAACAAGTTTTTTCAAAATACAACCACCTACAAGAACAAGAGCGCACATCTGCAAATTAACTAAACAAAGGTCCAGATTAGATATTAGGAAATATTTTTTTAGTCAGAGAGTGGTGAATGCTTGGAATGCATTGCTTGCCACAGGAAGTAGTGGAGGCAGGGATAATTAATGCATTTAAGAATAGATTGGATGATCATAGTTTTTAGAGCAAAGAAATTTACATGCAACTCTTTATATACAGACTCTGCAGGGTCTCCTAAACCAGTATACAGTCGTTCAGTTAAGTTATAACAAAAATAATTTAAATTTGTTTAATGTTTCAGTTTTTTTGGAAGAGAAAAACACATTTATCAAACAAAATCATTTCAGCTCCCTGTGAGGCATATATCTTTAGCAAATACACACGTCATCAAATATTGAACTGCTTATATCTTTTTTTTTGTGCCTCAAAGTTTATACAGAATGTGTAGCCAGCCCCAACCTTTCTTAGTCGCCACTTATGATATGCCAGGCAGGCTACAGTGTTATTATTCTTTGCTCCAATTTTGTACTGTGGTTACAGTCAGGCGAAACACAATGTTTTAGTTGATATTTTTTTTATAGCTGCCATTCTTCCACCCAACATTCATTTTTTTTTTTCCTGGCGTTTGTCCTGAAAAGGACATTGTGTTGTAGTTTACAGCGAGGCTGCAATATCTGCGCATTTAGGCAAGATACACCTGATTTCAGCATGGCATGTTTGGGTTTGTCTTCCTTCTTTGATCCATATTCTCTTAGCCAGATTACACAAATGTAGCTTGTTTTCGGGGCTGCCAGCTACGTCACTGACTGCTGTCAGTTCATTCACTACTGCATCTTTGGCCCTGTTTCACTAGTTTAAAGAGAGGCTGGTGTTTAGTTACTTCATATCACGCACCTGAAAACAGGCTGTGTGATAGTAGCCTGATCAATCAAGTCGGGCAGTCATTGTGATCCACTCTGTTTTATGTGTGTACTCCTCTCTCTCTCTCTCTCTCTCTCTCTCTCTCTCTCTCTCTCTCTCTCTCTCTCTCTCTCTCTCTCTCTCTCTCTCTCTCTCTCTCTCTCTCTCTCTCTCTCTCTGTCTAAAAGTTTGTGATTGGTTTTTATAAATTTGCATCTTCTTCTAACTCAGAAATGAACACACACACAACAAAAACAATAACACCAACTAGTTCTGTATTCATTTATTTCTCTATACACAACACAACAAAATCATATCTTTAGGTCTAATAAAGGTTACATGCTCTCAAAGTCAACAACCAAATTAAAATGTGACAATATTTGAAAATGAATGCAACTGCAGGGGAAATTACATCAATTTTTTTAGTGCAACCTGGTGAAGGTTAAGGTGGTTTAAACAAGCTCATGCTTCAAATGTACCAATCTATAGAACATGGGTTCGAACACAGGCAGCATCTGGGGTAGTTGTCTCGCCGCCGCGACTCAATTGCAACCAGTGTTCGTAAAGCGATCTCAGTCCCGCCAGGCGGAGCGATAGCGCGGGCTTGCGGAAAACGCTCGCCTGCCTTTCCCCGTAGAGCGAATTGGGTGCGGTTTGTTGTAGCGTCTCCTCCACCGAGGTGCGCTCGTCTGGTCCGTATCAGGAAACGTGGTCCGTCCGTGGTGATTTAGCTAAGGCTTATAGCAGAGCTCGACAGTACGTCTCGCTGGTGGTCCGACTCTCGCAAAGAGCTTGTGACCGGCAAATGGAAAGCAGGAATCGTGCCTCAAGGCCCTGCATTCTCCTACTGAGAAGGGTAGGCCGGCAGGCCAAATTGTCTCTAGTCCCAGTGAAATTCATCGCCGAGGTCGTTGGGATCCGTTCTGCACAGAGCGCTGCCATCCCTCCTCGAGCGAGCCCGGTCGGTCGGTCGTCTGGTGCGTGTAGGAGGCCCCTGTCAGGCGGTCCTAGGTCGACGGAGTGAGGGACGGGTGGAACAACCGTCCGTCCGTCCCGTCAGTCGGTCCCTGCGGCCGTCCCAGTGAGGCTTTTAACACACCCTTCCTCCGCCGACCGGTGTGTGCTGTACTTACGTCTCCGACAGATATCTGGTTGATCCTGCCAGTAGTCATATGCTTGTCTCAAAGATTAAGCCATGCATGTCTAAGTTCACACTGTCTCACGGTGAAACCGCGAATGGCTCATTAAATCAGTCGAGGTTCCTTAGATGACACGATCCTACTTGGATAACTGTGGCAATTCTAGAGCTAATACATGCTTACCAAGCTCCGACCCTCGCGGAAAGAGCACTTTTATTAGTTCAATACCAATCGTCGTTTCCCCTCGCGGGGTTGCGGCGTCCCCACTGGTGACTCTGGATAACTTTGTGCTGATCGCATGGCCTCATGTGCCGGCGACGCATCTTTCAAATGTCTGCCTATCAAATGTCGATGGTACGTGACATGCCTACCATGTTTGTAACGGGTAACGGGGAATCAGGGTTCGATTCCGGAGAGGGAGCATGAGAAACGGCTACCACATCCAAGGAAGGCAGCAGGCGCGCAACTTACCCACTCCCGGCACGGGGAGGTAGTGACGAAAAATAACAATACGGGACTCTTTCGAGGCCCCGTAATTGGAATGAGTACACTTTAAACCCTTTAACGAGGATCGATTGGAGGGCAAGTCTGGTGCCAGCAGCCGCGGTAATTCCAGCTCCAATAGCGTATATTAAAGTTGTTGCAGTTAAAAAGCTCGTAGTTGGATCTCAGGCGCAGGCGGGCGGTCCGGCTCGCGCCGGTTCACTGCCCGTTGTCTCCTGCCCTACCGTCTGCCGGCTCTCTCCCACGGGTGCTCTTCGCTGAGCGTCCTGGGTGGCCGGCGCGTTTACTTTTAAAAAATTAGAGTGTTCAAAGCAGGCCTCGGCTGCCTGAATAATGGTGCATGGAATAATGGAATAGGACCTCGGTTCTATTTTGTTGGTTTTCGGAACTGGAGGTAATGATTAACAGGGACAAACGGGGGCATTCGTATTGCGGCGTTAGAGGTGAAATTCTTGGATCGCCGCAAGACGAGCTACTGCGAAAGCATTTGTCAAGAATGTTTTCATTAATCAAGAACGAAAGTCAGAGGCGCGAAGACGATCAGATACCGTCGTAGTTCTGACCATAAACGATGCCGACTAGCGATCCGCAGGAGTTGCTTCGATGACTCTGCGGGCAGCTTCCGGGAAACCAAAGTGTTTGGGTTCCGGGGGAAGTATGGTTGCAAAGCTGAAACTCAAAGGAATTGACGGAAGGGCACCACCAGGAGTGGAGCCTGCGGCTTAATTTGACTCAACACGGGAAAACTCACCCGGTCCGGACACTGTAAGGATTGACAGATTGATAGCTCTTTCTTGATTCGGTGGGTGGTGGTGCATGGCCGTTCTTAGTTGGTGGAGCGATTTGTCTGGTTAATTCCGATAACGAACGAGACTCTAGCCTATTAAATAGTTGGCCGGTCCCTCGATGCGCCGGCACAACTTCTTAGAGGGACGAGCAATAACAGGTTGAGCAATAACAGGTCTGTGATGCCCTTAGATGTCCGGGGCCGCATGCGCGCTACACTGAAGGAATCAGCGTGGATGCCTCCCTGGCCCGAAAGGGTTGGGAAACCCGTTGATTCTCCTTCGTGCTAGGGATTGGGGCTTGTAATTCTTCCCCATGAACGAGGAATTCCCAGTAAGCGCGAGTCATAAGCTCGCGTTGATTACGTCAATTGATACCTCTATTGATACGTTCTGGCTAATATTGAACGGGTGCTGGAAATAGACCCTTGTAAGACAGGTCAGTTTTACCCTACAAATGACAGGACAGAGCGTTGCTACGGTAATCCTGCTAAGCCCGAGAGGAGCCGCAGACATTTGGTTCACGTACTAGGCTGATAAGCCAACGGTGCGAAGTGAGGGATTACGGCCGAACGCCTCTAAGCCAAAAATCCCGCCCAAAAGCAGCTCAGCACGAATGCAAAGGGAGGCTTCGAATTGGCAGGGACCTGGGGCCCACGCTCCAGCCCCGCCCGGTCAAGCCGCAGAATGAGGTCTCTTCCGTCCGCTGATAAAAGCGGGCGAGAAGCTGCTCGATAATCACCCCATACGGCGATGAGGTATGAAATCATTTGTAGAAGACTTAGTTCTATGTCGGGGTGCCATAAGCAGTAGATCAGCTACCTCACTGCGAACTGCTGAGACTCAACCCTTGACCATGAGATATGTCCGCTCCCTAGGCGGACAACATCTCCGTGCAAAACTAGGCTTGTCACCTGGTCAAATGCACTATTTCGAGAGGAATCACAGGTCGCTGACATTTTGTCCACGTGCTTGGCTAATAAGCTACCATCTGAGGGACTACGGCCGAACGCCTCTAAGCCAGAATCCCGCTACGATATGGCTGGGGCTTGCGTCCCGGCCCGATCGAGCTGCAGGAATGCACCTGGTAAAATGCACTCCTTCCTCGCTCTTTGCATCTGTCTGCTATCAGTCATTCCAATGGACGCAGAAGAGATGCAGTCCAGCGGACACTGCACCTCCTGTCCTATGGTGACAAGCTCCCGGGTGGCGGGGAATGCTAGGCGTACTATCACTGCAGATGAGCCGAGAAAATAAAGCGAGCAAAAAGATACCTCACTCATATGCATATGCTACGTTTCTGGCAGGACGTGACGATCCTGGGAAAAAGTCACACTGGACTGCCTCTCTTCCGGGATAGTACAAACTAGTACATAGTCCATCATAACATTGCCAAACGCTATAGACACGAGTAGGGAAGACTCGATAGTCCTGCAAGACAACTTCCTAAGAGAGACAACTCTGACCAAAAACAACTGCTGCCTTGCAGTTAGGCTGGGGACAGCCAAAGGCTAAGGAGGGCAACCCTACAGAAACGCCTGTTAAAATCGGATGCACTGAGCCACTGGCTAACAAATTAAATCAGTGCAACGTAAATATCGCTGTAAACAGCGTACGATGAAGAAGAAAAAGAAGAACACAGGCAGCTTATGGCTTACTGACTAAAGTGTCGAATAGCTGAATTGAAGGGTTCAAGAATTTATACAAACTAGTGTACAGATGTGTGGGAGATGCAATCGTGAACATCAATAGAAAAATATGATACTTCAATCAATTCTGCAAACGTACATTCGTGATGATGTTTGTAATGCTGGTGGAAAAGGGCCATTTTCCACCTTCTCCCTGATAAAACCCTAGAGTTTAAGGGTTGGAAATATAATGGTGAAAAATTATGTAAAGACGGGCTGACTTTCCTGTTTTTCTGCAAATAAATGTGAAACATATTCGCTTAAACCGCTGATAATTGGAAAAGTAAAAGTCATCAAATACGAAAGTCTGGATGACATCATTAGTGTTTGACAACTTCTTACGTCCGTGGGAAGTCCAGATTGGGTGCTAACACCTGAAAAATGATACTCTTTATTGATCAGTATGCCGTCCATCTTAAAGACACATTGTATTTAAGCTGGCAAATGCTGTTCTGGCTTTGTTCGTTCAAATTAAGTGTTTTTGATTGCTGATTTGGTCTGATCTTATGTGTTTGGCATTACTTTCCCCAGGAAATGGGTTTAATGAAGTTTGGCCATCCGGATCCAGTCAAGTACATGAAGTGTTTAGAAAATTATGGATTTGAAAATGTTCGTCTGGAGTACCACACAGACCCATCAACAGGTAGTGTAGAATTATAACTGGTTCCAAATACTGTCCTCCTCTTCTGTCAAATTGTACCGTAAGATGGCGTGGGAAGGTGTAGTTTTCTTTCGTGTACCGGATGTGTCATTAGATGTCATTGTTTTCTTTCATCTGCCGGATGTGTCGTTAGATGTAATTGTTTTCTTTCATCTGCCGGATGTGTCGTTAGATGTAATTGTTTTCTTTCATCTGCCGGATGTGTCATTAGATGTAATTGTTTTCTTTCATCTGCCGGATGTGTCGTTAGATGTAATTGTTTTCTTTCATCTGCCGGATGTGTCGTTAAGTGTCAGTTTTCTTTTGTTAGCCTTTTCGTGTTTTTTCTGTTCACAAAGTGGGCAGTTGATTATTATCATCCAGTGCTGAGGTAATGTCGTCATGGACTGGCTCAATACAGTCAAATAATTTTGTCACTTTTCTTCTATTCCAATTATTTTTTTGGTCTTTTGGGAAGGTTGATTATTCATGTGTCAAGAACACTTACGAGTGTTGATTTTCTTTCCCTGTGGTTTATTTGCGTGTTTTGTTGATATTGCTATTAAGGAGAGTACCAGCACCGTTCTGCTATGTGCACACAGGGGAAAGACAACGGAGAGGTCTACCTAACACAGCTTGGTGAAGAGCCATAGAAATCAAAATGAAAATCATGAACCAGGGCTGGGGAACTGTGCAAAGGATGGCCTCAGACGGAGTGCAGTGGGGGGAGTTTGTTGCTACCCTTAATCATGCTGTCAGACTTGATGGCCATTGATCCCTCTGCCAGTCATCGGTCAAGGATAGAAGTGGAGGTAGTGGTGTGGCGGTCGTGATCCCTCTGCCAGTCATTGGTCAAGGATAGAAGTGGAGGTAGTGGTGTGGCGGTCGTGATCCCTCTGCCAGTCGTGATCCCTCTGCCAGTCATGATCCCTCTGAACCAAGAAGTGGAGGGTGGTCGTGGTGGGATACATCGAAGAAGAAGACTGGGAGCATTCCCTCTGAGAAGAGCTGGGGTTTTCTGTCATAGGCTATGTGTACTTATCCTCAATTCCACTATCTGCTATGACAGCATTCCATGCCAAGATATAAACATAAGCACCCTTTAATAAAAATTCTAACACTTATTTTTTTTTACATCTTTTCTTAGGACAACGGTTTGAAGCAATATTTTCTGAGGTTATTGAGAAACCAGCCCACGATAAGTCCATGTACAGCGATGAGGATGATGATGAATTAACGGAGCTGGAAAGTCAGTTGAAAATAAATTCAAAACCTGAGCAGACACATTTTACAGACAAACAGTTATTAGACTATAAAATATTGAGTTAAAGAACTATTTGCACACTGGACATGGAACCGAGAAATCTTGAAATCAAAGTGATTATGTAAATGGGTGTATGTTTTAAAGAATCGAAGAATGATAAAAGATGTGACTACTTTATTCTAGATGTCATTAATATGAAGGTTGTGGCATCACGTAATTTATTATCATTTTTACTCTCTGCACCTTTTCCAAATGATTGTTTTGTCCCTTCTAAAGCCTTACTACTTTCGCTGTTGTTTATTTTAAAATCAAAGTCTGAATCAGATTTGAATTGAAAATCATCGTGTATTCCAGATACATGATAATTGACCTGATCAAATAAGTAATTTCTGGGTTCTTGAACTGCTAATTCCATCTGCAGAAGGCCACAACTTTTGAAGTTCATTGTTCTTTACATGGGGAGGTTGCTGACCCCATTAACTAACAGCCCTCTTTAAATGCTATTTACAACATGCTTGGAAGGTTACAGTGGCCTTATTCTGGATTCCTCTTGTGTTAATAAAAACTATCATATTTTCTGATAGAAGTAATGTTGGCTTGGTGGCACTTTTCTATCACCCGACATTAAAAATCAACACAATTTCCCCTGCACCTGCATTATTTTTCAGCGCATCACATTTTGCTATGGTTGTAACCTTTTTTATTTGTTGGTCTATATGATTTTGTTGTGTGCAGAGACATAAATGAATAAAGAACTTGTTGGTGCTGTTGTTTTTGTTGTGTGTGTGTTAGTTTCTGAGATATGAGAAGATGAAGGTGAAAATGTTGTAAAACAGCACAAACATGAAAACATTTCAGGGTATGGTGTGTGTGTGTTAGTTTCTGAGATATGAGAAGATGAAGGTGAAAATGTTGTAAAACAGCACAAACATGAAAACATTTCAGGGTATGGTGTGTGTGTGTTAGTTTCTGAGATATGAGAAGATGAAGGTGAAAATGTTGTAAAACAGCACAAACATGAAAACATTTCAGGGTATGGTGTGTGTGTGTGTTAGTTTCTGAGATATGAGAAGATGAAGGTGAAAATGTTGTAAAACAGCAGAAACATTAAAACATTTCAGGGTAAGGTGTATGTGTCCGATCAATTATTGAAATTACCATAGAGCACTAATAGTGTTTTTTTGTGTGTTTTTTTGTTGTTTACAAAATCTGCATATCTAAGAAAAATACGTTGGAAAAACCTTAACTTCATCTACCACAATAATGGGATAATCTTCAAATCTAAGTGAAAAAGAAAATAAATCGTTTCAATATTCACTTTAAAATTCAATAAACCATTTTCCTGGTTGAAACCAGAGCGGACAGAAGTTAAGTCTATTTTTAATTCAAATACCTGTATGTTTTACTAGCCTCTTGAGGCAGGCGTCAGATAAAAGCTGTATGGAGATAAAACAGCCTTACAAACAATGGTGTCCTTTGCAAGAAAAACTGGAACCTTGATCTGAGGATGAACGAAGAAGAAATACCTGGATGTTTATATACGATAAGGGATCAAGATGCTGAGCGACGCATGAGCTGCAGTGGTCAGCGACCTATAGCTGACTGCTAGCATCAGGGCCAGCGAAACAGAGCTACCAAGAACCTTCTACACCTCCACGCGGTGATCCTGGATAACAGGCTGCAACAGAGCAGACTGGCTAAGGAGAAGGGATCGAAGAGGGAATGCTAACCCGGTACTAAAAAAATACTTTATGAAGTCGGATATGTTGTACTGAAAGGTGCAAATATTGCAGTCAAGCTGTAAACTATGACAGTGCATTCCGTTCTCTGGACTACATTCTGCTGATTAAGCCCTTTTAGGGATTAGTAGCGGGAGATTGAGAACGAACGAAGCCAAGCCTTATGCCATAAAATGGTGACTACTCGTCACGCAGCGACGCTGGTTGTGAAACTTACAATTTTGTCCATCGTGATGCTGGTGCGGCAAAGGTTTGATTTCATAGTGTTCTTAGTGATTCCAACATAGTTTTGCACAACAATATTAGAGGATGGCCTGTGAAGGCATTATAGAATAAATAAGATGTGTATACTTAGTCAGAATTATTTACTCTTGTTCTTTTTTTTTTTTTTGCAAATATTTTATTTGGATCACTTTTTCCTCATCCTGTAGTTACGCTTTGCGTGACAAACACATCGCACTGTAAACAGAAAGCGTTTCCTTATGAATATCCTTTGCAGAAAGTCCTTTTATCCCCCAAAGCACACACAACAACATGCTGTTTTTTGATTATACACTCTTGAGCATGGACACCATTTTGTATCTGAACTGTGTTCGTGCATGTGAGACCCAGCATCTTCTACCTACAGTAACCACAGAGCTGGATGTTGCTGGCCCCTAATGACACATTTAGAAACCACCAACTACATTTTCCAGCTATCATGTCAGTTTGTGACCTACTTACTGACTTATCCACATATTTATTTTTTGAATTGGTATTAATAACTGACAATCTATGTACATTTAATAAATGTATTTAATTGAATTGTCAGTTGCAATGACAATAACAAAAGTTTGGATTTGTTGTTGGAGTCAGTCATTTTGTAGATCATCTATTTAAGTACTGAATGTAAGGTAGATGTTAATGATGATGATTTGTCTCTTCACTCCAAGTGAAACATAGGACCATTTGCAGTCATGGTTTCACACGATGAGGCTGCTAGCCTCACGCACCGTCCTCTTTAATCGCCTGTAGCAGCTTAGATGGAAGGCTACAGTGGTTGTATTAATTTCAACATGATACCACTCGAGTGCGGAGAACTGAGATGCTAGTCAGGTCGGGCACAACATACTGACCAGAACGTCATGTCAGGGTCAGGCACAATATATTAACCAAGACCACTATCCCCCTTCCATGTAGCATTTCCTTCAAACTGGTTGTTTTCAAGGGAGCCTGAGGCTGTGACATGAGCCTGTCTGAGGCTGTGACTTAGCCTGTCTGAAGGATGTTACTTGAGCCTGTCTGAGGATGTGACTTGGGTCTGTGTGAGGCTGTGACTTGGGTCTGTGTGAGGCTGTGACCTGGGTATGTTTGAGGATGTGCCTGTCTGAGGCTGTGACTGGAGCCTGTCTGAGGATGTGACTTGAGTCTGTCTGAGTAAGTGACTTGAGTCTTGTCTGAGTAAGTGACTTGAACCTGGTGAGGATGTGACTTGAGCTATGCTTGTAATCAAGTGAAGAAAAGTTGTACAGCTGTGAAGCACATGTCCTGAGAATGACTTTAATCCTAATCTTCATGCTCCCGCTTTATCAAAATCCAAAATGGATTATGTTAATCCAGGGGAGGAAGACTAATATTTGGTCAGGCAAATTATACTGATTAGACATGTTAGTCAGGGACAGGCAAAATATACTGGCCAAGACCCTCACCTCGGCTTCCTAGTTGCCCTCCCTGGAAATGGGCTGTTTTCATGGCAGCCTGGCTAACAAGGTAAGGGATTGACATAGTACAACCGCCTGGAAAGACCTCAATCCACCTTCATCAGCACGCTCGGTATGTGAGGAAATCTGCTGCAACCCGCCACTTAATGTCCTTTTCAGGGTACACAAAAGAGTAACCTACTCATTGTGTGCATTCGCAAACAACAAATGCTCTTAAACGCTTAAAACATGACAAGAAATCCATAAGGACATATCATATCATATTTTTTATTGAAGAGACAGACAGTACAATGCCAAATACGTGACACATACACTCCCACACATACACATCATCAATGCCGGCAGCAGTAGAAACTATAACCATATATTTATATTACATTTATCTATACACAATCAGCAATAATCTCTATGTCCAATAAAATTAAATTAAAATGTTACAAATCCCCATACACAACAACAAAATGTTAAAATACCCATACATCCTAATAACAAAATTAAACCAAATTGTTACAAATCCCCATACATACAACAAAATTAACCAAAATGTGTTTACAAATCCCCATACCAGTACATCCTAACAACAAAATTACTGTAAACCAAATTGCTACAAATTCCCCATACATCCTACCAAAATGTTACAAATAAATTGTTATGAATCCCCATACATCCTAACAGCAAAATTGAAAACCAAATTCCCCTACATCCTAACAGCAAAATTGAAAACCAAATTCCCCTACATCCTAACAGCAAAATTGAAAACCAAATTCCCCTACATCCTAACAACAAAATTGAAAACCAATTTATTACAAATTCCCATACATCCTAACAACAAAACTGAAAACCAAATTCCCCTACATCCTAACAACAAAATTTGTAAACCAAATTCCCCTACATCCTAACAGCAAAATTGAAAACCAAATTCCCCTACATCCTAACAACAAAATTGAAAACCAATTTATTACAAATTCCCCTACATCCTAACAACAAAACTGAAAACCAAATTCCCCTACATCCTAACAACAAAATTGAAAACCAATTTATTACAAATTCCCATACATCCTAACAACAAAAATGAAAACCAAATTGTTACAAATTCCCATATATCCTAACAACCAAATTGTTACATATTCCCAAACATCCTAACAACAAATTTTATCCCATATATTGCATAGTAACAATTTGTTCCATGACAATGGATGCATGCATAAACCATCTTAGTTACGGACAGAAACGTAATGCCAACTATCTTGACCATATCTTAGTTACGGACAGAAACGTAACGCCAACTATCTTGACCATATCTTAGTTACGGACAGAAACGTAACGCCAACCCACATTTGGTTGCAAGACAAAACAAAAACATGGACTGCTATAATTAGGTACAAATAATTGGGGAGCAAATTGTTGCCAAGACTGACATGTTCATTTTAATAATTGAATTGTAAGTTTCTACAACAAGCAAGGCAACATTTCAAAGTACATATAGTCACAGAATCGTATCCTTCCAGCAATCCTAAGGGGACTCGGTGATCTCGAGGTAAGGCGTTGGCCTCGGGTGCATGGGTCGCATGTTCGAATCACGGTGGAGACCGGGATATTTTCCACGTGGATCTTATTGTAAAAATGACCCTGATCTCTGGATAGTGAGATCGGACTCCAGTGTCGAGTACGTTAAGAATTCCTTGACAGTTGGAAATCGAAAAGAGTAGGCTCAGCGGCCGCTGCCCGGACACAATTCAAATTAAAAATCTACCCAAGTTATTTGTACCTTTCCCCAGGGGGTTTGTTAGAGCATCTATAGATGGCACCTAACTAGCTGCGGGTCTACTTAGCTCTAGTGTTTGAGTTTGAGTCTATTAATATGGACTCGCACATCAATACCAAAAAAATACCACCCTCCCAGAAAACTGGTTGTATGCAGACTCTTTAGAGTCTTCTAAACCAGTATTAAGATTCTACAGTTTTGTTGACTTTGTGTAAGCTGCTCTCTCATTGGTCATGATACATTACGCATTAAAAATGTCTCAAGCATCAAATAGTTTATTCTAACCCCAAAGTTGACATGGGAGTAGGATGTTATTTTAGTGGCACAACACGGATGATGTGGATTAAGTTGAATTAGCAGAATGAGAAAGCGAGTGCATAATTTCACATGAACATTTTGTGTTTCTGAAAAAAAAAGATAGGCTGGCGAGAGAGAGGTGAAAGAGCAACATGTGATGGGAAGTATTTACACTGCCAGATTGACAGAACATGATTGGGTTTGGAGGTGTTGCACTGCCCGATGTGGACAGTCTTCTAAATTAGTATGTTCATAATTTGCATATGGTAACAAGAAAGCACACCAGACATAGCTTTACAAATTGTATTCTTTTGACAGCTAGCATTTGTAGGTCCTGTTACATTAACATGTACCAGTTAAAGCTCTACAAATTGTAACATTTCTTTTGATAGCTAGCATTTGTAGGTCCTATTACAAAGACGTGTGCTTTTGACAGCTAGCATTTGTAGGTCCTGTTACATTAACATGTACCAGTTAAAGCTCTACAAATTGTAACATTTCTTTTGATAGCTAGCATTTGTAGGTCCTGTTACAAAGACGTGTGCTTTTGATAGCTAGCATTTGTAGGTCCTGTTACAAAATCATGTACCAGTAACATGTTGAGAATAAAATGAGTCCTGACTCGTCAAACACATCCACTACAAACAGAGGCAGTCTTATATGAACTTATGACAACGATTTCTTCCACCACTGCTGCAAACTTTGTAAATATAGCAAAAATTTAAGGCTTACCGGTAATGTTTGGCAAATTTATAGGCAAAGTGCTATGTCGAAAAATACATTTTCGAAAACCCACAGAAGGCAATGGGACAGTAAAATCCATTTATTAAAGCGTGTAACAATTGTGAAGGCCATATTGAGAAGTAAGTTTCGTTTTAAAAATGAGATCTGCAGTTCACCATAGATGGGGTTTACAATGACCCTATGGTGTTTTAAGTACAGTGGTTGCTTATGTGAACACTGAAAGCCAACTTCAATTCTATTAAGTTCAACGTTTCATCTTGTCGAGCTCTCCTTTTGAAAATTGTAACGTAACACATGCAGTGTCATTTTATATACCAAAAAGGCAGCATAACTTTGGAAATCCTAAATATAATTTATCAAGAGGTTTACAGGAGTTGATAAAAACGTAGTGACCGCACCGGGATAGAAATGAAACCCACGTTACAGCCAACAAGGCCTTCGTCGGGGACAAAGAACACATTAAAACAAAACATAATAAAGACAATGACTATGACAACGATACAATAAGGCTTGAGTTGGCAGCCATCATCCAGGAAGTGGCCAGTTATGAAATTGAATAGACTAAACACGAAATAGTCAATAATATTATTCATAAAATGGATACAAATTAGAGTATCAAGTGGGTTGTAGGACATCCAATCCAGGCTGTCTGGTACAAATACAACTATGAAGAGTCCAGAAGTAGATACAGAAACAAGTCGGCTGTAGAGCATGCATGACACACACACACAAATTACACACATATCAGGTCAACAAAACTGAAGAAGTGGTAATCTTCAGACTGCACACAAACTATAACAGACTTAGGAACCGTCGGTGAGTATACATTTTGTACCAGTCAAATGACCACTGGACAACTGCTATAAAAAGTGCCTAACATGAGGGACAGAGGATATGGTCATCAACAGCATAATTCCTTGACAAGCTCTACGGAGACACCAACGATCTCAGCCTAACCACTGCTTCCTTAAAGATATTCAAGTTGATGTGTGAAAGCTATTGAGGGAAGACGGAAGGGAAAGACAAGCTCTATGGAGCTACCAATAACCCCGTGACCTGATAGCGTACGAAGAAGAAACTTCAAAATCTTACTCAATCATGTTTTATTACGGAAACGCTGCATAGTTCATTCAGTAGTGAAACTTCTATACAATAACCATGCAACAATGAATCTCTACTGAATCCTGATACAACAGAGAGCTGACTGGCAGGTAGATATTTTATATAACAAAATATGACATCA
Organism: Ariolimax columbianus; assembly: GCA_036924085.1. NCBI lineage: Eukaryota > Metazoa > Mollusca > Gastropoda > Stylommatophora > Arionidae > Ariolimax > Ariolimax columbianus. Next base: position 40,868,710 of record JAVGWX010000012.1, on the reverse strand, counting down.
TGTCCTTTATCTGTCATGGCCTATTATTGGTCATAAAACATATTATACACAATAAAATAAACGGCAGACAATTATATCCATCAATCTCAACAAAACAAAAAGGGGGGGGGGGGGGGGGCGGGGCGGGGCAAATACAATCTTAGATTAAGGCATTAGCTGCTTGTTTTGCCATCAACATTACGACATTTTTGTCAAAAAAAACCACAGCCCAATGATTCATTCCATAACATGAATCAGAATAGATCAAGTTTCAAAAGATTTAAAGGCTGTTCGCTTAAAGCTACCAATAGATCTCGAAGACTGCTGGAAGATCCAGGGCATGGGAGGTGGACATTAGCTAATCCTTCAGAAATACTGGCTTATGCATCGGAGAATAATAAATAAGAAGAGTACAGGCCAGTTTGTCTTCAATATACAAGACTCAACAGGGGCTATCCTGAAGACAAAGGTTGGGAAGGGACAAGCGTCCCTTTACAGTACATTTCAAAACTTCAAATTTGTATTGAGAAGCCTTTCTTACTTTAATAAGGGAGTCCAATTGTGCAGACACTGCTTTTGAGAATGGTGTGTTAGAGACTTCACTAAACAAGGTCTCAACTTTATATAAGGTGTGGTCGACAGTTTCCCTTCTTGTTGCTTTTCCTTTCCTATCGGCAAACCAGGTGGCCATTTACAGCTGGATCAACTGGAATACATTGATAATGAGAACCAAACCCGATACACTTGCCACGGGAAACGAGTGCTCTACCACTCTTTAGAAATACCGTCTCTATCCACATCATGTTAACCAATACAGTAGGAAATTGGGGAGAGAAAGTGAGGGTGGATAGGAGACACTCCCAGAAAGATGCCTGACTGACATACACTAGGTTGGAGCCCACAGGGAAAGAGAGAAGTGGGAGGGTAAAGAAACGTCCGATAAGGGAGCCAGCACAGAATAGGAACAGGTGGAGAACATTTGTTGGAGCCCTATGTTCCAAGGGGAACCAGACAGATAAGTGATGCCGATTCAAGGGTCATCAATTGGATATTTGCTTATCATTTTTGTAAAAATGACAGAGTTTGCTCTTCTTGGTCCGAAAGTCCCAAATGTGGGTGAGGCTGTCTCTTCTGAGTGTCTGGGCACTAATAAATCTGACTGCAATCACATCAGCTGTCAAGGTCAGATTCAGGAGCACACAATATCACATTTTGATTATGCTTTGTTAACTATTAACATATGAACACCTTATCTATCACACATCTTCAGTTTGTCAGCCATATCATATAACATACACATATTATTCAAATATCAGCACAAATGATTTATGGAAACTTTCTGTATGGCAAGACATCCATTTGGTAGTGATGTCTGAAACCTGCCAGGCATGTTGGCTATCCCATACTGTAGAATATATACAGGAATAAGATATTAGGCCTCCCTTTGGTAGGAGAGGAGTGACTAAATCATCAGAGGAGGGCTGTGCATGGGGATGGCTACATCATCTTGTAGAATATATACAGGAATACGACTCTGGACCCCTATGGTAAATCGAGCCAATATAACAAAGGCAAGCTCTCCATGAGTCAGTCTAATATACTTGGAATTCTGGTATCCAAGCAGGCATGTTGCTAATGTCTGTTGCCAGGTAGCCGAAGGTTATTCTTAGTAGATATTTAAAACTTCCTGCGGCTTACTAGGCCTGGGGGAAGGCACAAATAATTTGGGTAGGTTTTTAACTAGAATTTCGTCCGGGAAACAGCTGCTAAGCCTACTCTTTTAGATTTCTAACTGCCAAGGGATTTTTAATGTGCTCGACACTGAACACGGGAGTCTGATCTCACTACCCAGAGATCAGGGGAACTTTTACTGTGATTCCAAGAATGGATCGCAGACACCGTAGATGGGAAGCAGTAAGCAGGTGGTAAAGGTTTATTGAATATTCATGGGGCTCATAGACTCATCATGTTATATAAAGTGTCACAGAAATCATATCTACAAGAGGACATATGACACAGGCTTCCTGCAAGGAGGGTCAACTATTGGTGGTCCTATGCTTGTACTTGAGAGAAAAAGGCATGTGATGAGCTGATCACAAAAAGTAACATTATTTTCAACAAAAATGGTCAGATAAATAATTATATATACTCTTGTGTACGGAACAATATTTATAATTATTTATTATTTTCCCTCCAAGCGAAGCATAGGACTGCACCACAGCTAACCCCTTTTCAGGAAGCCTGCACTTTAACATTTGCAGTGATGGTTTCATAGCAATGATGATAGCATCAATGCACAACCATCTGTTGTTGTCTTTTACAACATGCTTGGCAGGTTACAGTGTTTCTAATCTTTTCCACCAAGACATCACTCAGGGAGTGTTAATTGAACATGGCATGAATATTTTCTAACAATGCATTTTTGACAAGGATTCCATTTATTTCTTGCCTCTTCAGCGAAGAAAAAATCTGTACATAATAAAGAAATAACATATTTATGTACACAATTTATTATAAAAATACAAAATACATTGTACACAAATGTACAAGCAGGAACTGAGGTGGTACAACAAAAATATGATGAACAGAACTTGCATCTTCTCTGTGAGAGACTTCTAGTTTTAACTTACAGCCTTCAATGAGACAAGTTTTACAGGATACAGTGTGTCAATATCAAATGGTCCCTAACGCTGTCAAACTCGGGAGTGGAGTTAAAGGTTGAGCTCTCAGTTCAAGTTATATGTTCCAAGTATACAGAACAGTCTCTCTGAGCAAATGCCAATCTCCTGACCTTCTCACTGCACTAACAGGAGGAACGGCGAGGTGTGAGTTATAGGTGGTAATTCATCTGGGAGAAGCAAAAAAAAACTCTTTGCAGGTAGTCTGGTGACAGTCAAAGGCTGAAATGAGTTAACCTAACAAAAAATGCCTCTGGAGTGTGTTTATGTCAGAACGAAAGGAGTAGTTGTCATATGTGGGACAGCGTATCTTGTGATGCACACGTAAAGGTTGAAATAAGACAAAGAAATGGGTTGCCTAATACTTTTCAGGCTTACCCAGTAATTCATGTACACTCAGTCATTCGTACACTTTCCAGTTGGGAGCCTGTATCCTAGCATTGACAGTTTCTGTAGCCATGTTCTCTGGCTAACGAGGGATCAACATATTCTACACAGCAGTGAGTGGTCCACAGATGAAGACAAGCATAGCACAACCATCTGGACAACCCTGGTCCAACTTCATCAGCATGCTGTAGATGTGAGGAAAGCTACTGCAACCCGCCACTCAACACCTGTTTCAAAAGAGTAAAATTACTCTTGGGGGCATTCAACAACAACAAAAAGTCCCATACGAGAAGCACAAAACACAATCAGCTACAAGATGGCAAACAATCACAACAGAAAAACACAAAATACGGTAGTTTACTTAAAAACATCACTAGACTAAGTCACAGACTGGCGATTGCTATGACACTGCATTGGCGAGCAATGAAAAAAGTTCTTGATCTTTTTGAACAAACCTCGTATGCAACAGAATCAACAACTGTGACACTTGTGAGAAAACAAGCAGCATAGACATGGCAGATAAGAGTAAACTCAATGAACTTGACCTTGCTTATCGCTAATATCCTGAGTTACTCACTCCACACAAGTCTTTAAGTGTGGATAACCTCAGAGTACAAAAACAACCTCAGAGTGCAGGCAGGTTATTTACAATGATGAGGAAAGTGCTGTCAACAGGTGGTTTCCTGTAAGCCAGATGTCAGCCCTCGGTCAACTTCCCCTGGCCCACTTGAGCCCTCACGTTCTGAGTGTTTATGGCCAAATGAGGATGAGACTGTATCATAACGGCTGACACATGTTCTGACCTAGATTCTTAGACAGGGATACCTACTATAACCATACTGTAACCAACTTTTCTGTGGCTGCAACCGACCCAAGTGAAGAAAGTCAGCAATTATTTGACTGAGAATACCCCTGGACCCATTTGACTGAATAACCCTGGACCTATTTGGCTGAATAACCCTGGACCTATTTGACTGAATAACCCTGGACCTATTTGACTGAGAATACCCCTGGACATATTTGGCTACCTTTGGAATATAGACACCGGGACATGACTTAATCTCTTTCGTTACTACTGGAACATAGACACCAGGACACGACTTAATCTATTTGGTTATCACTGGAACATAGACACCAGGACACGACATAATCTATTTGGTTATCACTGGGATATAGACCCCGGGCCATAGTTGACTAAAACCATTTGGATCCCCCTAGAACATAGTGCTATAAGAAATGCTCACCACCTTTTCCTATCACCAAAGTGGTACCTGGAGCAGAAAGAATAGGACTATTATAGCCTTTCAAGGATCTTGTAAAAGGTGACAAAAGAGGGTTGTGCATTGGGCCAGCAGCCACAGCATGTAAAACCATTGCTATGAAGCCCCAACTGCAAGCGCTCAGATAGATTTCAGGTAAGGGGGTTAGCTGTAGTGGCACGCCTACACATCACTTGGAGCAATAAATCCAATCAGTCAGTAAGTCAATCAATGATCTATTCCTATTTTTGGGAAATCTTCTTGAGCTCCGTCCAGAAGAATCCTGGAGCCCTCTTCCATTGAACTTTGCCGGGTTGACTTTGGCCTCCCTCCCCAATCATCTCTTTTTGCTGTGAGTTCCATCCAATTCAGCAGATATCTGGTTATATTGTTGGGTTTATTTCTGAAGATACGTCTATTCATCTCCATTTTCTGGCCTCAAAACAGGTTTGTCATATATCTCTGTGTGTGTGTTATTGCATGTGGCCGTTCTGACGTGAAGAATGTGTCAGACACATCTGGTGTTGAAGGTGTGCAGAGGTGGCAGCGTGGCCTAGGGGTCAAACATCCATTTCACAATCCTAACGCCCCGGGTTCGAATCATGCTGCATCCAGTTTCGCAAAAACTTATTTGCCTGCATACTGAATTACCATCAGTTGTCTCAACTGACAGTCTTGCCACTGGCCCAAGGTAGCTCGGGACAAGAGAGTGAGATTGATGACCAGCGCATTTTCTTTCTCACAGTAATTCAACTACAGCGCAAGTTACAACATCAAGATAAAAGTGTCTGATGATGTTACCATCATCGCTTGCGGTAGGCAACGGACTTTGTGAAAGTGTGCAGTCTAGCAAGACCAATGGCTGTGTGAAGTCCAGTTAAATGGATCAATGGGCTGCATAAAGTCAAGTTAATGGACCAAGGGTTGCATCAAGTCAAGCTAATGGACCAAGGGTTGTATGAAGTCAAGCTAATGGAACTAGAATCACATGAAGTCAAGATAATGAAATAAGAGCTGTATGAAGTCAAGTTAAAGGACCAAGGGTTGTATGAAGTCAAGCTAATGGAACTAGAATCACATGAAGTCAAGATAATGAAATAAGAGCTGTATGAAGTCAAGTTAATTGACCAAGGCTGCATGGAGTCAAGTTAATGAAACAAGAGCTGTATGAAGTCAAGCTAATGGACCAAGGGTTGTATGAAGTCAAGCTAATGGACCAAGGGTTGTATGAAGTCAAGCTAATGGAACTAGAATCACATGAAGTCAAGATAATGAAACAAGAGCTGTATGAAGTCAAGTTAATGGACCAAGGGTTGTATGAAGTCAAGCTAATGGAACTAGAATCACATGAAGTCAAGATAATGAAACAAGAGCTGTATGAAGTCAAGTTAATGGATCAAAGGTTGCATGAAGTAAAGTTAATGGATCAAAGGTTGCATGAAGTAAAGTTAATGGACCAAGGACTGCATCTAGTCAAGTTAATGGACCAATGGTTGCATCAGTCAAGTTAAAAGACCAAGGGCTGTATGAAGTCAAGTTAATGGACCAAGGCTGCATGGAGTCAAGTTAATGGAACAAGCGCTGTATGAAGTCAAGTTAACTGACTAAATCTGCATGAAGAAAATGTTGATGGCCGCAGTGAAACACACATATCTACTTTTATAGACCATTTAGTTGAAACATGTTTTCTGTCTCTTTATAAATGTAAAACTATTGTACAATTTATCTGTTTATCATCCACCATTGACTGGATATATCATATTTATAGCTGACATGCCATATAAGAGCAACAGTGGAAATCTTTTAGGCTGCACACTTAACCTAAGGGTAATCTGTACCATTCCTGAATAGGACTCAGAACCGCATAAGGAAAATAAACCAAACTTCATACAATGAAAATGGAATCTCTAACACTTCACATATGAGGGCAGTGTGCAATGGAACTACCGTTACTTTGACATTTCACCGGCCACAGTGCAGGATGGACATACGGGGTGGAGTAAAAAATTAACCTTAATATGGCACTTTAGGTTTATACCAAAAACATGAGGTTATTTTTGAATAATTTCTCCTTTGTAACATAAGAAATGGCTTAGGTATGAGATGATAGCAGCTGTTGAGGTCTCAAACCTCCAGGGGTTGACATGGATCTACTGTCCTGGTAATGCTGGGGTTCAGGGCAACGAAAGAGCTGACATCTTGGCTTCAGAAGCTCCCATCATAGGCACGTTAGCGATGGATAGAGTGACATTTTGAAATCAATTAATGACCGCCTGTTAGATGAGGACACTGCAATAGATGAAGCAGCAATCCACAGGCCGCAAAGCTCCAACATTAAACAAGGTTCGAGCGAAGTAGGGCGCATGAGAGGATGGAGTAAGAGTGTACAACCAGCGAGCTACAAGGACCGTCAGCATCCAGACCATGCGCCATTTACTGAGAGACACTGAAGACCCATGGGTATGCCTGGACTGCAGTGATGTCGATTCTTAAAAACATAAATCTTCCTCATTTATTGATCTGGATACAGATTGAATAATAAAACTCATAAATATATTTATCTGACAAAATAATACATAAAGGAAGGAACTGTTCATCATGAATTTTCTAAAACACTGGAAAAATATTGCAAACACACTCTACTCTGTCAGGAGCCAATGGGATTTTGTCATCCCTTCAAAACTTCTATTCTTATTTTTGTTCGGTAATCACATACCAAGCTCGTAAGTCAATAAAGACTTGATCCAAACGGCTGTTAATGTGATTTGTTCAATTAAGGCTCTGATATATTTTAGTCCTCCCATGAGCATGCCACATGATCTACTACTAATGCGCGGCTATAACACATCAAGATTTGGCTACAGGGCATGAAGAAACCTATGAGGCCAATGGACAAATGACACAGTAGAAATCCTACAACATGAGTTTACAGAATAGCCAAAGTAATACTATTGGGCCATGAGAATAAACTTCAGCTCCCTGCAAAGCAGATGGATAGACAAGATAAAATAAATTTTACATCCCCACGAGCCTTACAACTATCACAAAACGTTTGACCCAACTTCAGCTCTGACCATGGGATAAATAGATAAGGAAACTTAACCACTGGTGACATAAATGTGCCTGGGGCATTGTCTCTTGCTTTTATCCGACTGAATTTACATTACACGTCTGACGATTTTTCAAAGCATTTAAATCATAGATAGATAGCCGAGCTACAGTAGAAATCGGCTGAAAATATTGCTCTTTCGATTGTAGAGAGTTCCACTTCCATTATGTCAGGTTAAAAACAATTGTGATTTTGAAATTTGTTTGAAACATTTGGAAATGATTTCTTGTTTTTCCACTTGGATTTGAAAATGGGAAAGTTAGTTTTTTGCAACAGATTTTTCTGAGGTAAATCTATTTAGTTTGTTTATGTAAATATAATAAATACATTTTTAATGGAAACTAACAGATGTGCTGATCTTGTAAACAATGATTATCTATCCTCTGTTGGACTTTGAAAGAATTTCTCCACACCAAAAATGGGTGTCGATCGATATATTTGTGCTGTTTTTCAACACTACCGCCTTCATCTTCTTGTATCTCAGAAACTAACACACACAATAAAAACAATAACACCAACAAGTTCTTTATTAATTTATGTCTCTACACACAACAAAATCATATCAATAGACTAACAGATAAAAAGTTACAGGCTCTCTAAGTCAACAACCATAGAAAAAATGTATATGCTGAAAAAAAATAATGTGGTACAGCGTAAAAGTTAATGGGATCTTTACTTGTTTACACTGCATGGTGACTGCAAGAGCAAGCGGTCTTTATTCCTCAACAATATAAACTTCCTCAGATGACCCCAGTAATGGGAATAAACAACATAATTTTTTTAAAGACATTCTCTTTTACAAAGTTATGAAACGTGACAAGATTCATAAAAATGTTCATTTTGGACAAGCGTGAGTCCTGTTGTTGTTGTTGGTAGAGACAAGGATTTCTACAATACAGCTTGGCCAATGTCCATGTCTGACACTGTTAACAGAGCATTGGTAAGGATATACTGTTGATGATTTGTCAAAGGCAATCCCTGATGAGAATAACAAAACTATAACAAGATGGCAAGTAACAGCGTTAAGAGATGGTCTAGAAGAGTCCAGCAGCATTCAGGCTCTTGGCCTTTGGCCCAATGCCATGTAAAGGTATCTGCAAGTGTTTGTTAGATGCTGGTTAGTTCTGTGTGGGAGAGAAATGACTTGACTTAGTGACACTTCTTTTACAATAGGGCGTAGACGTCTTTTTTTTCTTCTCGTGGCTAAAAGTTGTACAGGGTGGGATAATTGGTCCCATGCCCAACACTCCTTAGTCACGTCTTATAATATGCCAGGAAGGTTACATTGTGTTCTTGGTCTGTGTGTCCAATTTTGGGCCCTGCTGATTTTTTCAAGTATGCCACGGTCGGTATTGGTGGTGTAAACACATCAGTTACAGTCCAATTTGGCGACACACCATAACTGACACAAATGTTTCGCTGGATAGTTTGGAGAAAAGTTGACATATTTAGACTGACCTAAAGATGGCTGATTATCTGGGCATGCCCAGTTTTCGTTTAATCTAGTTATTTCGATTAGGTGGATATTTATTTTTTCTGTGCATTTCTTAAGTTGTGGGATTCTGCGGGATGGAATTAGTTCAAGACCGATAAATCATTTGTTATTTGATGAAGCCAATGATTATACATCCGGAATATAGTGGAATATTCAAATACACCCGATTCAACTCAGATTTTCTAACAGACGACAGTGAAAGTGATAATGCTTTAGAGAGGTTAGAGCAACAATTTCAACACAAGTTGTGAGTAAAGCTAATACAAAAGTGATATAGTATCCACCACCTCGCCATTAATGCTTCATACTAATATAGATTTTTATTACGAATACTTCATGTCATAGACAATTATATGTCAAAAAATCTTTAGATTGCAATTTTGGCTAAATTTGTAAAATATGTTTTAATTTGACTTGGCTTGGCTTCGTTCATTCTCAATCTCCCGCTACCAATCCCTGAAAAGGGCTAAAGTAGCAGAATGTAGTCCAGAAAACGGAATGCGTTGTGTCGTAGTTTGCACCTTTCAGTCCAACACATCCAACTTCAGCAAGCATTTTTTGAGTACTGGGTTAGCATTCCGTCTTCGATTCCTTCTACTTAGCCAGTCTGCCCTGTTGCAGCCTGTTATCCAGGATCACCACATGGAGGTGTAGAAGGGTCTTGGTAGCCCTGGTTCGCTGGCCCTGACGCTAGCAGTCAGCTTTGGGTCGCTGACCGCTGCAGCCCATGCACTGCTCAGCATCTTGATTTGAGAGAAATAAAACTACGGCTTATTCAATTTAAATTTTGATAAAAGCTTGTGACATACGAAGTTGTGGCACTTGCCTTGAACTGTAGGATTCAAATCGGCAAAATTAGGACAAACTGGAAAGAGGAAAGAGTTAACAAATGGGCACTAGAAAAGACATAAAGATTACAAAAATAGAGTGAATATGAAATTTTTATAATCAATTACTTACTTACTTCGAACAGCAGCCCCCACATAACGTTTGCAGTGAAATGAAGTCAAATTATCTGCATACATGAAACTGGAGTCATGACGTGAACTACCCCGTTTAATTTCAGCTAAGGTATCCGCACATTCCAAATAAACTTCCTCTTCTTCTTCCTCGTTTGTCTTCAGACCTCGACTTCAGTTAAACTTACGAAGCCTGCAGTCGACTCAAGGCTCCGCGCACTTCCGTACAGCTTCTCGTGGAAGGACACTGGCTGTTGCCAAATGCTACTTCTTTTTTGGTATACAGTGGGCAGGACTGCAAAATATGTTCTGCCGTCATGGGGGCTGTGCCGCAGACAAAAAGGCACGTAGTGCAAATCTTGAACATTTTTGTTCAGATGACATCTCAGTCGATTGTGACCTGTGCGGAGCCGGAGAATGATCACCTGGTCTAGCCTGGAGAGTTGATGGTAGGCATCATTTTCTATGTGACCATGGTGGTCTTTTTTACATTTTTCTCTGTGCGTTGCACTGAAGAATGCTTTAGTCTCATTATCCTAAATAAACAACTCTTCATCATCATCATAAGCGATCCATTCCCCGACAAGATAGTTAATCTTGTGCGGGTCATAACCCTGTCTTCAGTCGTGCAGTCTTGCCACAAAGTGATCAGTGGTCAATTGGATTATTCACACCCACTGAACTCACTGGTGACAGTCATTCTGGCGCTTTAGGAGTTTGGGAAGTTCGTTCTGAACTGGTGGTGGCCATCTTGTTTCTGATCAGCAGGCCAAACTTGTGCAGGGTTGTTGGTGTCATTACATTTGTTCACCACTCCTTCTGCCTTCATTACCTTCTTGTTTACTTCTAATTGGCTGCCCCCCTTTGGGTGAGTTTAGAAACTGCAATAATGAGAAAACCCGAACAGGGTAATTCTGTGGAACATCTCCAAGACAACAGGCTGTGAATAAAAATTTCTAGTGCAACTATCGGCTAGTCAAGTATTGCTGACAAGGTCACAGTGATCTTTTGTACTACACAATTTATTTCACAGCATTCTACCTATCAACTTCCTAGAACAAAAAACTGTACAGGAAACAAAATAAACCTTATAAAATGTTTAAAAAAACCTTGAATGGCAATGTTTTGGTAACATAAGATCAACAGTTTCAAATAATAAACAAAGACAAATTCTCACATTTCAAGTTATTCCAATCATTTACAATCACAAATAAAACAATGTCTTTTTAAAAAAAACTAACCATTTTTTGATATAAAATATGTATTATTGAACGCTGATTTCTACATTCGGCACAGACTATGTTGAAATAAAAGATCTTTACATTTCCTTTTCGGCAATTAAGTTTTAAGAGATGTGAGTAGAACATGAGGCACTTAGTAGAACATGTGCAATGAAACTTCCACTTTTAAAATCAGACATTGACAGGTAGTTCCATTTTTTTTTTGAATTTAAAAAAACAGCAAAAAAACCCATTATGTAACTATTTAAAAACCCAAACAAACTATCAAAGAATCCCTGACAAATTGCCACAAACCTGACTTAACTACAAAAACAAAATTCCTGACAAACTGCCACAAACCTGATTTAACTACCAATAATAAGATTCCTGACAAACTGCCACAAACCTGACTTAACTACCAAAACAAAATTCCTGACAAACTGCCACAAACCTGATTTAACTACCAAAAAAAAAATCACTTACAAACTGCTACAAATGACTAAAAATACCTGACAATCCTACTTCTACCGCCTTACACTAACAAAAGTTAACAAAAAACACCTTACAAATGATCACATCCCTTTACAAACTGGCAGGTAAGCAGTACCAATATCACTTCATGAAAATGGCATTATCTGCACGTGAATTCCGTATCATTTAGTTACTCTGGCAATGTTCAGCGTACTTTGATACCCCAGCAAGGAGAACGTCATTGAATGAAATACAATCCATGAAATAGGTCATTGATCCAGTGTTGTTTGAGTTATGGCAAAATTTGAGAATTCTAGCGCGGACGTTAAAAGTGTTAAGTCAAGTCCCTGACAAATCGATGATCTAGCAGGGCTTCCGCTGAGGGTCGTTCCTGGCCTGTTCGTTGGAAAGTATGCATTAGGAAGTCCTTGACAGCAGTTGATGAGTTTGATGGGATTTCGTACTTGGGGTGTTTAGACGTGACAATTTGAAACATTGCTGAGAATGGTTCGTATTCGTGGAAAGGAGGTTTCATGGTCAGCATCTCCACAACTGTGCAGCCGACACTCCTGTGGGGAGTAGAACCAGAAATTAAAACAAAACAGTCAACAATTCTTATGAAAAACTGCCATATTTGATTACTGGAATACAGAAAACCTGGAATACAATCAGGTAGATCAGTGTTTAATGTCAGGTACTCTTATTTTTTTAGGTTCGTCCTGAAAAGGATGTTTGTGACATTATGTCATAGTTTACAGCATAGCTGCGATGTCTGCGGGTTTCGACTCGACACATCCGATTTCAACATGGTATTTTGGAGACCATCTCTACACCTCACGGTAGAAGAGGAGCGACTAAGTAAGTAAGTATTTTGGAGACCGGGTTTACCTAACCTCTTTGATCTCTTAGCCAGGCTGCATGGTTGCAGTCTGTTTCCAAGGCTGACACTTGGAGATGGAATAGGATCTTGATCAGTTATGGATCGCTGACCCTGATGCAAACAGTCAGCTATGAGTCACTGGTTGCTGTCAGCTAATTCACTGCTGCATCATCGGCTGCATGCCAAACAGTCATATGCTATCCTTTGTTCTGGAAATCCATCTGGTCGGCAGTTAGAAAAAGCAGTCCTGTGTCTTTCCAGGTTTGCTTTTCAGACTTTTTTTTGGCTATTAGTAAGTTTGTGGGCAGTTTCCTTCCTGTGGCTTGCTAGATCTGGGGAAGGTGCAGCTCAAGTGTGTCCAGTCTCCATTCTTTTCTATGAGATTTAGTTCACCCAGCAGTATAGGATCTGCACTCTGTCCTTGACGATGCTGGTAACTGCAAAGCTGTTATTGTGTGAGGTCTTGCTGCTAGACATTTCCCGCCATCACCTCTAGGAGGGTTGTCAACATAAATTAGTGAACTACGTACAGCTTGTATCCGACACTGGCCACACTGAAATCCTAAAAATGGCTGACACTATCAAAATGGACCTCCGAAACATGCGTTTTGTGATTTCGTTTGATGAAATGACATTTTTTTTTACGGCTCTACGTGGCAAGTGCAATCGATATTTAGAATAACTACGATTATTTCCGGCAGGTTATTTCAGCGCGTGTTACGTTCTTTGAAACTTTACCCATATACTGCAAATGAAAGTTTGGTTTTAAGACAGTATAAATGATTTATTATTTGATCAGTCGAATGATCACGCATCTAGATTACTTCTGGATATTCGACACACGCCCGATTCAGATATATTAGCAAAACATGCAATGGGGTAAGTGCGAATAAAATATATGTTCTCTCCAATTTCCACCACTGCATTAATGTCATCTAACACTTTATACTACTTATAATCTTTATAATGGATAGATAGAATTATGTCATGGATAGTGTCCCATGATGATGTTTAGATTATAATTTTGGCTTAATTTCTTCTTCTTCTTCTTCGTACGCTGTCAGATGTCAACTTGAATTTGTTCGAAGAAAGCAGCTGTCATCCTGAGGCTGTCGACACTGCCATAGAGCTTGTCTAGTGTTGGCACTGGTCATGGCCACATGTGCTTTCTCTGGTCCTCGTATGTTGGGCAATTTTGCAGCAGATGTTCAGCTGTCATTTTCTCTGTACCACATGTGCATACGTCAGTGCCACCTATCTTCAGTTTATTGAATAGATGGTACCTCAGTCTGTTGTGGCCTGTGCAGAGTCTGAAGACCACGACCTTCTCTTCTGTTCAACTGGTAATAGGCATCATTTATTGTGTGGCTTAATTTGTTCAATAATAAAGAATTTTATTTTTAATAAAACTTGACACATAGAATTCCTGCATTTTTGACGACTAAAAGACACAAATTGGCAAAATTAGCCAAAGCTTAAAAGTGTTAAAAAGACCCCAAAAAATTGGGATACAATTCAGTTACAAATTCTATTTAACTTGACTATTTCCAGTTCTTAGAAGCTGAAATGGGCAGCCGAAAACCTAAAATTTCTGCCCACTATGATGAAACCAACCTCTAAAACATGCATTTGAGTTTTGTGATTTAGTTTTGGGAAATTTTTTGTGTGGTTGTACATAATGGTAGCCTCCGTGCATGCACAGTTGACACCTGTACAATTATTTCTGATAGATGGATATTCACATGAGTTATGATCTTCAAATGTGTACAAATTTATCGCATTGAAAGTTGGTCTTCATGACCAAGAAATTATTTATTATATGATTAATCAAATGATCACGCATCTGGATTACTCATGGATATTCAACACATGCCTGATTAAGACTGACTGGGACACATAATACGAAAGGTATGTGTAAAGAAGTTGATTGCATTATCGGTGAAACACACAAAGCGGTGAGTAGCAAGAATTTGCTTCCTCTCCAATTTCCATCTCAGTAATGACATTTAACGCTTCAATACTAATATTTAATCTTTATTATGAATACTTCACATCGCAGAATGTTTAATTATGTATTTAACGATGATTAGATCGCAATTTTAGCTCAAATTGATCAAAATTAATTAATTTTATTTTAAATAAAACTTTGATGTACGGGATTCCGGCACTTACCCCGGACTTAGACACAAATCTGCAAAATTATCCAGGAGGAAAAAAATTGAGACATTTGGTTTCTCTTTGTAATATCGTGCTGCGTATGAAGATGAATGATCTCTAACATTTTAAGGATGATGTGGGAGTGAGCAAAAGATTAGCCCTACGTACTTTGAATCACATTGTACCTCCTGTATGACATAATCTTGCTCGCTTATTTGCTCTTCATTTCCCATTCTGGTCTAGAGATAATATATATACTCGCAATTGAGTTTGCAGACAAACAGGTCACCGGTCATATGTCTCCTAGCATGATGAAGGCATCCATATTTTCCCTTTGTGCAATCTACTATTGGATACAAATTTCATTACCTTTAGATTTCTTAACAAAATCTTTTCGATTTTCAATTGCCAACAGACATTTTACGTGTACGGCTTGTGTACACGGGACCTCCGAGTTAATTGTTTGACTCTGATAGGACTATGTGCCTAATCTCACCTCCATTCAGTCCAGAGGATGCTTGAAACTAGCAGAATTTCAGCCTTCACCATCTCGTGCTTTCATTTCTTGAGAGGGAAGTGTTTTACCTCTATAGCGACACACACATGCACAACCTCCCCCCCTATTCTCACCACAAATAAACTTACCACAAGTCAGCCTTGCGACCATAACCTTCCCCATTGATGACCTCTGGGGCCATCCAGTGTGGAGTTCCAACAGCTGTCTTAAGGCCTGTAGCACTTGTTATGGTCTGCATCCTTTTAGAAGCCCCAAAATCCCCAAGCTTGACATTGCCAAGGGTATCTCTCAGAATATTTGCAGCTGTTTGAACGACAGAGAATAATAACAATACAAATATATTTGTCTTCTTTAATTTTTGGAATATTGTCTGTTGCCAGGTAGCCGAAGGTATTGGTTATATGTAGTAGATATTTTGGAACTTCTTGCAGTTTACTATGCTTGGGGGAAGGTACAAATAATTTGGGTCAATTTTGAACTTGAATTTTTTTAATTTTGTCCTACTCTTTCTAATTTCTAACTGCCAAAGGATTTTTAACGTGCTCAACACTTAACACGGGAGTCCGATCTCATTACCTAGAGGTCAGGGGAATTTTTACCAGAAGATCAACATGAAAAAATCTCGGCCTCCACCGTGATTTGAACCCGCGACCTTCGGCACACGAGGCGGACACTTTACCTCGAGATCACTGAGCTTCGCCCCCCCCCCCCCCCCATTATTAACAATTATTGTGTTTTAAGTGTGATATAGTGTGCTGCATTTGATAGATTTTGATCTTGATGACCCGTTTCTCAACGTAGCTGTGGGTTCTTCTTCTTCTTCGTTCGTACTCAATGTCCCACTACTAAACCCTGAAAGGGTAAGTAGCAGAATGTAGTCCAGAGAACGGATGCGTTGTGTTGTAGTTTACAGTTTGGCTGCGATATTTGCACCTTTCGGTCCAACACATCCGACTTCAGCAATCATTTTTTGAGTACCGGGTTAGCATTCCCTCTTCGATCCCTTCTCCTTAGCCAGTCTGCCCTGCTGCAGCCTGTTATCCAGGATCACCGCGTGGAGGTGTAGAAGGGTCTTGGCAGCTATGGTTCGCTGGCCCTGACGCTAGCAGTCAGCTATGGGTCGCTGACCACTGCAGCTCATGCGCTGCTCAGCATCTTGATCCCGCTGTGGGTTCCAACTTCGGACCCTGTCTTGGGCCACAGAGATCCAGTCAGTGGTAAGTGAGCGCCTCGAATGTTGTTGCGGACATCAAGGGAGTCTAACCAACGTGTTGAAGGTTTTCACCATGGTCTGTTTTTGCACTTCTTGGATCATCACATCATAGAATGACTGATACATGCACTTCTTGGCGTTCTTACATCATATAATGACTGATACATGCACTTCTTGGCCCCTCACATTATAGAATGACTATATGTATGGTCCTTGCAGCATTGTGTATGGTTTGTGGACAACTTCCCTTACATTGGCAGCACTTTCTCCAGGGAAACTACCATTAACTCTGAGGTCAGCAACAGAATCTCCAAGGCCAGTGTTGCTTTTGAGAAGCTGTGCAACAGCGTATGGGATCGAAGGGGTCTTGGCCTTGATCATCATCAGGTGCCCTGCCGGTTGGCGTTGGTAATCATAGACCTCCATCCACTTCTATCGCGTGTGGTGTTTACCAACTCTGTTGATAACTGTCGCCCGTGCCATTCTCTTAGGCTGTGCAACATCTTCTCTCTCTGCCTTCCTCTGTCTGTCTTTCCTGCTATCTTTCCCGTTGTCATAACGTGCTCCAAGTGGCCTCTTCTCATAACATGCCAGGAAAAGGATGACTGCCTTGTTCTGATCCTTACAATGATATGAAACATAAAGTCTACCGAGCCATAGTGTCCACGACCCTTCTGTATGTCAGTGAGACGTGGACTGTGTACATCAGATATGTTAGAAACATTAACCATTTCCACACAAGCTGCCTTCGTAGATTTTTGAGAATACAGTGCCAGGATAGGGTACCAGACACCAAGACCCTCACCAAAGCCAAAATGCAGAGCATCCACACACTGCTGCAGAAGACCCAGATCAGGTGGGCCGGCTACGTCATGCGCATGCCAGACAACCACATCTCCAAACAATTAATGTATAGTGAGCCGAAAGAGGGCCTGTGTCTTATCAGTGGGCAAAAGAAGTGTTTCAAAGACTCCCTAAAAATATAAGCGGATTGAATAGTCTACCACTCTCTTTGACAAATGTCTTCTTCTTCCTTTTCTTCGATCGCCTGATGATATGCTCCTAGCCTGGTGAAGTTCAAGAAGTAGACTGCGTTTCACATCTTTGCCAGTCCGCCACTGCTTTTCTCCTGGGTCAGATTGCCTCACCTTGGTCTGAATAAGTGGGCCAGTCCCATAGGATATGTTCTGGTATTTCCTTGTGGGCTCCGTAATTGTATGTGGCGGTGTCTCTAAGACCCCATTCTATGGAGGTGGGCCTTGAGTCTGCAATGTCTTGTTTTGAGTTTGAAGATCTTTGTCTGCCAATCTCTGCAAAGTTTGTCTATGCTATCATTTTCTGGCTTTTATTCTTTGAGCAGGCGTCTAGCATCAGCCTAACCCCAGAGTTAAGATGGACGACTAAGTCTGTAAGTACTGTCCAAAAAATGCACATTTTTTCATGAATAAAAGCAATGCCAATTTATCATAACAAAATTATATAACTTTTTGAGTCTGTTAAAGCTGGTTAAAGTAAACAATAACATCCGTAACTGATTATGTCACAAAACAATAACATCCAAACTGATTATGTCATAAAACAATTCTCTAAAGCATCTAGGGGGGGACTCAGTGGTCTCGAGGTAAGGTTTCCGCCTCGGTTGCAGGAGATCACATGTTTAAATCACCACGGAGGCCGAGCTTCTGGTAAAAATTCCCATGATCTCTGAGTAGTGAGATCGGACTTCCGTGTTCAGAGTCGAGCACGTTAAAAATTCCTTGGCAGTTGGAAATCAAAAAGAATTGGCTTAACAGCCACTGCCCGGACAAAATACAAATCTACCCAAGTTATTTGTACCTTTCCCCAGGTGGTTTATTAAGAGCAACGATAGATGGCGCCTAACTGGCTGTGGGTCTACTTAGCTTTAGTGTTTGAGTCTATTAAAAATCGCACATCGATAAAAACCGTCCTCTAAGAAACTGGTTGCATATAGACTGTAGAGTCTTCTAAACCAGTATAAAAAAGTTAAGTTAAGTTAAGTTGTAACTGCAAATCCTGCTTTGAGCTTCAATACATCGGCTACTAAATAAGGGGTAGTGGGTGCAGTAAATGAGACGACAGCGGTAAGTGACTCATAGCTGACTGTTTGCATCAGGATCAGCAAACCAGGACTGTGCAAGACCCCATTCTGCTTTCAAGCAGTGGCTCTTGAAACTGGCTGCATCCATGCTGAAAACGGATGTTTTGGGATGAAAGGTGCAAATATTCCAATCTTGCTGCAAACAACGACACTACGTAACAAGTTTATGAGGTTCGATATTATGTGTCCAGATTAGATATTAGGAAATATTATTTTAGTCAGAGAGTGGTGAATGCTTGGAATGCATTGCCACAGAAAATAGTGGAAGCAGGGTAAATTAATGCATTCAAGAATATATTGGATGCGCATAGTTTTTAGATCAAGGAAATGTAAATGAAACTAGTTGTATACAGACTCTGCAGTCTTCTAAACCAGTATAAAGACGTTAAGTTAAGTCTTTTTTTTTAGGATGAACTGCAACAAAGAAGAAGACTAATAAATGGCACATTACCTTTGATATCTCTGTGTACGATGACGTTCTTATGTAGAAATGCCAGGCCCTGTAACATTTGTCTGGTGTACTTGCGAGTTACATTTTCTGACAGAGGCCCGTACTGTTTCATATGGTCTAGGACAGAGCCCTGAAAATGATCATGTGCAACTGTCTCAGAACATTGTCACAATATATTTAAAAGAAAACCTCTATACCTCACGGTAGAAGAGGAGCGACTCAGTAAGTATTTAAAAGAAAGTGTGCTTAAACAGGACAATTTGCTGGATAAACAGTGAATGAGAAGAAGAGAGACACAAGTTACATTTAATAGATGAAAATGTGTACATCCAACCAATGAAAACTGGCATGGAAATAATTGTTTGTCAACAGTTCTCTTCTTTATCTTTGTTTTATTCTTCATCATTTGTTCTTTGATAGCTACACTCATTTCCTTCATAAACTAGATGGTCTGTTTCAGACTTTTCTCACTAACTCAGTTTATCTCTCAATTAACTGCACACATTTCCTTCATAAACTAGATGGTCTGTTTCAGACTTTTCTCACTAACTCAGTTTATCTCTCAATTAACTGCACACATTTCCTTCATAAACTAGGTGGTCTGTTTCAGACTTTTCTCACTAACTCAGTTTATCTCTCAATTAACTGCACACATTTCCTTCATAAACTAGATGGTCTGTTTCAGACTTTTCTCACTAACTCAGTTTATCTCTCAATTAACTGCACACATTTCCTTCATAAACTAGATGGTCTGTTTCAGACTTTTCTCACTAACTCAGTTTATCTCTCAATTAACTGCACACATTTCCTTCATAAACTAGGTGGTCTGTTTCAGACTTTTCTCACTAACTCAGTTTATCTCTCAATTAACTGCACACATTTCCTTCACAAACTAGTTGGTCTGTTTCAGACTTTTCTCACTAACTCAGTTTATCTCTCAATTAACTGCACACATTTCCTTCACAAACTAGTTGGTCTGTTTCACACTCTTCTCACTAACTCACAGTTTAGGTGAGGGAAAACTTACCCCTGGCATGTACTCCATGAAAATAGACAAGACTTTACTTTCTTGCTGACATCCGTAGTACTGTACAATCCTCTCGTGCTGGAAGTTACGCAAAAGCTGTAGTTCATTTTCTAATGCTCGGACTTCCTGTTATAAAAAAATTGTTCCAAACACATAAACCAATGAGAAAAATTAGAATTTAAATATTCACAACAGTATTTTCTAAATATCATCTCATTCATTCTGTTATGTGGTCAGCAGTCATGGAAGGCACTTTTTCTTCTTCTTCGTCCGCTTGAATTGTGACATCCTCATCCAGAAAAATTGCATTGCACTGTTTCGTTAGGCTTGTGGCCCATTGCATCCATTTTTTTCCACAGGCATTTCTTGCCAGGTTTGCTTTTCCTAGACTTTGACTGTCCCCCAGTTTGTCTGCAAGGCAACAAGTTTGTGTCTCCACTTGGTTGGCCATTCGACCTGCCCAGCTTGGTAGGTCTTGCTTGTAGTTATGCTACCATGAGCATAGTTAATAAGGCTATCGGGGCACCCAAGCTCTTCTACCTCGACAAAGTGTAGATGAAAGAGGGGAGATGGGATGGTACAATCTTCTTTTGTGTACCATCTGTAAGAACGTTCTTATGTTCAATCCATACCCCTGCAGTAATTTTTCTAACACTGTCAGTTCATCTTTTTCTTGGTTCGCATCTTCCTTTTAACTTTTAGTATCTGAGGTGCCCCCTCAGAAAGCATTTCCACAGTCTCCTTTTTCCAAGGTTCCCATTGAGAAACCAGACCACCACTGCCTCTTTAACGCTATTTTTGTACGGAGTTACAGATAGTTTGCCCAAAATTTTGTCAAACATATCAACACTAGACATTTGCTTGACAATTTCCTGAAAACCTCGTGCGAGAATAATCGTCTATTTGAAAAAAACTGGTATGTTATGTTTTCAGTAGTTTTTGGTAAACTTTGTCATTGTGAGAAATGGTTTCAAATCCAAATGATTGCAAGCAAAGATTCTCAGCCAAGCAAGCATCGGCACTTTTTCATTCATGGATTGAATGAGAAAATTATGATTTATTTAGTGGGGATAGTTTGTATGATTAGAATTAAGAAAATTATTATAGTTGACAAAGTTGTCAGACTGAAGGCACGGGGGGGCGCCTCCCTTGGCTGAACCTAGTGACTAGTTCTAGATGTAATAGAGAAGCTACTACTTACTAGAGGAACGAATCATGTTCCAATAATAAGTAAAAGATCGAGATAGATCCGAACTTAGACATGTAAGATCACATACACCTGATAATGTTGAAGCAATATAGTTTAATTTTTAAAATACTAAAATAGAAAGTGTACATTTGGTTGTAAATTATGATTTTTTTCTAATTGTGACGATCAATTTAAAAATGCATGCAGAATGTTTATTTAGAACAAGACACATATTAAACATAAGAGCAAGGAAGTGTTAGTCAAACTGTAGAAAGCATTAGTTAGACCCAGATTGGAGTACTGTGTACAGGTGTGGAATCCTTATCACAGATGGGATATAAACATTCTGGAAAGGGTACAAAAAAGAGCGACAAAGCTGATAGTGGGATTCCAGAATTACAGTTATGAGGAAAGACTCAGAAAAATCGGCCTACAGTGTCTAGAAAAGAGAAGTAATACAGGTTTATGAGATAATCAAAGGAATGGATAAATTAGACTATAACAAGTTTTTCAAAATACAAATACCTACAAGAACAAGAGGCCATAGCTTCAAATTAACTAAATTAAATCCAGATTAGATATTAGGAAATATTTTTTTAGTCAGAGAGTGGTGTATGCTTGGAATGCATTGCCACAGGAAGTAGTGGAGGCAGGGACAATTAATGCATTTAAGAATAAATTGGATGCGCATAGCTTTTAGAGCAAAGTAATACAAATGAAACTAGTTGTATACAAACTGCAGAATCTTCTAAACCAGTATAAAGAAGTTAAGTTAAAAGTAATTCCTTAAAATGAGCTTGTAAAAACTTAGTCTTTGAGCGAGTTAAGCTCTAATGTCTGGTGTTGTAGGCTTGAGAAGTAGGATTCTTGTCATATGTCTCCTTTATTGGAGAGGAAATAATATGCACCCTCACACCTTCATGCAAGTTATAAAACGTGGTTATAGAGAGCTGTGCATGGTGATAGCAACCTCATTATGTTAAACAAGCTGCTACAGAAACCAGCAGAACAAGATAACATAGACCAAGCTTCAATATTCGACAAACCTAAAATGTAGTTCTTTGCTACATAGGAACTAAAAAAATAACATAGGAACTATAAAAATTGAGAAAATAATCTTGTTATATGTCTAAAATTGTAATATTCTGTCTGTCAATATATGCCATGAGTGGCATTGTTTGAAATTTATGTTTCCTTTGTCGTCTCACTTTACACTGGGTCATAGCCCAATGTTGTGGAATGTACTTGTCTTTTGCCTCTCTTGTGGTCCGAGTGACATTTTTCCCCATTTTACGGCATGTCTCGTTTACACTGTCTATCCACCTTTTCCTCGGTCTACCTCTCGCCCTTCTTCCCGATATTCTCCTGTAGAAAGTTGCATGAACAATGTGGTCTGGTTGCATTCTCACAATGTGGCTGAACTAATTCATTCTCTGTTGCTCGATGTACAGTAGGCTGGGAATTGTTCCAACCTTCTCCCAAATATTCATATTTGTGATTGTGTCTCTTCTGGTGTTGTTAGTGACCTTTCATAGGCAGCGCATTTCACAGGTGGCTAACTTTCGTTCCTGGGCCTTATTAAAAGCCCATGTCTGGAACAGTAACACAAAGTAGGAATAAAGGTATTATTTATCATCTGCTGTTTTGCTTGGAGGGAAACCTTGGGGTGTCTTAGTAGTGGAGACAGCTGGTAGGTGACTTCTGTTCTCTCATCTCTACCGCTCTATTCCTCAGTAAAAACAGTTCCCAAATTAATAAATTCTTGTACCTGCTTAATGTTTTTCATTCACATGAATATCAAGTGTGGTGTGCTTTGCACCTATATTCAGTGTCTCTGTTTTTGATGCATTTAATATTTCCATTTGTCTCTTCTAGTAACCACATGGAAGGCACAGGAAAGAATACTGCACCACCTGATGATGTCTAACAACACAAATAGACAAATGAGATGATGATGGAGTTGATGATGATGATGATATAACCCCTTTAGCTGTGAGCTGGCAGCTTTTGACAGCCCAATGCCTCCCGGACAAAAGCACACGTTCTCCTCAATTGTTGAAGTGATGTATAGAGTGTGTTGTGTATGGTGGGGTGTGGTGGGAGCAGCAGGTTTTGCAGCCCGGCACAAAGTCAAGAGTTGCTCAACTGACTCCACATGGTCGTGGCAAAATCTGCAGTTTGGTTCATGTAGTGGATCTAATCTATTCAGATGTTCGTTGAGAGGGGCATGGGCATTTCTCAGCTTGAAGATCAAACTCTGGTCTCTTCGTTTCAGTTTCTTGGCTGGGTCCATGAGATCTGGTTTTGCTTGGTATTTGAAATATATTCAGTCTGTCTGGGATGTGGCCACTTATCTAGCCACGCCTGTCTACAGTTATTTTTCAGGATTTGCTTGAAGGACTGGATGAAGTGTGAATGACAGAAAGCAAGAAACAAATGTACAAGGATGTAGCATGTACCTTAGACACCTCAGCATTCATGGCTCCAAGTTGTACCTGCTTGACTGCCAGCTCTATGGAGGAGTCAGAGTCACAACACAGGTAGACTTCCCCAAATGCTCCAGATCCCAATAGGCGACCCCTTTTCCAGTTAGTTGGGGCACGTGGGGCTGTGGAATAACAGAACAACATGTATTATACAAATTGGGAATCAGCCATTGTCCTAGGCGTCTCAGTCTTTGCAGACCATGCGAGTCTGGGCGCTGAATATGGAGACCCTGGTCTACCCAAACTACAGGATCCACCTCTTGGCAACGCTGGTGTAATCCAAAGGAATGCAAAGCATGTCAATTTGGCACCAGCTCAGCTACAAGAGCTGCCAGAATGAGTTTGCAATTTTGAAACCATCTGCTACCCCTCCGGATTATCTGTCTAGGTTTACTCCCGTAGCCCTACACTCTGCCGAGGTTTCTGCAAGGCAGTGGAGTCGTTGCTCGTATATACTAGTTACTCGAGACATCCAATGAAACTCTGATGGTCCCAAGACTGGCCAGCAATCTCTGGGACTTGTGGGTTTAAAGCCTCCTCTTCTAGGCAAACTGCCTGAACAGGCTAACGAGATTCGTCTACCCGATTTTAGAGTCAGAGTTTACCTTCTGTTAGATTGGCTGCCAACCAAGGCTAATGATCCAATTCTGCCCATCCAGTTTTACCGCCGGTAACTCGATCATGCCCCACAGCAGGCTCTGTAAGAAACAGGGGGGGCCCCTCATGAAGGTGCTGCTGGGGACGCATTAATGTAGGAGAGGCTATTGGCATGGAAACTCCTGAACGACAAGCCGAGAATTAATCCAGCGGCGATCTCTACACCTGGAAAGGAGATGTTATATCCCCCCAATCAAATTTTAAAAAAACAGATCAGGAATACTTTATATATATATATATATATATATATATATGGGATAGAAATGAGAAATACCATGCCTTTGTATTGTAACTTGTTAATGTGGTTGCTAAGGATGTCAAGAGTATCCTGCATGTGCCATAAAGGTGCAGACAAACAACATGATGTCACAATTGCAGTTAAAAGATGGCCGCCCACTATGGACATGCACGAAAGAGGAGCAATGTTCTGTTATCCGTTTTTTTCAGCAGCGAAGGGGTGAAACCTGTAGAAATGTATCGGCGAATGAAGATACAGTAAGGTGATGTATGCCTTTCATTGATTAGAGAACATTGCTCCTCTTTGGTGCATGTCAATAGTGGGGCGGCCATCTTTTAACTGCAATTATGATATGTTATTTGTCTGCACCTTTATGGCACATGCAGGATACTCTTGACATCCTTAGGAACCACATTAACAAGTTACAATACAAAGGCATGGTATTTCTCATTTCTATCCCACTTCTAAGGTTTTCATTTGAAGCCCTCTCGTATTATGATATAGGAAAAAAAGAAAAGTCTAGTAACAATACCCCATATTAGATACAGTGATAAAAAAAAAATCTAGAAACAATACTCCATATTAGAAACAGGAATAAAAGAAAAGTCTAGAAACAAAACCCCATATTAGATACAGGAATAAAAGAAAAGTCTAGAAACAAAATCCCATATTAGATACAGGAATAAAAGGAAAGTCTAGAAACAAAACCCCATATTAGATACAGGAATAAAAGAAAAGTCTAGAAACAAAACCCCATATTAGATAGAGGAATAAAAGAAAAGTCTAGAAACAAAATCCCATATTAGATTCAGGAATAAAAGAAAAGTCTAGAAACAAAATCCCATATTAGATTCAGGAATAAAAGAGTGAATATCTCATTCTTGATTGGATCAGAAGAAGAAGATTTTAGTAATGGCACAACAACTTCACATAAGTGACTCTCACATTTAGAGAACAGAGGTCCACTGAAAGAGTATCTCCCTCCGGGGGAGTCAAAGTCTGGGTCGGCTGGAAGCCCACTGCTGGATGAACTCCGTGAGTCTAGGCTGCGAGTGTCTAAGGTGCCCTCGGAACTGTGGGACATCAGGGAGTTGAGGGACAACTCATTCTCCAGGCGTCTCATGGCTGATCTTGGAAATGTCTGGTGTCCTAAAAAAATCCAGAATAAAACTGTGAATGCATATAGTCACTATTATAGAAATATGATCACCAGAGTGGCACTAGGTTTGAAATGAACAGAACCAATGTCACCTATCAAGCATGCTGCAAATAATGACTAAACAGGGTTATCCATGGGGCTAGCAAGTAATTGAAGCCATCATTGCAAATTATTGGATACAGGCTTCCTGTAAAAGGTCCACCTGTAAACGTGACCCTATGCTTCACTTGAAGCAAACAATGTGAATGAATCAATATAAATAGTAAACAAATATCATTAGGTATTGTTAGCAGTGTACTCATTCTTTTGTCAATTACTACCCAATTACCAATCCATTACAAAATGGCAATAGATGACTTGTACCTTCTTACCTTCCCCTACCTCTCAATTTGTTGAAGCATATGTCCAACACCTTCATTTGGCTTACCCTAATCAACTTTTAGTAAAGCTGATTCCATCCATCTGTTGATGAATAGGTAGGTCACTGTATTTCTTCTTCTTCGTTCGTTCTCAATCTCCCACTACCAAACCCTGAAAGGTCTTAAGTAGCAGAATGTAGTCCAGAGAACGGAATGCGTTGTGTCGTAGTTTACAGCTTGGCTACGATATTTGCACCTTTCGGTCCAACACATCTGACTTCAGCAAGCATTTTTTGAGTACCGGGTTAGCATTCCCTCTTCGATCCCTTCTCCTTAGCCTGTCTGCCCTGCTGCAGCCTGTTATCCAGGATCACCGCATGGAGGTGTAGAAGGGTCTTGGCAGCTCTGGTTCGCTGGCCCTGATGCTAGCAGTCAGCTATGGGTCGCTGACCACTGCAGCTCTTGCGCTGCTCAGCATCTTGATCCCGGTCACTGTATTTGACTTACATTAACCAACTTTTAGGAAAACCTGATTACAGTCATTTGCAGTGTGCTTGTACAGCAATGATTTTTACATTGTGGGGTTGCCAACCACATGTACAATGTTCTTCAGTTGTCTCTTTCGACATGTAAGGAAGGAAACAATGCTGAAATTTTGTCTGCCCGGGAACAAGTCTGATCCGAAAGCCTCTCCTCCATCATACAAGCTTGCAAAGCGAAGTTTATATTTCTATAATTATACAGATTAACTGGCATATCGAAGAATCAATTTTTGTCTCTCTTGCAAATGCATGGCAAGCCTGATAACATGTAAACATTAACATATATTAAGTGAAAAGTCAACAATTTAATTCCTCATAATAATCTTAGAATAATCAAACAACTGGTTCAGTTTATAGCAGTGACCCTCAAGCTGAGTAAGTAATTAGTTGAAATTTTTTTTTTTTTTAACGACTCATTCATTTATTACAGTTTTAAAATCGATCAACATTTTCTATTGCTATTAAATTGGTTAAACACCATATAAATAATCCAAGTAAAGGTATATATTCTAATATAGACAGAATTCAAGATTTTCAATATTACATGCATATTATCCGGAATGCATCTTGATGAGTCCAACAATATTGGAATTGAAGGAATGATTTTCTGATATATGGTGAAAAGGGTGGACGGACTAAAAAATTTTGAAGACCCCAAGATTACAGAAATCATTGCTTACGGTTTTGGACACTTGGTGATCATGTGTTGGCCGAAGAGTGCTGTAAGAGTGAAGAATGTGCAGCAGATAATGTGAAGATGGGATATGATTGAGAAGTACTATATCATTGAAGCACAGGGACCAAAGATGTAGCAGATGTAGCTTTGACGATTGTCTAGAAAAGGACGCTGTGTCGTGGTTTACTGCAAGGCTGCGATATCTATGCCTTTCAGTCCAGCACATCAGGTTTCAATTGGTTTTTTCGGATACTGAATTTGTTGTCCCACTGTGATCTCCCTTTTCTTAGACACTCTACACAAATGCAGTCTGTATCCAGGGCTGTGGATGACTGAGAGGACAAAGAAATGGTACATGGCAACTCCTGGAACTTCTTACCATTACTTTTGCCTTCAATCGCTGACTCCACCTGAGCGCCTTCAAAACCACGAGGAAAAGTACCAAAGTGTTTGCGACCTGTGGATGGTAAGTAACAGAAATCAAGGTCAAGGTAGTCAAATAACATTTACTGCCACTGGGATGAAGTGTACATCAATGTGTTTTAGTTTTAGTCTTTTCTAAAGGGAGAGTAACCAGTTCACTTACTCTCTCTGTTATGCATTAGTGTATTTATTTCATTCTAAGACACCATTTTTGTTCCTAATTAAACATCTATAAAGTCAGGATGTGTTTGAGAATCAATGGCATCTTACAAACGCTGTCAAAAGACAGTTGTCTGTCTATGGTGTCAGGGGCGGCATTGACATTGTCTAATGCATGCACAAATTTGGTAGCGAAACTTCCTGTGTTTGTCTTTAAACTTAACGTCTTTATACTGACTCAGGGATCAAGATGCTGAGCAGCGCATGAGCTACATTGGTCAGCGACCCATAGTTGACTGCTAGCGTCAGGGCCAGCGAACCAGAGCTGCCAAGACCCTTCTACACCTGCACGTGGTGATCCTGGATAACAGGCTGCAATAGAGCAGACTGGCTAAGGAGAAGGGATCGAAGAGGGAATGCTAACCCGGTACTCAAAAAATGCTTGCTGAAGTTGGATATGTTGGACAGAAAGGTGCAAATATCACAGTCAAGCTGTAAATATCACAGTCAAGCTGTAAATTACGACACAACGCATTCCATTCTCTGAACTACATTCTGCTACTTAAGCGCTTTTAGGGTTTGGTAGCGGAAGATTGAGAACAAAGCCAAGCCAAGCTATACTGACTCTGCAGAGTCTGTATACATCCAGTTTCTTTTACTTCACTTGATATAATAACTATGGGCATTCAATCTATTCTTGAATGCATTAATTGACCCTGCCTCTACTATTTACTGTGGCAATGAATTCCAAACATTCACTACTCTCTGACTAAACAAATATTTCCTAATATCCAATCTGGACCTTTCTGTAATTAATTTGTAGCTGAGCCCTCTTGTTCTTGTAGGCGATTATATTTTGAAAAAAATGGTTTATGCGTCCGTGTTTACTAAATCAGAGGTACCTCTTTAGATCAATCTTCAAAGAGGAGCTGGAGAAGAGACGATGACCATTAGCAGTTGAAAAATGAAAAACTATGGTGATCTCGAGAGAAGAGAACAGATATCACATAATACTGGGTAAACAGCCTTTGGAACAGGTCAAGCAGTTCAAATACCCTGGGATAGTAATAAACAAGAAGAGTTGTCTTTGCGAAGGGCAGCAACTGGTAAACATTTTCATGCCATAAATACAGGATTCCCCAGCAAAAGTGAAATAATTAAAAAAACTAAGATGGCTGTATACAACTCCATCTATGTACCAGTTTTGACTTATGGATGTGAATCATGGACAATGATAACAACCAAAAAATCCAGCTCCAAGCCTCAGAAATGAGATGTCTAAGGAAGGTGGTCCAAGTAACAAGAGGGGACAAGGCCTGCAATCAGGCAATACGACAAGATCTAGAAGCACTGTCATAGATTTTCTCATGGTATGACTACTTCTACAAGTCAACCCAGCTGTAAATGGGTACCTGGCAAAGTCAGGAGATAATTTTTAAGCCACTAAAGGAGTTATGGAGTTAATACTCTGTAGTGAATTGGACTGAGCCCAGATGAGAGCATAAAATGAAGTTGGTTTTATGAGCCATTTTAAATTTTCCAGGAACACACAGATATTGAATTCCGAATGCTGTCGTAAATGTGAGTGGAGCTGAGGATAAGCTCACAAACTAAAACGAATTTTGCAAAAAGTGTGTGTCTTAAACAGTCTCTGACCATGAAGCTCAACTCTTGGGTTTCCCGCAAACATGTTGTCACTAACAGGAAAAATTGTGATAAGTGATTCTCCGGCCCCGTAGAGCCAAATACTTTCGGTAGATGACTCCATTTACATGGAAGACAAGTCGAGAAGGAAAACTGACTCCACATAACCTGTATCCTCATATCACCTGTATCCTGACTGGTAGACTAGGGAGAGTTAAACCCCAAAAAATATCTGCAGAAAGAGGATGTACCAGTCCGGCAGCAAAATCTGGCCCTTCAAAGAACTAAAATAAAAACAATACACATACACACAAAATGAAAGAACACACAGATGTACGCAAACACATATGTGAACATAATAAATAATAGTTGCCCATCGCAAGTGAAGACGGTGACAGCACGAGACATGCATTCAGATGGGACTGCATATGATTGTACAGTGCAATCCAAGCGCAAAGAAATTTACGGCATTCGGACAGCATCAGAGAGTGGGATATCTTGCATTCTGTCCTTTTGTGCAGCTCGCTTTTTCTGTGTCTCAGTAATGTTTCTTTTCTTAACGATGTGAGCATCACGTGTGATGGCAGTGCGCCAGACTAAGGCATTCGGAACAAACAGTTCCCAGGAAGTGACATCATTGGAGAAACTGTTCAAAAAAAGTTTCACAGATCTTTGTATCATTTCTTCTGTCTCCCTATGCGAGCTTTGGCTTGTCCTGAGTTCACCATACAAGAGTTGCTTAGGAAGGTGCTCATCTGACATGTGAACAGCATGCCCAGTTGATCTGAACTGGGCTCTCTGCAACAGCACGTGGACGCCAGTGAGTCTCGCCCTGCTGAAGACTACAGAGTTGGCCACTCTATCCTGAGCAGTCTGAGGAGACAGCGCACATGGAAATTGTTCAGCTTCGTAACTGCCTGCTATAGACTGTCCAAGCTTCTCATGCATATAAAAGGGTGCTTAGCACAACAGCATGACACACCCTGATCTTGGTGGCAGCACTGATGCCTTACTTGCTTGCTCATATCGCTTTGGCAATCCTGTAGTGGAACTTAGAGTATATATTCACTTACACATGCAGACACAGAAACACACACTGGCAAACACACATAAACACTGAAATACACACACATGAACACACATAGACACAAAATCACATAAATGTAAACACACACATATGAACACATACATACAAACACACACTTATTAACACACTCATGAACAAACACACGCATATGAACACACATATGCAAACACACACAAACAAAGAAGCAATCACGTGCAACCACATACATATGAATGCACACATATGAGCACCAATATATGAATACAGACACAGAAACACACACACACAATCCCAAACAGACAAAGAAGGGGAAACACATGTAAAGATACACACATGTAAACACACGTATGAACACACACATTAACACACACATATGAATAAACACATATGAACACACACATATGAATACACACATATGAACACACACATATGAATACACACATATGAACACACACATGCAAACACACATATGAACACACATATAAACACACATATGAACAGACACATATGAAAACCCACATGGTAACACACATATTAACATACACATATGAACACACACATATTAACACACATGTAAACACATATTAACACAGACATGCAAACACAGACACACACACACACACAAACTCACTGCTGTCTCTTAATGGAAGCTCATCCTTTGAATTCTCAGACAAGACACTCCGCTTGGAGTCCCTTCTTCTGCCGTCGCTGCTGTGAACATATCAAATTTGTGATTACCAATATTCCTACCACATTGGACATAAGTCACATTGTGCTACACAGAATACTAATTGCACTCTGGGTAGACCCATAGGTGCTCAGTCTCTCTCAGAAAATAGTAAAGGGTATGGATATTGTTGGTTCCTGTAACCTGCTGGTTTTACACACTCCTGCTCTTTTCAAATGGTCATCTCTCCTCAGTCCTCAGCTTGTGACACACTTCTGAAATTTGTGGATAGTCAATCCATTGGTTACAGTGGCATAATCCTCACCCGAGTTGATCTTAGAGCAAATAGAATCGGATCACTGTTTCTTTCCTTGCATGTCATACATATAAGGTGACTAAAGAAGACTGTGCATAGACTTGGCAACCTCACCATGTAAAAGCCATGACTATAAAACGGGATTTCAAATGACTGGATAGAATCAGGTCCCCTCCGCCCCTATCTGACATCATGAGATATAAATGACATCATAAGATTATGCTTACATTATATAATTGAGCTGACATCATAAGATTATGCTTACATTATATAATTGAGACGGTATCATGAGATTATGATGACATAATGAGGTTGAGATGGCGATGACATCATAAGATTGAGATGGCATCATGAGACTGAGCCCACATGAGATGGATCTCACATCATGAGACTGAGCCAATAAGAGACTGAGTTGACATCATGAGATTGAGTTGACATGAGATTGAATTGACATGAGAGTGAGTTAACATTATGAGACTGAACCAACATGAGACTGAGTTGGCATCACGAGACTGAGTTGGCATCACGAGACTGAGTTGACATCATGAGACTGTATTGACAACATGAGACTGTGTTAACTCAACTTCTTTTATAATGGTTTATAAGACTGCAGAGAACTTGAAGACAACAGCCAACACAGCCTGACATAACCAACATAAAGGGACGATGAGTAGGACATAATGTCATGAAGAAACACAACATAACCTGATTGACATTGCATTGGAGCACACTGGAGGCGAGACAAGTGTGGAGTCCAAAGAAACACTGGCGGTAAAAAGTGTAGTTGTAAAGATGCTCTACAGAAATGACTAAAGTCTAGTTGTAAAGATGCTCTACAGAGATGACTAAAGTCTAGTTGGAGGGATGCTCTACACAGATGACTAAAGTCTAGTTGTAAAGATGCTCTACAGAGATAACTAAAGTCTAGTTGGAGGGATGCTCTACAGAGATGATTAAAGTCTAGTTTTAAAGATGTTCTACAGAGATGATTAAAGTCTAGTTGGAGGGATGCTCTACAGAGATGACTAAAGTCTAGTTTTAAAGATGTTCTACAGAGATGATTAAAGTCTAGTTGGAGGGATGCTCTACAGAGATGACTAAAGTCTAGTTGTAAAGATGCTCTACAGAGATAACTAAAGTCTAGTTGGAGGGATGCTCTACAGAGATGATTAAAGTCTAGTT
The DNA here is from genome assembly GCA_036924085.1 of Ariolimax columbianus. Classification (NCBI taxonomy): domain Eukaryota; kingdom Metazoa; phylum Mollusca; class Gastropoda; order Stylommatophora; family Arionidae; genus Ariolimax; species Ariolimax columbianus. The sequence continues at coordinate 40,836,026 of JAVGWX010000012.1, read as the reverse complement.
TTAAAGATGTTCTACAGAGATGATTAAAGTCTAGTTGAAGGGATGCTCTACAGAGATGACTAAAGTCTAGTTGGAGGGATGCTCTACAGAGATAACTAAAGTCTAGTTGGAGGGATGCTCTACAGAGATAACTAAAGTCTAGTTGTAAAGATGTTCTACAGAGATAACTAAAGTCTAGTTGTAAAGATGCTCTACAGAGATAACTAAAGTCTAGTTGTAAATATGTTCTACAGAGATGACTAACGTCTAGTTGGAGGATGCTCTACAGAGATGACTGAAGCCTAGTTGGAGGGATGCGCTACAGAGATGACTAACGTCTAGTTGGAGGATGCTCTACAGAGATGACTGAAGCCTAGCTGGAGGGGCGCTCTACAGAGATGACTTAAGTCTAGTTGGAGGGATGCTCTACACAAATGACTAAAGTCCAGTTGGAGTGATGTGCTACAGAAATGACTAAAGTCTAGTTGGAGTGATGTGCTACAGAAATGACTAAAGTCTAGTTGGAGTGATGTGCTACAGAAATGACTAAAGTCTAGTTGGAGTGATGTGCTACAGAAATGACTCCATCTCAGATTCTTGCTATGAGGGAAAAAACACAACAACAGTTAATTATAGGTAAATAAGGTGTACAAAGGTGAATACTAACTGTCCGCTGATGTAGCTGCTGTCGTTTGATGACAAGGAATCTGATATGGATGTTTCTCTGTGATGTCCGTACACGCCCTGGAATGAAACAGAATAGTTATTTCAAACAAAAGCAACTATTCTCAGCCTACACCTGCTCAGGTGTTGTATTGTTATTCGTGTGACCGACCCAGCAGCATACAAGCTCTCAACCCTTCAGCCAATGTCCAGTTGTCACATAATGTCCAGACACTCCTATTGTCCAGTCACCCGTATTGCTAATAATGTCCAGATAATTATTTTCTCCATATCATGTTTAAACACTCAAGATACATTAACAAAAGCTATACCTTCACAACCCTTCTTAACTTACCTTAACATCTTTATACTAATTTAGAAGACTGTAGAGAATGCCTAACCTTCGTCTGTCCCCAGATTCCATTTGCTTAATTTGTTCATCTCACATCCAGCCAGCAGAGACGTGCTTGTCTTCCTATCAAACTATAGTTAGTCCTTTACACATATAATTCTTGCTTGTGCTCTTGAAGCGGTGCTTTCTGTAGCCGTTGTTGTACTATAACATAATGTTATAACATAATACAAGCTGTTGAGTCACTTATATGTCAGATTGTTCGCACATCTCCGTTGTCCGCTCGCTCTACTCATCGTTCCTCAACGGACTCGTCTCGAAGTACGAGGCGTTCCCGTGAGGGGTCATTGTTTCCGTGACAGACGATTAGGGAAGATAGTGCTGGGGCTGACAACCTCACAATACAAAATCCATTACTATCGAAAAGTTGTCTCTGTTGTCTAGTATATAGTGTTTACTATTAGAGAATGGTGGGACTAGCTTTCTAATACTCTAAGATTGGGGCAGTTATAGATTGCACATGTTTGAATGCTATCAAATATGCTGATGATCAGGCTGTAGTGGAGCGTGTAGCCTAGTCGACAGTGAGCTGACTTGCTTGACTGGGATTACAGCGTGTTCGAGAACATGGACAGACCATTTCTCCAGTCGACCCAGCTGTAAATGGATACCTAACGTATGAGTTGGGGAATGCAAAAACAGCGAGGAAGGAACTGGATAACACTGCCTCACAAAGGCTGCGGCTTAGTACATGAAAAATTATCTTCATCCCCGACGGCAATAGTTGCTGTGGGACTGACCTACCAGACCATAGCCGAGGAGACTACAATAGTTGCTGTGGGACTAACCTACCAGACCATAGCCGAGGGTACTACAATAGTTGCTGTGGGACTGACCTACAAGACCATAACCGAGGAGACTACAATAGTTGCTGTGGGACTGACCTACCAGACCATAACCGAGGACACTACAATAGTTGCTGTGGGACTGACCTACCAGACCATAACCGAGGAGACTACAATAGTTGCTGTGGGACTGACCTACCGGACCATAGCCGAGGAGACTACAATAGTTGCTGTGGGACTGACCTACCAGACCATAGCCGAGGAGACTACAATAGTTGCTGTGGGACTGACCTACCAGACCATAGCCGAGGAGACTACAATAGTTGCTGTGGGACTGACCCACCAGACCATAACCGAGGAGACTACAATAGTTGCTGTGGGACTGACCTACCGGACCATAGCCGAGGAGACTACAATAGTTGATGTGGGACTGACCTACTAGACCATAGCTGAGGAGACTACAATAGTTGCTGTGGGACCGACCTACCAGACCCTAGCCGAGGAGACTACAATAGTTGCTGTGGGACTGACCTACCAGACCATAGCCGAGGAGACTACAATAGTTGCTGTAGGACTGACCTACCAGACCATAGCCGAGGAGACTACAATAGTTGCTGTGGGACTGACCTACCAGACCATAGCCGAGGAGACTACAATAGTTGCTGTGGGACCGACCTACCAGACCATAGCCGAGGAGACTACAATAGTTGCTGTGGGACTGACCTACCAGACCATAGCCGAGGAGACTCTACAATAGTTGCTATGGGACCGACCTACCAGACCATAGCCGAGGAGACTCTACAATAGTTGCTGTGGGACCGACCTACCAGACCATAGCCGAGGAAACTCTACAATAGTTGCTATGGGACCGACCTACCAGACCATAGCCGAGGAAACTACAATAGTTGCTATGGGACCGACCTACTTAAGTCTAAATGGCAAATTCCTGCAGCCAAACGACAACCCAACCTATCTGGGAGTCACATTTGATCGGCGCATGACATGGAAAAGTCAGATTGAGAGAAACCGAATGAGAGCCAGAGAAAGAATGGCAATCCTGAGGAAACTTGCTGGCACAAGCTGGGGAGCAGACGAAGGCATACTAAAGAAACTGTACACTGGAAGAGTGAGACCAGTTCTCGACTATGGCATTGCGGCATGGACAACAGCAGCAAAGGCGAACTTCGATAAAGTTAGCAAACTTCAAAACCAAGCCATGAGAATTATAACAGGAGGCATGAAGTCAACGCCAATTGTAGAACTTGAAAAGTTTACAAAACTGCAATCCATGACCGATAGAAGAGACTGCAGAGCCCAGCTGCAGTCAGAGAAACTCCGAAGACTGACTGACCATCCAATGCACCAGAGACTAAACAATTTGGGAAATGGGAAACTAAAGCGGAGAAACTTTGCAGAAATAGCCAAAGCAAAGATGCACGAAGATCCCATAACGCACTAACAACACCAAAACCTATCACTACTGTACGAAAACCTACATGGAGGCAGGATATATTTCCAGAGGTGGTAGAAAATATACCAGGTATTGGAAACAAAAACTGCCAGACTGAAAAAGAAAGGAGAGATACTACCCTAAGCTTCATATCGAAAAGCTACCCAAGCATGGACTGGACCCATGCATACACCGACGGTTCTATAACAAACACTACACAGAACGGAGGGGCAGGAGCATTCCTGAACCTACCAAATGGCAGAAAAATAACACTGTCAGAAATGGTGACAGGTAAAAGGAATGAAAGCCATATAGTCCTGCTTACAGAAGCCCTGACCGTAGTTACAGCACTAAAAAGCCAGAAAAATACTGAACTTAATGATTTAAGAGCAATACTCTGTCAACTATGCCAGCAGTCCGCACCAAAAAGGGTAGTGGTACAGTGGGTCCCATCACACTGCAACATCCAAGGCAACGAGGAGGCAGGCAGACTGGCAAAAGAAGGTGCAAGACTACCACAAACAGATACTAGTATGACGTACGAAGAGTCAAAACGGCTTATCAAAGCCAGATACATGACCAAATGGGAAACCGAACATACTGGTTACACCAAAAACGATGCCTATTACCAGTTGAACCGAAGAGAGCAGGTCGTTGTCTTCAGACTTCGCACTGGCCACAATAGACTGAGGTACCACCTATTCAACAAATTGAAGATAGGTGGTACCGACGAATGCCCGTGCGGTACTGGCAAAATGACCGCTGAACATCTACTGCAAAACTGCCCGACATACGAGGACCACAGAAAGCAGATGTGGTCATCACCAGTGTCAACACTAGACAAGCTCTATGGCAGTATCGACAGCCTCAGGATGACCACTGCTTTTTTCGAAAAAATAAAGGTTGACGTCTGACAGCGTACGAAGAAGAAGATGAAGAAGAAGAAGAACTGGCATGTGGACGACGCAGTCTCCGAGTGCGGAGCCATTAAAGACAACGAACATTTGTACAACTGATCAAGAATGCAAGAACCATGTGCTTCGGCGCATCTCATCGCGGCGAATGAAAGAGGCTCCAGGACAGCAGTTTTCTAGCTCAATACTTTGCAAGGTTGCCGGTAAGTAGTCACCATAAGCAACATGTTTGACAGATTACAGTTGCCATACTCCGCCCTATGTCAATATAAACGAACAAAAAGACACGGCTACACAAAAACAATGATCTCCAACAAAGCCATGCTCAGGCGGTATAAACAAAATATACACATATAACAACAGAGCAGTAATCCTTTACGTTCGATAAGACAAATTCCTCGAAACTGCCTGCTGGGCCCCTGCGTGCCTCCTGTCAGACAATGAGCCTCAGCAGTACTTGAAGCTCTTATGGTCCCGCTACCCTACGGACAACCCATGTCAATGGTTTTACTAGAGTTAATCTAATTGAGTATTGCAGTGGGAGTCTTCAAGTAATTTTTAGTTATTATCAAAATATAGGTTAATTTTTAACTCTACGTACGTCATGTGAGGAACAGGTAGGCGAGTGTCCGAATGGTTGTGACACTGTCTCTTGAATAAAAGTGCAGGGTTTAAAACCTCGGTAAAGTCTAGAATGTGGTTTTTTCCCCCTTATCGGGAGTGAGGTACAAACATACTTTGCACACTTGTGTGACGACTGAGTGGGCTTTATTCTTCAGTCCCACGCATTTCACTGGCAGACCCCAGTAGTAGGAATAAACGCCGAAATGATCGTTTTAAATGAGTGTATACGGGACTCAACCCCAACGCTGCAGTCAATCTAGCTGTAAATGGGTATCTGATTTGCGGTTAGGGTAAGAAAAGGCTCGACGTCCTCTATTCCGTCTACCCAGCTTGACATGTGTACCTGATATACGTTTAGCTACTGCAAAGTAGAGAGGAAGGCAACTGCTGATGCCACCAAAGAAAATGATGAGACGCATTGCAATAAACTATCTTCACCCTTCTAGCCATTTCACATCCGATATCTCTCTCAGAAAGGTTCACTTTCTTCCTATCACTTGTCTCCATCTATCCTTTCATCGTCTCGGCCTCTATTACGAATTGATTAATACCTTCAACTACGTCCTCTGCATTTCCTCTCACACCAAATGCTGTCGGAACTCACTCCCTTTATTCCATAGCCTCTTTAATGAGAGCGAGGGCTTACCACTCAATGCCCACGAAATGATCGACTTCTATCGCAAGCGTCTCTCATCTAAAGCACCTCTCACTTCCTCCCTCCAGAGGTTCTTACTATATCCAGCAATGACTCCATTACTCCTGCTCACCGCTCTCCTTCTGACCGTGTAAAACTTGTCCTTACCTACCATCCTCACAGCTCCTCTGTCTGGGATATTTGATTCCGCCATCTCCCTATCCTTCATTTATATTCCTTCATTCTTCGGGTATTTAACAATCCTCCCCTTGTTACCATACAAACGGGACAGAAACCTGAGGGACTTGGGTCAGAAGTTGAATGTACACTAGCCCCTATAGCCACCCGGGGGACCATGCCCTTGAAAAACAAAGGTAACTGTGTTACCTACCCAGGTGTCATCTAAACACGTTCAGCCACCTTCCCCAAGTACTGCTTGATTTCAAAGAGGGATTCTCCCGCAAGTCCTGTAACCCAATTCATTTTATCATTTGTTTCCTGCGCGATGCGATATACATCGAGGTGACTGGTTTGGAACTGTGTGTGCGATTCCAACAACACCTCAATGACATTTACAAGAAGTGTGGTTCTCCTATCGGCAATCACCTCATTTGTCCTGGGAGTCAGGGAAAGATTGGTGTCACAGACATCGTCTCCTGCTCCTCTAATGATCAGCATCGTTTGGAGCTAGAGAATAGGCATCAGTCGCACGACATCAACATTTTCCATATCTTTACCTAGACGTTATCTAATCCTACTTTCCTTCCTTCCGTCAATTTGCCTTTTTGCTCCATGTTTCCCAGTCCTTTCCCGTTTGGCTTCTATCGGCTTATCCGGCCTTACCACTTCAGCTTCCCGGCTGACGAGTTCACTGGCGTTATACACTGGTATTAAACCAGGCATGTTTAATATATGTTGCCAGGTAGCCGAAGGTTTGGATACGAAACTCGATTTTTTAAATTTTGCCTGGACAGCGGCTGTTAAGCATACTCTCTTTTATTTCTAACTATTACCAAAAGATTTTTATCGTGCTAGAAACTGAACATGGGAGTCCGATTTCACTACCCAGAGAGCATAGGAATTTATATCAGAAAATTCACGTGAACAAATTCCGGTCTCAACTGTGATTCGAATCCACGACCTCCGGTACCCGAGGAGGACACCTTACCTCGAGACCACTAAGGGCCCCCCCCCCGCCCCTACCCCAAACCCCCTATTAACGAGTCATCAAGATATATCCCACTGTTGTTGCTGTTATGGATTAAGCAACATCCGGGCTCTCGCCCTTCTGCCCAATGCCATGTAATGTTATCTGCGCGCGTTTATCAGTTGTTGTCTAGTGCCACACAAAGTGTTCCATTTATCTGGCCTTGGAGGAACAAGCATTTTCCTAAAATCGTTGAGCGCTGAGCACTGAAAGAGATGATGATCAACGGTTTCATATGGATGTGCACGCACTCTGGAGTATGTTGTGGTCGGATTCTAAGTACATATCATACTTGTCACGTGTTCAAATCTCTTTTTAAAGTAATAATCTATTCTTCCATGATGTGTTAGCTCATATTTTTATTGTCGTATTGTCCCTGGTGAAGGTAGCAAGGTAGAAATCGTTCCTGTTTTCGCGCCTAACCACGTGTCTGCTCTATGCTTTTTTTTTTACACGTTAAATCTCTAACAAGTCGTCTCCTCTTCCATTGTTATTAGTAATGCCTTCCCCATTTATCGCTTACCCTGTGCGCTCGAACCTAGCGTTAGGTAAAGTTATATGTGAAAGCTTTTTTTTTTTTTCTTTCGCAAAGTGTTTGCCTCTGTATTCTACTGGCGGAGGTACGGCCTTTTTCGCCAAGGGCCGCAGCCTTTTAGGCGATATTAGGGCGTGTTACTAGTGATTGGATGCATGTGTGCGTCTGTATGTACCTATGTTAGTTAGCGTGCTCTAAGAGGGAAACCCAACCAAAGTGCAATGGAAGGGCCTCAAACTGGGGTCGCGTATGAAAGTTGTGGAAGAGTGTGATTGTTGGACAGAGTAAAATTAAACAGAGTGTGAGGTAAGACCAGGCTTCCTGCGAGTGAGGACATCCTTTATACCTGCCAAATTGCCCCCCCCTCCCCTCTTTCCGTGTTTCACTTCCCACCACTACCTCGCCTCCCCCAAACCAACAGACACAACAAGACAAAAGCAATGATCCCCAGTCAAACTAGGCCTTGACGGAAGAAACCAAAAACCAAATAAAATATCAGAGGCCTAATCTCTCTGAACAGATAAGGCAAATTCTTCACACCTTCCTGTGTATCTCCTGTCTGCCAGTAGTAACACGAACCTTTTAGACTTTACTATTTGCATTTTGATTACATTTCTCTCTCCAAAAACACTACTTTGAACTGGAAGAATAAAATGTCGCATTCGATTGGCTGCTAGAATGAACGAGCGCATGGTCTCGGTTTTAGAATGAAAGAGCGTATGGTTTCGGTTTTAGAATGAAAGAGCGTATTGGCTCAGTTTTAGAATGAAAGAGCTTTTTGGCTCGGTTTTAGAATGAAAAAGCGTATGGTCTCGGTTTTAGAATGAAAGAGCGTATGGTTTCGGTTTAAGAATGAAAGAGCGTATGGTCTCGGTTTTAGAATGAAAGAGCGTATGGTCTCGGTTTTAGAATGAAAGAGCTTTTTGGCTCGGTTTTAGAATGAAAGAGCGTATTGGCTCAGTTTTAGAATGAAAGAGCGTATTGGCTCAGTTTTAGAATGAAAAAGCGTATGGTCTCGGTTTTAGAATGAAAGAGCGTATTGGCTCAGTTTTAGAATGAAAGAGCGTATGGTCTCGGTTTTAGAATGAAAGAGCGTATGGTCTCGGTTTTAGAATGAAAGAGCTTTTTGGCTCGGTTTTAGAATGAAAGAGCTTATTGGCTCGGTTTTAGAATGAAAGCGCATTAGTGCCGGGTTTTGGAATCAATTTTCGCATATAAAAAAGGATTTCTTTTGGAATGAACGGGTGCGTTTTTTTATGAACAGGGGTTTTCTAGGTGCTTGTGCTACGCTTGACTTCATCTGCGTGACGCTCACTACTACGGGAATCACGTCGATCCCCCACCTCCTCAGTCAGACTGCCATGAAACAGCCTGTTTTTATGGAGAACTGTGTGGAAGTCAGGTGGGGGTCTTGTCAATATATTTAACCTGACCCTGACTAGCATTGTCTGATCAGTATATTTTACCTGACTCTGACTAGCATTGTCTGATCAGTATATTTTACCTGACTCTGACTAGCATTGTCTGACCAGTATATTTTACCTGACCCTGACTAGCATTGTCTGATCAGTATATTTTACCTGACCCTGACTAGCATTGTCTGATCAATATATTTTACCTGACCCTGACTAGCATTGTCTGATCAGTATATTTTACCTGACCCTGACTAGCATTGTCTGATCAGTATATTTTACCTGACCCTGACTAGCATTGTCTGATCAGTATATTTTACCTGACCCTGAATAGCATTGTCGGATCAGTATATTTTACCTGACCCTGACTAGCATTGTCTGATCAGTATATTTTACCTGACCAGCATTATCTTATCAGTATGTTTTGCCTGACCCTGACTAGCATTGTCTGATCAGTATATTTTATCTGACACTGACTAGCATTGTCTGATCAGTATATTTTACCTGACCCTGACTAGCATTGTCTGATCAGTATATTTTATCTGACACTGACTAGCATTGTCTGATCAGTATATTTTACCTGACCCTGACTAGCATTGTCTGATCAGTATATTTTACCTGACCAGCATTGTCTTATCAGTATGTTTTGCCTGACCCTGACCACAATTGTCTGATCAGTATATTTTACCTGACCAGCATTGTCTGATCAGTATATTTTGCCTGACGAGACGTTAGTTTCCTCTCCTCGCCCTGTGATATACGAAAAACCACTACATACCCGATACCAGCAATAATTTATCAAGAATGAAGTTATTCATCCATGGGATCGGAAAAGAAGAATAAGAATAAGAAGAACAGCAGAAGAAGATGAAGAAGACTAAGCAGATGAAAAAGCAGATAAATTATAAACATTCAGGTACCACTCAGCTTTTACCTGCCCGTTCCGTACTAACAAAGGTATGCAACGGTCAGTATAAACAGATCGCTATTTGTTATAGACTTCTTGAGCATTCATCCAGCCTCAGGATGACCGCTGCTTTTTTTTCGAAAAAATAAAGATTGACGTCTGACAGTGTTCGAAGAAGAAGAAGAAGAAGAAGAAGAAGATTCACCAAGAGACTTCCGGCTGCTCTTCGCCCTCTCACTGTGGGTTCCTCCAATCCAGAACATTCTGGCCATGCTGTTAATTTTCTTTCTAAGGGCGTGCCCAGTCCATCTCGACTTTCTCTCTTCCCAATCTCCAATTGTGCTAGTGATTTTATCATGATCTTGGTCACACAAGAGTGCTTTTATTACGTACTGCCATCTGATACAAAGTATGGCGCCGAGTCATGTTTTAGTGAACCATTCACTATCAACCTCATACATGTTTATTGTGGTACATTTCACCTCGAGGTTATGAGTAAGCCCAGATTGCAGTGAAAAGAAAGGCAAACGCAATGTTAGGTATAAAAATAAATAGTAAACATAGGAGCTTGGAAGTGATAGCCAAACTGTATAAAGCTTTAGTTAGGCCTATATTGGAGTACTGTGTATAGGTGTGGAGTAATTATCGTAGAGGGGATATAAACATGCTGGAAAGGATATAAAGAAGAGCGACACGGCTGATTGTGGGATTCCGGAAGGTTATGAGGAAAGACTCGAGGTGGTTGAATGCAGGTTTATATCCTAATCAAGGGAAATGATAAATTAGACCACGACATATTCTTTTCTGAAAAATACATCCGTCTACAAGAACAAGAGCGCACAGCTACAAAGTAATGAAAGAAAGGTCCAGATTAGATAAAAGGAAATATTTTTTTAGTAAGAGAATGGCGAGTGCTTGGAGTGCATTGCCACAGGAAATAGTGGAGGCAGGGTCAATTAATGCATTCAATAATAGATTGGATGCGCATAGTTATTTATAAATCAAGTGGATGTAAAATAAACTGTTAAGACTCTGCAGACGTTAAGTTTATGTTAAGCTATCCATCTTCACTTTTCTTTCCGTAGTCTCCGTGTGTTTTTGGTTGTTTTCGTGTTTCACTTTTCTTTGAAGAGGGTAAAAAAGCATAATGTTATGGCAGGAATCCTGCAGCAAAGTGCTTGTTAAGCTCTTGCAGCTCTGATTGCCGAACTATTAGTTTTACATTATGCTGCTGCTTGCTACTCGGATAACCATCTTCAGTCATCTGTAAAGACATGCATGGCCGGTTAAAAAAGTCATATTCTTCGAGTCATGACCAATGCAGATTCTGAAAGTGGTACCATCAAATACGAGGCGTGTTCAAATGAAACCGGACCTAACTGCACTAAGTGAACATACGTACGATGCGCATGATGATTTCTGGTGTAAACAGCACATACCAAGCTGAAGGATGTCGACAAGTTGACATTCATCGCAGAATGCTGGCAGTGTAGGGTGACAAAAGTGTGTCGAAGACAACAGTGAAGAACTGGACAACGATGTTTAAAGGACGTGAGTTAACGAAAAATCTTCAGAGAACAGGTCAGGCGCATATTGTTGTGTCAGAAGATGCAATCGCCAAAATTGATGCAGCAATTCTGGTGGACCGTCGCCGGAGCTTACGTTCGTCACACTTTTGACACCATACACTGCCTGTATTCTGCGATGAATGTCAACTGGTCGACATCCTTCAGCTGTTACAAACCGAATCCCCGCTCGCTGATCAACTCTGGACGGATTCCGTCTGACACCCGCCATATTTTCAACGGTCTGCTGAGGCAACTATGAGTCTGAAGATAATGACATTTTGCAAACGTGACGGTTGGTATGTGCTGTTTACATCAGAAGTGACGTCATCATGGACATCGTACGTATGTTCACTTGGTGCAGTTAGGTCAGGTTTCATCTGAACACGCCTCGTACTTTCCGATTCACTAGGGGTCACCACTGCAAATTAGCCTACTTGCAGGGAGCATGTGACAAACCGTGCCTATGATCTTTCAGTAGTGGTTTCTACGGCACTTCATGCCATTGCAAAGAGTTTCCCCTGTGGGTTCCACATGAGTGTTGAAAACTATTATTGAGATTTAGTGTGCTAGATGACAGCATGATTTGTTGTAAAATTCAGGTCAAGGTCAGGTCAGGTCATCCCGTAATCGGTAAGTTCGTTGGGACACCCATGATGACTCAGTGGTCTCAAGGTAAGGTGTCCGCCTCGGGTGCAAGAGGTCGCGTGTTCGAATAACGGTGGAGATCTATATTTTTTTCACGGGTATCTTTTAGTAAAAGTTCCCCTGATCTCTAGGTAGTGAGATCGGACTAACCGTATTCAATGTCGAGCACGATAAAAATTCATTGGCAGTTGGAAATCAAACAAGTAGGCTTAACGGCCGCTGCCCGGACACAATCTAAATAAAAAATCTACACAAGTGATTTGTACCTTTCCCCATGTGGTTTGTTAAGAGCAGTTATAGATGGAGCCTAACTGGCTGTAGGCCTAATTAGCTCTAATGTTTGAGTCTATTAAGATTGGCTCGCACATCGGTAAAAACCAAACTCCAAGAAACTGGTTGTACTCTGTAGTCTTCTAAACCAGCATAAATACGTTAAGTTAACCCCCCCCCCCCACAACCCCATGCCACCCCTCTATGTTATCGGTCGCTGTCTGTGCCTCTTCTCGTATGAGATTGGTCCGTTCTTTTATGTTGTCCCCTCATCTCTTTTTGGGACAACCTCTATGTCGTCCGCTTTGCCCCTTTCAGTGGAGGATCGTATTTGTAGACCGTTTGATCTTGATATATGGCAGTACCAAGCGAGTTTCCGTCTTTCGACCGTTGCCAAGAGGTCCTCAAACGGCCCTATTACTGTTGTAATTCTTTCTCGTACTTCTGTCCAATTAAATTCAAACATTATATCCACTTAATCTACCAAATAATCCACAGTGTGAACTTTTGATATGGATACAGGTGCCAATTTTGTGGTCAATCAATGAATTCCGATTGGATTTGACACTGCTATGGTTCAATTGATTCACAAAATGAAGTTTTAAAATCAATACTCGGTCTAGCGTGGGAGTGTGTGGCGTCGCACGAGAGGGCGGAGCGGGAGTATGTACAACAAGCGGGCTACAGTAGCTATAAGTATTCACTCTACATCATTTGCTGAGGGTGAATGAACACGCTTGTGTGCAGTGATTAGTGATGTCGATTCTTGACAGAACAGAAGTCTTTTTCTCTCACCAGTACCTAACAGTCGAGTGTGTAGCCTAGTCGACAGTGAGCTGGCTTACAGACTGGGATTACAGCGTGCCAGGAGTTCGAGTTCATAGACGGAAATAAAAACATCCGGGTCACGGTGCGTGTCTGGTACGACCGCTCTTCCAGTCTACTCAGCTAAAAATTGGTTACCTGACGTATGAGTTGGGAAAGGTAAAAACAGCAAGGCTTAGTACATGAAGAATTATCTTCATCCCCGACGGCAATTGTTGCTATGGGACTGCCCTTTACCTTAAAACACAAAACAAACCAAATCGTGTAGATACCAGTACATGCTCTGTGCCGAAGTTTGATGCTGGATCCGTACCTCCGCACTCTCTCGCTCCATCACCTTTCCCAAAGCAGAATTCTTCATCAAAGAGGGATTCACATGCAATTCCCGTAACCTCATCTATTCTATCATCTGCCGCCAGTGTGGTATGACATACATTGGGGAAACTGGTGTGGAACTGCGTGAGCGTTTCCGCCAACACCTCAATGATATCCGCAACCGCACTGGTTCCCCAATTGCCAGCCACTTCAATGGTCCTGAGCACCGGGGAAAGGCTGACGTTAATGTCTCTGGTCTAGTTTCTTGCTTTTCTTACGATCGTCATCGATTCGCCCTTGAGAACAGACTTGTCTCCGGCATGGGTTGCCTCAAACCGCATGTCATTGATATCTTCCATACCTTTTCTTAAAATCTCATACTGGTCCCAAACTATTTGGCCCCTCCCCCCCATCTTATATTAGTTCCACCCCCTACTCCTTATATCAATCTATCCCATCCCCCCCCTCCCCAGGCTTATATCACTTTCTTTTTGTTCCCCCCACTTGAATCACTATTTTGCCTTTTCTATATTTGGCCGCAACTGGCTTATCCGGATTTTCCCCCTTCACTTCTAACGCTCTACTGGCCACCTTATTTGGCCGCCACTGGCTTATCCGGATTTTCCCCCTTCACTTCTAACGCTCTACTGGCCACCTTATTTGACCGCCACTGGCTTATCCGGATTTCCCCCCTTCACTTCTAACGCTCTACTGGCCACCTTATTTGGCCGCCACTGGCTTATCCGGATTTTCCCCCTTCACTTCTAACGCTCTACTGGCCACCTTATTTGACCGATGTCCTTTATTGTCAGTCGAGCTTCCTACCCAACCAGTCGCGACGCCAAACTCTATATCAGATAAATATACTATTTTTTCCTTTTTTGTTGATTTGCTAGTACAGCTTTGTTGTTATTTGTTGTCCCTGAAGAAGGTTTATTGGTCGTAACGTAGGTTTTGTTTGTGTTCTCGTCTCGGTGCGGTATCTGACCATACCCATTAAAAAATTTTGATTAAACTTAACTTTAAACATTTTTTTCCACTAATTTTTTTCATTACATACATCCACAGTACCACCGCAGCCTCGCCTTATTTTAACAAAAAGCGCAGAAGAGGCAAATAATCAAGAGACTGGTGGAAGAATAATATTTTACCTTGGGGGCAAAGTCTGTACAAATTGCTCCGCCGTACTGATAAGAGGTACACAAATCTGACCCATGCTTACAAATGCCCTAAATACCTTTTCCAGATAACTTGGGTGTTAAAAAATAATATTAAGTCGGTGACTTGCTAAAGTCCCGTTGAAGGAATGTTTGACACAAAATAGTTGGGGTAACTAAATCCAAATCCCAGATAAGAAACTCGGATAAAATAAAGTGGGCGAGAGATAAGAAACGAACGCAAGTATTGTCAGCCAGAAGCGTAAATTGAGTGAACCGAGAGATATTATTTTTCAACGCAGGAGAGTATATTTGACGAGTGGTTCCCTACACGTGATCTGATCTCCCGTGCGGTCCCATGTTATTACGCGGTCTTTTATTACTGCCCTCAAAGACGGGGAATCAAGTGGTGGCAGAATGGTGTCACATATGCACAGAATCTAATCGAATAAGGGCACTGCTGCGTCATGTACTTGTCTGTAGTTGCTGAACTTAATGATACTTATCGGGCGTACTGGATTAATCAGGGCTGCCACGGTGCAGGATTTGCAGTACTTGATTCGGAAGGTACACAAGGCATGGATGTGGCTTGGCGGACATAGGGATTGAAATGTTCAGGGGGCTGTGTGGGTATTCTCTCTGAACATGATAGGGTTAACACCATTGAATGATTGGGCAGGCTGTCTTCGCAAGCACGCATTTTGGGCCTTTTTGATATGGATATGGCGGACATTTGAAATGGATAAGAGTCATAACACTGCGACACATAGAGAAACACTACCCAAGCAATGACTGGGCATTTGACGACTCGGCAACAACGCAGCAGAAAATGGAGGCGGAGGGGTATTTCTGAGCCTAACAAGCGGGATAGAGAGAAAGCTGTCAGTAGCAACTGGACAATTCTCAAGTAATTTCAAGGTAGAGGCATTGACAGCTGCAATAGAAGCTATGCTGTCAGACGAAAGCTAGGTTGTTCTTTTGGTAGATGTCCTGTCCGTGGTCACAACGCTAAAGAAGCAAGAGAAATACATACCTAAATGACCTAAGATCAGTACTCTGCCAACTGTGTAAGCAGTCCACAGTCAGAAGAGTCGTAGTACAGTGGGATATCATTCAATGGAACGAGGAGGCAGACAAGACTGTCTAAAGAAGGTGGAAGGTTACGACAACCAGATTCTAGTGTGACCTACTAAGAGTCCAAAAGGTTTATTAAGATCAGATACATGGACAAATTGGAAACAGAGCATACTGGCTATACACGAAATTATTCTTATTATTATTTGAACAGAAGAGAGCAGGTGGTGGTCTTCTGACTCCGCACAGGCCACAACAGACTGAGGTACCATCTATTCAATAAACTGAAGATAGGTGTTACTGACGAGTGCTCACGTGGTACTGGGGAAATAACCCATAAACATCTGCTGCAAAACGGCCAACAGTGCCAACACTAGACTAGCTGTATAGCAGTGGGCACATTCAAGTCCACGTCTGACAGCGAAAGAAGAAGAAGATTGTGTTGTGAGATCCACTCCTACAAAATGTAGAATCATTCATTTATCCTGGTAGCAATATTAACAAGGCAGGAGGTATAGATAAAGGTATCCAAATATGAATGCATCAGACGGAAGGAGTTCCTGAATACATGGGAGAACTTCAACAAAAATTAAGTCCAACAAAAAAGTCTTAGTCTTAGTCGACCTGTACTTCTACAGATCTGCTTAGACAGCTAGGCTCGAGCAGCTTAAAACTCCGCTGAGTTGTGACAAGTGTCGAGAAGGGTAGTTAACTGATGTGCGAGTCCATCTTAATAGACAAACACTAGATCAAAGTAGACCCGCGTCATATATGCTGCTCTTAACAAACGACCTAACCATGGCCGGTGTTATGCATGCCACACAGTCGCCTCGTACAACATGCTCTGTGTGTAGCAGTGGTGCTATTCTTGTCCTTGTCATACACAAAGAGGACTGAGCCTCAGGGAGGGGGGGGGGCAACAGAAGTGATACAAAACACTCTAAAAGTTTCTTTGAATAGTTTCTCCGTTTATGTTGCTGCCTGTGAGCTGCTTGCTCCGAACCGCTCAGCCTGGCACACTGTCATCACACATGGTGCTTGCTTCTGAGCAGAGATCCATTACGGAGGCGCAGGAAAGGCGAGCTGCTCGAAAGAAAAGAACGCAAGACTATCCAAATACAAATACCGTTCACGTGTGCCCTACGTGCGGTAGTCTGTCACGCTCAGATCTGACTGTACAGTCTTATCCAGTCACATCTGGATAAACACGTATGTCGCTGTCGCCATCTTCGCCACATGACAAACACGCACAAAGCTTAAACCCCGATCTGTGTAGAATAGTGTGAAATGGTATGATAATATCACGTGTTTTAACGCTATGATAGAGTCATATATTGAGTCTGACTTTACAATAATTTTGACCAGTGTAAACGTGTTTTAATATTTATAATATGGACTGCCTGGCGGTAGAGTTGCTCGCTTATAACTACTAAGGCAAGGAGTTCGATCTAAGTTATTGACACGTTTTAATCGACCCAGCTGTCAATGTGCACCTGACTTATTTTTAGGGAAGGAAATGCAGATAGCAAGGCTAACTGCCGCCCCATTTTATAAAAGAAAAGACGTGGGCTAGCACAACATAGTCTTTAACACTTCATTCCCGACAGCTGTGTCTACTATGGTACAACTTTGCCTCTCTTTAACACTTCATTCCCGACAGCTGTGTCTACTATGATACAACTTTACCCCTCTTTAACACTTCATTCCCGACAGCTGTGTCTACTATGGTACAACTTTACCCCTCTTTAACACTTCATTCCCGACAGCTGTGTCTACTATGGTACAACTTTACCCCTCTTTAACACTTCATTCCCGACAGCTGTGTCTACTATGGTACAACTTTACCCCTCTTTAACACTTCATTCCCGACAGCTGTGTCTACTATGGTACAACTTTACCCCTCTTTAACACTTCATTCCCGACAGCTGTGTCTACCATGGTACAACTTTACCCCTCTTTAACACTTCATTCCCGACAGCTGTGTCTACCATGGTACAACTTTACCCCTCTTTAACACTTCATTCCCGACAGCTGTGTCTACTATGGTACAACTTTTCCCCTCTTTAACACTTCATTCCCGACAGCTGTGTCTACTATGGTACAACTTTACCCCTCTTTAACACTTCATTCCCGACAGCTGTGTCTACTATGGTACAACTTTACCCCTCTTTAACACTTCATTCCCGACAGCTGTGTCTACTATGGTACAACTTTACCCCTTTGTAACCTTATTGTCCAGGTTTCGGATTTCGTTCAACGTATTGTGCCTTTTTTAGGGTTTCTAAGGAACGCTTAGAGGCTACATATTCTAGGTAGTCACCTTTGTTTGCGACGCACTTCCAAGACGATCCAGGATTATCAGTCGGGACGGTCACGTGTGCATACAGTTGCTGCAGTGGAGTTATTTCGGTCACCGTTAACCATCGTGACTGCATGTGCACACTAGTCTCACGAGGAGGGGGAAGACTAACGTCTAGTCAGGCACAACATACTGATCGGACAAGTTAGTCAGGGTCAGGCACAACATACTGATCGGGCAAGCTAGTCAGGGTCAGGCACAACATACTGATCAGATATGTTAGTCAAAGTCAGGCACAACATACTGATCGGGCAAGCTAGTCAGGGTCAGGCACAACATACTGATCAGATTTGTTAGTCAGGGTCAGGCACAACATACTGATCGGACAAGCTAGTCAGGATCAGGCACACCATACTGATCGGACAAGCTAGTCAGGATCAGACACAACATACTGATCGGACAAGCTAGTCAGGGTCAGGTACACCATACTGATCGGACAAGCTAGTCAGGATCAGGCACAACATACTGATCGGACAAGCTAGTCAGGGTCAGGTACACCATACTGATCGGACAAGCTAGTCAGGATCTAGCACAACATACTGATCGGACAAGCTAGTCAGGATCAGGCACACCATACTGATCGGGCAAGCTAGTCAGGGTCAGGCACAACATACTGATCAGACATGTTAGTCAGGGTCAGGCACAACATACTGATCGGACATGTTAGTCAGGGTCAGGCACAACATACTGATCAGACATGTTAGTCAGGGTCAGGCACAACATACTGATCGGACATGTTAGTCAGGGTCAGGCACAACATACTGATCAGATATGTTAGTCAGGGCTAGGCACAACATACTGATCTGACATGCTTGTCAAAATAAACTGCCCAAGACCCCCACATCGACTTTCTTGCAGTCCTCCTTGGTAACCTGCCGTTATCATGGGAGTCTAGCTAAAGAGGTGGGGGATCGATGTGATCTCTGTCTCATGTGAGTAACAGGATGATGACACCAAGCATAGCAGAACCACCTTCATCAGCACGCCCGGGGAATGAGGAAAGCTGCCACAAACCGCCACTCAGTGTCATGTTCAGGGCGCACAAAAGAGTAAACTTACTGATTGGTGGTATTCAACAACATCAACAATGCGAGAGGACGGGGACGGGGAAGTTTGGGGGAGGGGGGGATGGGAAAATTCGGTTGTGACTAATGTAGGTTGTTGTTTGTTATTATTCTTGTATGTTATAGAATGATTGTACTTTCACGTTTTCTCGTATCGTCGTATCATATGTTCTATTACCATATGTTGGTGTATATTAACTGCTGCATTTCATGTCATTAATTATGAACTGGCAGATGTGCACCGGTTCACATACCTGGGATCCGTCATCAATGACATGCGCTATCTAGACCCAGAAATAGTCCCCAATTGGCAAAGCTGTTGCTACATTTGCTCGCATCACATCGCATGTTGGGGAATAACAGATACTAGCAATTAAAACCAAGGCCATTGTGTAGAGTGCATGTGTCGTCAGAACGCTCCTATATGGTTGCGATACTTGGACAACCTATACCAAATAAGAGCATAGGTTTAACATCTTCCATCTACGGAATTACGCGGGAAAGGGGGGGGGGTAGAGTGACAGAGGTGTACTCTGGCACCGGTCTCCCAAGCATGTACCCTCTCATTAGACAGCGAAGACTGGCTTGGTCTTGCTCGTCGCCTGGACGATGGTCGCATTCCCGAAGATGTCCTCAATGGACAGTTGGTGGATGGCACGAGGACAGTTGGTGGATGGTACGAGAAAAGTTGGTGGATGGCACGAGAACAGTCGGCCGACCACAGTTGAGGTTCAAAGATGTGTGTAAGCGTGATATGAAGGCCTTGGATATGAGACTGACATCCTGGGAAGACGAGGCTGCAGAGCGATCCAAGTGGAGATGTACCTCGACGGGCCACTTCTCGCTTAGTGAACAGAAGTTCTTGCAATACAGAGAAGTAAAAAGACAAAGCCCCAATGAGAGAGAAAACAAGAAAAGCTAAGAATATATTCTATTGCTAACCATTCCAAGTCGCATCACTTTTTAGTCAATCATGATTGAAAGGGGCTAATACTACCACATGTTATCGGTACAACTTAAGATTCACAGGTTCCATTATGGACATCATATAAGCCGGGTGGTTGGGATGCGTTAGCCAGGGAAGGTAATCCAAATAGGAGAAGGTACTCTTGACAACAAAACTACCTGCCGCCTTGTAGCTGAGACACTGGAATGTCAAAGGCCAAAGGAGAATACTGCACACAAGCAGTAGGAAGGCAATGGAAAACCACCGATGTGACATGGACAGACACGCTAATGAGGAGTTCAGAGAAACAGGCTTGCGAGAAAAGACTTCATGAAACATCATCCATCATCAAATCATTTAGTTCTAGGGGACGGCGTGGTCTAGTGGTTAAGTGACACGGCTCACAATCCGAAGGTGCTGGGTTCGCTCCCCAATCACAGCACCGACCATTACCCCGGGGAAGCAAACCCTTAGAAAATGCAGGGTGAAATAGACCCTTACATAAATTGCATGCCGAAGTCGGATGCACTGGGTCGACAGGCACACAATAAAAACATAGTGCAACTTACACGGCCATGGGGAATAGATAAATAAGGTGAACGCAAAAAAAAACAGAAAACAAACAAATGTTCTGTCTTTCAAGATGATCTTCATAAGCCCCCATGGCGTAGGTTGTGGTCCAAATAGGTCAGGCGTCATTTTGGTTTCTTTTGTAGTAACATAATTTCCTCTCACGCTTCCTCCGATATCCTTTCGTTTGATTTTCTCTCCGTCCAGCTCACTTTATTGATCTTTCGGTAACACCACATCTCAAAAGTCTCCAAACATTTCTCCACGCTTTTAATTAATGCCCATATTTCAGAACCGTACAACTCCATGGATCAGACATTTGTTCTTCGGAATTAATATGATTCATATTAGACAAACCATATGAAAATCATGGACATTATCCAATGTAGGATCACGAGACAAGCGTACTTTCAATGCAGGTTAGAAATATGGAGAGGATACAATGCGAAATAGACAGACAGAATGTTACCATACTGGATAGAGACAGTATGATCACATACGTCAGCCGGAATGGCAACTGAATGAATGAATCTTATTTAGAATCTCCCTGTGATAAATCGTATTTCCCTTAATCTCTAATCATCTTAATCTCGATGATTAATCTTTTCTCCTAACATAGTAAAGCATATGGTTGCCACTACAATATGCCCATTTTCACCAAGCCTGTATACAAATATTTGCAATGGCAGTTTCAATAACTTAACGTATCGTCTGTATACTGGTTTACAAGATTCTACAGAGCCTGTATACAACCAGTTTCTTGGAGGGTAGTTCATGGGAAGCAGATTTTTCCGTAAGGTTTACTCCCGAAGCTTTTCCCGTAAACAGGTGACCCACAAGGCAGCAGGATACATCCCATGTTGGTTAGCCCCCTGCTCAAGCTTGTCGCCCGTACAAGGAAGGACAGCAAGTTGCCTTAAACAAAAGTGGGTCGGCTTTTTCTAGAAGGAGTTCAACAAACCACGCCGTAGAATCAACATCCTGCTGTAACGCGAATACGACAATATCAGTGTTCCTCATTTGTCAAGAGGATTAGCAGCAAGGAAACTATATCAGTGGGCATATTTGAAACGGTAATACGTCTTCTATCATCGCAATTCGGATGGAACATTCTTGGAGACGGGAATAACGTAAACCGATATCCTGCGTGAAATTCATTTTTAAAAGCTGAATATGTAAAGCGTGTTCAAATGAAACCGAACCTAATAGCACCAAGTGAACACGTGTACGATGCGCGTGATGACGTCCCTTATGGTGTAAACAACACATACCAATCGTCAAGTTTACAAAATGTCATTATCTTCCAACTTATAGTTTCCTCAGTAGACCTATGAAAACACGGTGGGTGTGAAATGGAATCCGTCCAGAATTGATCAGCGAGCGCAGCTGAAGGATGTCGACCAGTTGACATTCATCGCAGAATGCAGGCAGTGTATCGTGGCAAAAGTGTGTCGAAGACAACAGTGAAGAACTGGACAACGATGTTTAAAGGAGGACTCTAGTTAACGAAAGATCTTCCGAGACCAGGTCAGGCGCACAGAAGATGCCATCGCCAAAATTGATGCAGCAAATCGGATGGACCGCCGCCGGAGCTTACATTTACTAGCATAGGAATTCGTTGTGTCGCTAGGGACAGTTAATATGGTGGTTAGCAAGAAACTGAAGTACCGGAAGGTGTTCACAATGCGCATCGTACGTATGTTCACTTGGTGCAGTTACGTCCGGTTTCATTTGAACACGCCTCGTATATATATATATATATATATATATATATATATATATATATATATATATATATATATATATATATATATATATATATATATATATATATATATAATAATAATAATAATAATAATAGAAGTCCATCGTATTCGATGAGGACTGCCGACATGATCCTTGTCACAGATTTCCCTGTTGAGTGTGAGCCAAAGAGCAGGTAGCCCATAGACCGCTGGATCAATAACCAACCAACCAACCATGCTGAGTGTGGGTACGCATGTGGCTGAACAGCCAATGCAGGCACGAAAACATCTGCGGGCACACGAGGTCAGTAGAAGGTGATGGTGTTCCCGCTGCTCGTGATTTTCGGGTCTTATATCTGCTCTGGGCTTTCACAACACGGTGGTCTTTGCTGTTAGCCACACCCGCGTTGACTGCGCTTCTCCAGTCAGATCTGTTTTGCGCAAGACATTCCCAGGTGGTGACATCTACCTGGCAACATTTCAGTCCCTCAAACTGTCTTTAAACCGTTTCTTTGGACGTTTCTTGCCACCTCATCACCGAGACTGACAGATTTCGACAGAGTGCTGCCCAAATACGTGAATTTATCTACGACATTCCGCGTCTGCCCGCTGACTGTAGTCTTTGGTTTTGTGTCCGGCATGCCTGGTGCTGCTTGGTACATGACATCTGTTTTCTTGGCATTTATGGTCACACCAAAATGCGGCTGAGAACCGGCCCATTCCCATCTGCATGTTCAGTTCTGAGTTGCTGTTCAGAGCGCAGTCGTCAGCCACTTTGGTTTTGGCCTTCATTCTTCTGGGGTTGAGTAGCTTGCCATCCGTGCGGTACTTTATGGGTATGCCAAGCTCCAGCAATCTAAAGGCGTATGTCATCGTGGATGCGAGCGGGCGAGTACACATCCTTGTTTTACTCCGTTTGTTACTAGACAAGTTTTAGAGGTTTCTCCACCGTCCATTACACTACATAATAAGTGTACGAGTTCTTGAGGTTTAGGTGGGGTGAGAGGAGCAATTCTCTTCTGCAGTGGCGTCACTGGTGGGGTGTTGGGGTGCGGACATTGCTAGGTGACACCATCATTCATAGCTGAATTGGACATCGCAGAAAGTACATATATCACAATCTAACAGTAAACTACGATCTGATGCCATAACGTTCTTTTCAGACCATTGAAGAAAATAAAGAAGAAGATCGAAAGAAAGAAAGAAAGAAAGTAAGAAAGAAAGAAAGTTGGCAGAATGAAGGCTACTTTGACATGTTTTTGAACAAACCCATATCACACCCCAACGACAAGTAACAAGATGTCTAGAAACTAACGGACCATGAAATATCAGGATACCCAGCCTTATGTCAACATACTCATTCCTTTCAAAAAGCTGCACGCTAACAGTAAAGTGCAGACCCTAAGATCTAGCACTTGTAAAAATAGATAGATTTGTATTCAATAACTCTTTATGGTAAGACAGGGCGGTGATAAATACGCGGTCCGCGTACCACATGAGGCATGCTAAGTATAACTATGCGGGTCACGATGTGAGCAGTATTACAATGAAGTATTCGCCATAATAAATATCACAGAAAGACAATGAACTAAAATAAATGATCACATCAAATATCATGAACCTAACACTGGGAATGAAAAGTTTGACAATATTTTAAGTATGGAAATCGTTTTAAATACTCGTATATCTGAACATAGTAAGAACAAAATCATAAATACGTATGGTCAGATACCGCACTGAGAAGAAAACAAGCGAAACCTAAGTTAGGACCAATTTGCCTTCACCAGGGACAGCGGTATATCTGAACATATGCTGTAACAAACACGCATATCCACCTTTAGCTTGTTCAAACAGTACATTTATTTATCTGCAAGATGACACACGTCTTTATAATGTGTAATCATGTTATGAGAACTTGGAATATTCAACGCCAAGATCTTTTTATGCACATTCGCCAATAAACTTATCACATCCAAATAGGTTGGCGGCTGTAAGAAGCGACGTTCTGTAAAGGACATGCTGTTTACTAAGTATCAAGTCGGTGCCGCTGTGTAGAACGGAGATACGGAGAACGAACAAGGCCATACAACAAAGACGCCAGTCCACCGTTAACAGATGCCTACGAAGGATAATGGGCATAAAGTGGCAGGACATGAATGAAGACTTGTAGAGTGG
Source organism: Ariolimax columbianus (assembly GCA_036924085.1). Lineage (NCBI taxonomy): Eukaryota > Metazoa > Mollusca > Gastropoda > Stylommatophora > Arionidae > Ariolimax > Ariolimax columbianus. Next base: position 40,811,791 of record JAVGWX010000012.1, on the reverse strand, counting down.
CAGGACATGGTGAGGAATGAAGACTTGTAGAGTGGCAGGACATGGTGAGGAATGAAGACTTGTAGGGTGGCAGGACATGGTGAGGAATGAAGACTTGTAGAGTGGCAGGACATGGTGAGGAATGAAGACTTGTAGGGTGGCAGGACATGGTGAGGAATGAAGACTTGTAGAGTGGCAGGACATGGTGAGGAATGAAGACTTGTAGAGTGGCAGGACATGGTGAGGAATGAAGACTTGTAGAGTGGCAGGACATGGTGAGGAATGAAGACTTGTAAGAGTGGCAGGACATGGTGAGGAATGAAGACTTGTAGAGTGGCAGGGCATGGTGAGGAATGAAGACTTGTAGAGTGGCAGGACATGGTGAGGAATGAAGACTTGTAGAGTGGCAGGACATGGTGAGGAATGAAGACTTGTAGAGTGGCAGGGCATGGTGAGGAATGAAGACTTGTAGAGTGGCAGGACATGGTGAGGAATGAAGACTTGTAAGAGTGGCAGGACATGGTGAGGAATGAAGACTTGTAGAGTGGCAGGACATGGTGAGGAATGAAGACTTGTAGAGTGGCAGGACATGGTGAGGAATGAAGACTTGTAGAGTGGCAGGACATGGTGAGGAATGAAGACTTGTAGAGTGGCAGGACATGGTGAAGAATGAAGACTTGTAGAGTGGCAGGACATGGTGAGGAATGAAGACTTGTAGAGTGGCAGGACATGGTGAGGAATGAAGACTTGTAGAGTGGCAGGACATGGTGAGGAATGAAGACTTGTAGAGTGGCAGGACATGGTGAGGAATGAAGACTTGTAGAGTGGCAGGACATGGTGAGGAATGAAGACTTGTAGAGTGGCAGGACATGGTGAGGAATGAAGACTTGTAGAGTGGCATGACATGGTGAGGAATGAAGACTTGTAGAGTGGCAGGACATGGTGAGGAATGAAGACTTGTAGAGTGGCAGGACATGGTGAGGAATGAAGACTTGTAGAGTGGCAGGACATGGTGAGGAATGAAGACTTGTAGAGTGGCAGGACATGGTGAGGAATGAAGACTTGTAGAGTGGCAGGACATGGTGAGGAAGGAAGACTTGTAGAGTGGCAGGACATGGTGAGGAATGAAGACCTGTGTTCATAAAGTGGCAGGACATGGTGAGGAATGAAAACCTGTGTTCATAAAGTGGCAGGACATGGTGAGGAATGAAGACCTGTGTTCATAAAGTGGCAGGACATGGTGAGGAATGAAGACTTGTAGAGTGGCAGGACATGGTGAGGAATGAAGACTTGTAGAGTGGCAGGACATGGTGAGGAATGAAGACTTGTAGAGTGGCAGGACATGGTGAGGAATGAAGCCATGTGTTCATAAAGTGGCAGGACATGGTGAGGAATGAAGACGTATGGGAAAGGAGTCAACAACAGCCACTGGAACAACAAATTAACTATTCTGCGAAAAATGTCTTTTGGGTTTTCTATCTTTCTAAGTTAATTTCCTATCGCAAGCGATGATGAGACGATGAGACGATGATGAGACACTATCAGACGGTTATGTATTGATGATGTAACTTGCGCTATTTTGGGATTATGGTGAGGGCGAAACTGTGCTCGTCATCAACCTTACTCTCTGCTGGCAGCTGGAGTCGACATAACTGACTGTAATGGGAGACTTTTGTTCTTTATTCTCGGCACATGTCAGATGCAAGTTCACCGGTTTGTCTTTGTGATAGTAGACACACCGAAGAGCAGACTGGGCCGTCTTCAACTCGATAAAGGCGGCAACAGACGCCACAAGAGAGACCATACTGCAAACTGACATAACGACTCAGTGGTCCTACTAGCGCTATGCTATGGGTGTGAAACCTGGTCTCTGACTAAAGCCATGGAGAACCATCTAAGGACACCACATGCCTCGCTTGAGCGCCGTCTCGTGGGCCTATCACTTAGGCAACAGCGCCAGATGGGCTTACACAACAGTGACATCCGGGCATTGTCACACGTCAAGGATGTCATCCATCACGCCAACAACCCCAAGTACAGCTGGGCTTGTCATGCACTCAGAAGCAAAGACGAACGCAGGAACACAGCAGCCACTCTGTGGTACCCGCGCGGTAACCCCCCTTCCCCCTAACCCTCAGATGGCAAGATTCGATCGAGCTGCACAACACTCACGATCCTAAGATAAACAAGTTAGCCATCCACTGGACAACCCGTGCCCGAGACAGAAGTTAGCCATCCACTGGACAACCCATGCCCAAGACAGAAGTTAGCCATCCACTGGACAACATGTGCCCGAGACATAAGTTAGCCATCCACTGGACAACCCATGCCCCAGACATAAGTTAGCCATCCACTGGACAACCCGTGCCCCAGACATAAGTTAGCCATCCACTGGACAACCCGTGTCCGAGACAGAAGTTAGCCATCCACTGGACAACCCGTGCCCGAGACAGAAGTTAGCCATCCACTGGACAACCCATGCCCCAGACATAAGTTAGCCATCCACTGGACAACCCGTGCCCGAGACAGAAGTTAGCCATCCACTGGACAACCCGTGCCCGAGACATAAGTTAGCCATCCACTGGACAACCCTTTCCCCAGACATAAGTTAGCCATCCACTGGACAACCCGTGCCCCAGACATAAGTTAGCCATCCACTGGACAACCCGTGCCCCAGACATAAGTTAGCCATCCACTGGAAAACCCGTGCCCCAGACATAAGTTAGCCATCCACTGGACAACCCGTGCCCGAGACATAAGTTAGCCATCCACTGGAAAACCCGTGCCCCAGACATAAGTTAGCCATCCACTGGACAACCCGTGCCCGAGACAGAAGTTAGCCATCCACTGGAAAACCCGTGCCCCAGACATAAGTTAGCCATCCACTGGACAACCCGTGCCCCAGACATAAGTTAGCCATCCACTGGACAACCCGTGCCCCAGACATAAGTTAGCCATCCACTGGACAACCCGTGCCCGAGACATAAGTTAGCCATCCACTGGAAAACCCGTGCCCGAGAATAAGTTAGCCATCCACTGGACATCCCGTGCCCGAGACATAAGTTAGCCATCCACTGAACAACCCATGCCCGAGACAGAAGTTAGCCATCCACTGGACAACTTGTGCCCGAGACAGAAGTTAGCCATCCACTGGACAACCCGTGCTCGAGACAGAAGTTAGCCATCCACTGGACAACCCGTGCCCGAGACAGAAGTTAGCCATCCACTGGACAACCCGTGCCCGAGACAGAAGTTAGCCATCCCCAGGACAACCCGTGCCCGAGACAGAAGTTAGCCATCCACTGGACAACTCGTGCCCGAGACTGGAAACCGAGATGAGACCAGCACAAAACCAAATACCATAGCACTACTTGAGCCCAGCCCACTAAGCAGAGAAATGCACCCGGCTACTACCAACTCGCACACGAGCTGGGACCTGCACAAGGGCTAACGGCATTGTAGACGCACAGGTCGATTAAGACTCAGGTCATCCGGTAACCGGTGAGGTCATTGGGGCACACATGAAGACATCCTCACAACACCACGCCACCCTTCTCTGTCCTCGGCCGCTGCCTGTGTCTCTTCTGGTCGGAGATTGGTCCATTCTTTTATGTTGTCCTCCCACGTCTTTTTGGGCCGGTCTCTTCGTCGTCTGCCTTGCACCTTCCCGTGGAGGATTGTGTTTACAAGACCATTTGATCTCAATATGTGACAGTACCAAGCGAGTTTCCTTCTTTTGACAGTTACCAAGAGGTCTTCAAAAGGCCATATTGCTGTTGTAATTCTATCTCGTATTTCCTCATTTGTAACTCGATCTTTGTACGTGACGTTTGAAAGATAAGTGACGCGACTAAGACTAAGGCTAAGATAATAGACACAGATGGCTCGTTGATGATTTATTCTTTTATTTGCTTGCTGGTCTTGAATTCTTCGCAACCGATATTCACAAGTTTTCAAAGACATTTATTTTATTGTCTCGTGTCTTTGTCGTTTTCCAGCCTTCACGTCCATGTTAGCACTGATATGGCATGACGTTGGAGTTAAACATCCTGGGCTTTGTGTGCTTGCTCAATGATTTCAATTTTCAAATGTTTGCCAGTTGATTGAAGCATATGGGGCTAAAGTAATAGTGGAAATGTCTTTTATTGTATCTCCATTTTGTGTGATTTTACTTCCCAAATAGGTGAAACTGGCAACCGTCTGTAATTGTTCTCCAAATAGCGTGATATCAGTAGTTTTGAGTGACACATGGACTTCCAAATAGCGTGATATCAGTAATTTTGAGTGACACGTGGACTTCCAAATAGCGTGATATCAGTAGTTTTGAGTGACACATGGACTTCCAAATAGCGTGATATCAGTATATTGAGTGACACATGGACTTCCAAATAGCGTGATGTCAGTAGTTTTGAGTGACACATGGACTTCCAAATAGCGTGATGTCAGTAGTTTTGAGTGACACATGGACTTCCAAATAGCGTGATGTCAGTAGTTTTGAGTGACACATGGACTTCCAAATAGCGTGATGTCAGTAGTTTTGAGTGACACATGGACTTCCAAATAGCGTGATGTCAGTAGTTTTGAGTGACACATGGACTTCCAAATAGCGTGATGTCAGTAGTTTTGAGTGACACATGGACTTCCAAATAGCGTGATATCAGTGGTTTTGAGTGACACATGGACTTCCAAATAGCGTGATATCAGTAGTTTTGAGTGACACATGGACTTCCAAATAGCGTGATATCAGTAGTTTTGAGTGACACATGGACTTCCAAATAGCGTGATGTCAGTAGTTTTGAGTGACACATGGACTTCCAAATAGCGTGATGTCAGTAGTTTTGAGTGACACATGGACTTCCAAATAGCGTGATGTCAGTAGTTTTGAGTGACACATGGACTTCCAAATAGCGTGATGTCAGTAGTTTTGAGTGACACATGGACTTCCAAATAGCGTGATGTCATTAGTTTTGAGTGACACATGGACTTCCAAATAGCGTGATGTCAGTAGTTTTGAGTGACACATGGACTTCCAAATAGCGTGATGTCAGTAGTTTTGAGTGACACATGGACTTCCAAATAGCGTGATATCAGTAGTTTTGAGTGACACATGGACTTCCAAATAGCGTGATATCAGTAGTTTTGAGTGGCACATGGACTTCCAAATAGCGTGATATCAGTAGTTTTGAGTGACACATGGACTTCCAAAAAGCGTGATATCAGTAGTTTTGAGTGACACATGGACTTCCAAATAGCGTGATATCAGTAGTTTTGAGTGACACATGGACTTCCAAATAGCGTGATATCAGTAGTTTTGAGTGACACATGGACTTCCAAATAGCGTGATATCAGTAGTTTTGAGTGACACATGGACTTCCAAATAGCGTGATATCAGTAGTTTTGAGTGACACATGGACTTCCAAATAGCGTGATGTCAGTAGTTTTGAGTGACACATGGACTTCCAAATAGCGTGATGTCAGTAGTTTTGAGTGACACATGGACTTCCAAATAGCGTGATGTCAGTAGTTTTGAGTGACACATGGACTTCCAAATAGCGTGATGTCAGTAGTTTTGAGTGACACATGGACTTCCAAATAGCGTGATGTCAGTAGTTTTTAGTGACACATGGACTTCCAAATAGCGTGATATCAGTAGTTTTGAGTGACACATGGACTTCCAAATAGCGTGATATCAGTAGTTTTGAGTGACACATGGACTTCCAAATAGCGTGATATCAGTAGTTTTGAGTGACACATGGACTTCCAAATAGCGTGATATCAGTAGTTTTGAGTGACACATGGACTTCCAAATAGCGTGATATCAGTAGTTTTGAGTGACACATGGACTTCCAAACAGCGTGATATCAGTAGTTTTGAGTGACACATGGACTTCCAAATAGCGTGATATCAGTAGTTTTGAGTGACACATGGACTTCCAAATAGCGTGATATCAGTAGTTTTGAGTGACACATGGACTTCCAAATAGCGTGATGTCAGTAGTTTTGAGTGACACATGGACTTCCAAATAGCGTGATATCAGTAGTTTTGAGTGACACATGGACTTCCAAATAGCGTGATGTCAGTAGTTTTGAGTGACACGTGGACTTCCAAATAGCGTGATGTCAGTAGTTTTGAGTGACACATGGACTTCCAAATAGCGTGATATCAGTAGTTTTGAGTGACACATGGACTTCCAAATAGCGTGATATCAGTAGTTTTGAGTGACACATGGACTTCCAAATAGCGTGATGTCAGTAGTTTTGAGTGACACATGGACTTCCAAATAGCGTGATGTCAGTAGTTTTGAGTGACACATGGACTTCCAAATAGCGTGATGTCAGTAGTTTTGAGTGACACATGGACTTCCAAATAGCGTGATGTCAGTAGTTTTGAGTGACACATGGACTTCCAAATAGCGTGATGTCAGTAGTTTTGAGTGACACATGGACTTCCAAATAGCGTGATATCAGTAGTTTTGAGTGACACATGGACTTCCAAATAGCGTGATATCAGTAGTTTTGAGTGACACATGGACTTCCAAATAGCGTGATATCAGTAGTTTTGAGTGACACATGGACTTCCAAATAGCGTGATATCAGTAGTTTTGAGTGACACATGGACTTCCAAATAGCGTGATGTCAGTAGTTTTGAGTGACACATGGACTTCCAAATAGCGTGATGTCAGTAGTTTTGAGTGACACATGGACTTCCAAATAGCGTGATGTCAGTAGTTTTGAGTGACACATGGACTTCCAAATAGCGTGATGTCAGTAGTTTTGAGTGACACATGGACTGGCAATGTCCAAAGCCTGGAGTAAACTGCTGCTATTGATGTTGTTTAATGCTCACAATGAGTAAGTTTACTCGTTTGTGATCCCTGAAAAGGACGTTAAGTGGCGGGTAGTAGCAGCTTTCTTTACATTCCGAGCGTGCTGTGAATGTGGACCACGGTACTCCAGACGGTTTTCATATACTTGATTACATCTGCGTGACGCTCACTACTATGGTGATCACGTCGATTAACAGCACATCAGCCAGTATGCATTGAAACCAGACTGCCTTGAAAACAGCCTTTTTCCAGGAAACGCTACATTGACGAGAGATAGTGGCCTTTGTCAGTATATTTTACACAACGTCCTCGTCAGTATATTTGACGCAACGTCCTCGTCAGTATGTTGTGTCTGACTGGACTCGTGTCTCAGTTTCCTGCTGCTATTGTTAATGCTATGTATGTTTGTCTTTTATTGTGAGCTTAGGGGGGGGGGGGGGTGTGTGTGTGTGTGTATATATATATATTTATATATATATATATATATAATAAAGTTTTAAATGCAAAGCCCAAAAAGTTCGGCCCCATTAAACTGCCTGGGACTTTAAATCACAATGATTCTAAAGTACCCTCCCAGTCCATCAAGGTTTGGATTGTAAAGAAGTTTAGAACACAATAGAAACACCTGAGCCATAGGAGTTGTTCCTGACCTTAAAACCTGTTAAATATACCTAGAGAAAGTGAAACAGTATAAATGACTTGCCCCACCCAACTGTGGCCTTTATTCCCAGCTGGACATAATTGTTCAGAGAGATCAAGTCCCACCACTCTCCCAGTTGTCACTTCAGTTTTATGGCTGGTGAGTTTTAGACGAGCCTACCACTAAAGTTGACAACATGAACAATGGACACTAAACAAGGTGGGTTTTTAACGCAGTGGACTGGCAAAATAAATCCCAGAAGTCAAGGTGAGAGGTCCCTAGGGAAGAAAATGCACCACCTGTATGCCAACTTTTAACATTTCACCTTGGTCAATATTTGACAAAACGTTAAGCACCTATAACAGGGGAAAATCCACCTCTTTAAATTACAATTTAAATTGATATCACCTAGTTACTGTTACAATGGGCACCATCTCCCTTATTTCTCCACCTGACTTGAGACCTTTGAATGTGAAACTTATTATCATGACTGTATGTAGGCATGCGTATACGTGCTGAGTGTGTACATATTTGTGTGTGTGTGTGGAAGTCTGTATTTATAAATACGTGTTCGTTTTTTTGTTTGTTTGAATAAAGGTATAAAGGAATATGTATAATAAAAATGTCCGCTTACGCGTCCCGTTGCATCAGTCGGTCACATCCATGCCCCACAGCTGTGGCATGGTTCCAAGCCTCGTCCAGGGCGGAGAAGGGGATTGCTACTTGAAGGAGCCATACTGTTCAGGGACGGCCTCTTTTGCGCCTCCAGCCGATCGGCGAAAGGCTTTTGGCGCTGAGGAACTACTTGTGTAGTATCTTGTGGGCCGGGGTTTCCTGGTCCAGCCGTACAATATGACCGAACAAAGAAGGTCGGTGCCGGTCGAGTGTTTCTGAGATTGGGTGGATGCCTGTTTCAGCAGAGACCTCCACGTTGCGGATGTAGTCATGCCATCAGATGCCCAGTATACGCCTCTGATTGCGCACGTGGAAGGACTCCAGTCTCCATATGTCAAGTTTCAGCAATGTTCAGGTTTCGGAGCCGTGAAGCAGGACTGGGACCACGCAGGACGGGTAGAAGCGGATTTGTGCCCCACGGGCGATCTTGACTAAAACAAGGTCACACTACGGAGGGCACCAACAAATTGATCTATCTCGGTAGCATGATATTATCAGATGGGCTCAGCGGTCCCGATATGTCAAGGAGGATCGGACTAGCTGCGTCCGCTATGCACGACCTACGAAGTGCGTGGAGTAATGGCAAGATTTCTCTTGGGACAAGAATATGTAGGTATGTGTATAAATGGACATGTATGTGTGTGTATAAAGGAATATCTATGTATGTGTATAAATGGACATGTATGTGTGTGTATAAAGGAATATCTATGTATGTGTATAAATGGACATGTATGTGTGTGTATAAAGGAATATCTATGTGTGTGTATAAATGGACATGTATGTGTGTGTATAAAGGAATATCTATGTGTGTGTATAAATGAATAGGTATGTGTGTGTATAAATGGACATGTATGTGTGTGTATAAAGGAATATCTATGTATGTGTATAAATGGACATGTATGTGTGTGTATAAAGGAATATCTATGTGTGTGTATAAATGAATAGGTATGTGTGTGTATAAAGGAATATCTATGTATGTGTATAAATGGACATGTATGTGTGTGTATAAATGGACATGTATGTGTGTGTATAAAGGAATATCTATGTATGTGTATAAATGGACATGTATGTGTGTGTATAAAGGAATATCTATGTGTGTGTATAAATGAATAGGTATGCGAGTATACGACAATATGTATGTATGGATATGTACACATGTGTACAGCATATTGCTTTCGCAAATACCTCAAATTTACAAAAGAATTACATTACTAATTTTGAGAATTTAAATAATTTTAAAATGGTGTCACCATTCACTTCACAAAATGTAACTCCCACCATCTCATATTTCATCTCATGGGAAATCTTCACTTCATTTCACTTCACATTACAAATAAATTTTGTTTGAAATTTATGTCCAAATTTGAAAATTGTTATAATTTATTTTGTGCTATAAAGAATTTTCACCAAAAAAAATATTATTAATTTCCATTGATGTCTGACCGCGATCAAGAAAGAAGGAATAGGAGATCTAAATATACCATTGGCCTATTGAATGGATTCAGGAGTCATTAGATGTACACGGGTCACGGATGACCTGTCAGTTGGAACACGGAATGTCTTATATATTTGGTAGTAATTGGCCAACCAACCAAGCCATAAAATGATTTTTATTATATCCGGGTAGAACACAACAGGACATAGTGACGGACTGACGAGAAATGCGAGAAGATCTTACAGGCAGGTCTAAATGGAATGTGTCTAGAAATATGCATTCTTCAAGTACTATATCCATTTCTCAGACTTGTCTCGCCACCATACAGTTTACCCTTCAAATATCTACATCCATTTCGCCCATAAACTGGGTGGTCTCCCTCAGACTTGTCTCTCCACCATACAGTTTGCCCATAAACTGGGCGGTCTGCCCCAGACTTGTCTCTCCACCATAGTTTGCCCATAAACTGGGCGGTCTGCCTCAGACTTGTCTCTCCACCATAGTTTGCCCATAAACTGGGCGGTCTGCCTCAGACTTGTCTCGCCACCATACAGTTTACCCTTCAAACATATACATCCATTTCGCCCATATACTGGGCGGTCTGCCTCAGACTTGTCTCTCCACCATAGTTTGCCCATAAACTGGGCGGTCTGCCTCAGACTTGTCTCTCCACCATACAGTTTGCCCATAAACTGGGCAGTCTGCCTCAAACTTGTCTCTCCACCATACAGTTTGCCCATAAACTAGGTCGTCTGCCTCAGATTTGTTACGCCACCATTGTTTGCCCATAAACTGGGCGGTCTGCCCCAGACTTGTCTCTCCACCATAGTTTGCCCATAAACTGGGCGGTCTGCCTCAGACTTGTTACGCCACCATTGTTTGCCCATAAACTGGGCGGTCTGCCCCAGACTTGTCTCTCCACCATAGTTTGCCCATAAACTGGGCGGTCTGCCTCAGACCTGTTACGCCACCATTGTTTGCCCATAAACTGGGCGGTCTGCCCCAGACTTGTCTCTCCACCATAGTTTGCCCATAAACTGGGCGGTCTGCCTCAGACTTGTTACGCCACCATTGTTTGCCCATAAACTGGGCGGTCTGCCCCAGACTTGTCTCTCCACCATTGTTTGCCCATAAACTGGGCGGTCTGCCCCAGACTTGTCTCTCCACCATTGTTTGCCCATAAACTGGGCGGTCTGCTCCAGACTTGTCTCTCCACCATTGTTTGCCCATAAACTGGGCGGTCTGCCTCAGACTTGTCTCTCCACCATACAGTTTGCCCATAAACTGGGCGGTCTGCCCCAGACTTGTCTCTCCACCATACAGTTTGCTCAAATTACTTCTGACTTCCCTGCAAGCCGTCCCGGTTTCTGAGCAACACACAAGGAATGTGAGGACCAGGTATTATAGAGGAGAACTTGAGCCATCCAAATTGTCCCTTTGCGACCCTTGATCCGCCGAAACAGTCTTTAAGCCACCCTCCCGGTTGTTTTAGTTTGAGAGCGAGGCCCCCCTCCCCCACCCAAATTCTCTTCCGAATACAGTTATATATGATAGTCGTCATGCTCCAGCGATTCTGAAAGCCTGCACCAAAGACGCAATCCCCCAAATGCCAACCAGTCTTAAAGAAACCTGTTTTGTGATGTCCTCTAGAATATAACACATCAAATATGTTTGCGATATACGTCACTTGATCGCAGGCCGATGAACGGCCTTATTTAATGGATAAGAAAACACAGGCGAGAAATATAACTTGAAAAATCATTTTCAGCTGGTTTAAGCCAAGCTGTATATACATATATATATATGTGTGTGTAGCTGTTACATAACATCTATAGGCATTTCCGTTTGGCTTCATTACAGCTTATTCATCAGGGTAGTGAGGATTTGTGGAGGGAGCGGGCCGGATGACATGGATTCAGAACGTCTGTACGGCGTGGGGGTTTTCTGTCGAATGTGGAATACAAACCCTAGCTTGAGCAGTGCGTGGCGACTTCTGGACCAAGAGACCTTTATTCATTGAACAATTATAGCAAGAGAATTCATCAACGACCTCAGAGTCAAGCAAATTAAATATGTAGGACCTTGCAGAAACCATATTGGAAGGAACAGTACAGCAGTGCTTCTCAAACTTTGCAATGTGACGGACTGCCAGGGATATATCCATTGTAACAGAGACATGTGCCCATCTGATTGAATGTTGTACATTTTCGATCATTCTTAAATAAGTATTAAACTATGTTTAAATGTATGCTATGCTATGATTATATCCATTTAATGGTAGCAGCTATAAGCCATCATTAGTAACGATTGCGTTACAAAAATATAATAGTTGTAATTGTACGTAATAATTTTAAAATGGAGTAGCGGTAAGATCTCCATTGAAACAAAAATCAGTATCTACCAGTCCTGCGTGGCCCCAGCTCTGCTTTACGGGTCCGAAACCTGGACATTACTAAAACAAGACACGTCGAGACTTAATCGGAGGCGTATACTGGTCATCCGATGAAATTACTTTTTCCCCAACGTGGAGGTCTCTTAAAACAGGCCTCCACCCAATCTCAGAAACACCTGATCGCCGCCGAGTTTCTTTGCTCGGTCCTGTTGCACGGCTGGACCAGGAAACCCCGACCCACAAGATACTACACAGGGTTTTCCTCAGCCCTAAAAGTCCCCGAATCGGCTGGAGGCGCAGAAGAGGCCGTCACCACACAGTATGGCTCCAACAAATAGCAACATCTACCTCAGCTCTAAAAGTCCCCGAAACGGCTGGAGGCGCAGAAGAGGCCGTCCCCACACAGTATGGCTCCAACAAATAGAAACATCTACCTCAGCTCTGGACGAGGCATGGAACCACGCCACAACAGTGGGTCACGGATCTGGTCGACCTACGCAACGGGCCTTAGACGACTACGCTACCATTATTATTATGATGAATTTAAATGAAATTTAATAAACGAGAATATAAAGAAACTTTGGAGCTTTACACAAAAAATATATCGACGAAAGATCTACGTCACACCAGTTTCAAATTGCCGGTTAAAAAAACAACCCGCAAATCTCATGATCAACATTAGACAGTGGTTTTTAATAGCGAATGTAATATAATCATTGATTAAAATCTCACGGGATTTGCGACTGAAAGGTTAATCGTCTATTTATGGAAAGAGTTCTATCCGTTCTTAAATGAAACATATGGCGGATATTATGTTTTGTTGTTGTCTTCGGCGTTTGCCCTTAAAAGGACGTTGTGAACGCAGTTTACAGCAAGACTACGATAACTGGAGACGGAAGGCGAAATAGGCTCTTGGCCAGCTCTGGGTCGCTGACTCTGATGTAAGCAGCCAGCTAAGAGTCGCTAGCTGCTATCAGCTCATTCATTGTACTGCATCTTCGACCAAATCTGGTATTCGAGAGACAACCATGTTTTTTTAATGATTGATCGACGGAAACTCAAGCGAGAAAACGTATGAATATATATATATATATCTTTCTCTCCCTCCCGTTCTCTTTCTCGATTAGTCCAAAGTTTCTTGTCCTTTACGGACCGTCAACTGAGGGCTAGTTGTGGACCAGCAACCGACTTTGGGAAGCATTGCAGTAGAGGACAAATCTGTAAGAGGAAAACAACAACGCTAGTAACATAACACTAACACCAAGAGATGGACAGAGACAAGCTTGTCAGATATATATGATGTTGGGCATACATTTCAGCTGACCTTCGATGTGAAATATTAACTGATCTGATGTGGTAAAGTTTTGTCGACTAGGCGGCTTATATACATTCGTCTGATTAGCGTCATGGGTGACCGCTAGACTTTCACGGCAACGGTTACATCTTTCCACTGGCCCAAGGTAGCTTGGGACCAAAGAGTGAGGTTGATGACCAGCTGCTACACAATGAACACAAAACCGTCTGCTGATCTCGTCAGTATCGCTTGCGATGGCTGGCAACTAACAGGGTTGGACTTCCGTTATCGGCACGCTCCAATCGACACAGTAGTAAATGGATACATGGCTTACTATTATGGAAGAAAAGGCAAAGAAGAAAGGAACAACACACCCCACATAAATAAAGTATAGTCTTGTACATTGAAGTATCTAACAATTTACCCCCGACAACACTGGATGCCATGTCATCTACATCTTATCATTTACCTTAACAAGTACCAAAAATCACATGAGCTTACCATTTCATTATATACATACGGCTCAGGTATGAACTGGCCCTCTCCGTCTACAGGGGTGTAGGAGTTAGCTCTAAGATAAGAGTCCTTGAGTGGAAGAGATCCTGGAGGTGGACTGGGTGAATGTCGCGGCTGAAAAACAAAACCAGTAAAAGATACATTTACGTTATACGTGTAAACACTACCTCGGTTCAATAAGGGGAAGGTGTAATGCATATCAAGCAAAGTACGAGGGCAAGTCCGTAGATGGTAAAAAAAAATAGCTAATTATAAAAGAAATACTAAATGAGTTCTAGTTAGGAACTTGAAACATTTATTATTGAACTTATATTGGCCCTTATCTGTAAACATACAAGTAACTTCAACCAACATTTATTCACGTATCCCATCGCGTTACCGGTGTACAAAAACCTGGAGCACAGAAATCGTTGGTCTGCCATCTCACCCAGATTTACACTTCGCATTTAACCGCTTTGTCATTCGCAGAAAGTCTCCCGCCAAGGTGGGATCATACATTATGTTGTAGACTAAACCATGCGAACACCCTATTGTAGCTGCTACATTACCGCTACTCTCCCGGCCGCTCAATGATGTATATGTTGCGATCTGATTATGACGACCAGGTCGAGATGAATCAGCTATTTTTTTAGCGTCCTTTGAGAACATTGATCGACCCAGTTATGCACCGCTTCACGCGACAAGCACCGTGCATAGGAGGAGCATTTCCTTATAAATATCCTTTGCGGAAAAACATTGCCTCCCCCTCCCCCACGCACATCAGCGTTCTTCGATTGTACAATCTGTGGGCACAGATAACATTTTGTAATTGTATTGCGTACGTGCATGCGACATATATCGTCTGCCACCTACAGTAATCACAAAGCTGGATTTTGTTGGCACCGTTTGACACCTTTAGAAACAACCGACTACATTTGTCCGCTGTCCCACATCAGTCTGTGACCTACTTACTGACTTACCCGCATCGTAAATTAAAGTGTTTCACAAGATATGTAAAGTCACAGCTGCTAACTCTGTACATTTATTAAGCTGTTCTCAGCCGACTTATTTAAGTCTGCTTGTTTGTCTGTCCGCCCATCCGTTAATTTATTCACCCATCCATCATTTCACGCCTCCATCCATCCATCGATCTATCTGCCCATCCATCTTAATTCCTCTATTATCTCTTCACCCCTCCCCCCCCCCCCCCCACACTGTTTATTTTTTTATCTTTCACTCATTCTTTCACTAGTATTCCATCCCACGTACAATAGTATCTTCTATCTTCTCTTTCCTCTCTTATTCACACTATCTAATTGACACCTACCATTATCTCTCAAACAGTCTGCTTCCTCCTTTCTCAATTCTGCCTCTCTCTCTCTCTCTATATATATATATATATTATACAATCTGTCCACCTCTTGTTCTCAATCTCTCCTTCTTTTACAACTCTCAATCTCTCCTTCTTTTACAACTCTCAATCTCTCCTTCTTTTACAACTCTCAATCTCTCCTTCTTTTACAACTCTCAATCTCTCCTTCTTTTACAACTCTCAATCTCTCCTTCTTTTACAACTCTCAATCTCTCCTTCTTTTACAACTCTCAATCTCTCCTTCTTTTACAACTCTCAATCTCTCCTTCTTTTACAACTCTCAATCTCTCTTTCTCCTTATCTTGCTCTCAATCTCTCCTTCTTTTACAACTCTCAATCTCTCCTTCTTTTACAACTCTCAATCTCTCCTTCTTTTACAACTCTCAATCTCTCTTTCTCCTTATCTTGCTCTCAATCTCTCCTTCTTTTACAACTCTCAATCTCTCTTTCTCCTTATCTTGCTCTCAATCTCTCCTTCTTTTACAACTCTCAATCTCTCTTTCTCCTTATCTTGCTCTCAATCTCTCCTTCCTTTACAACTCTCAATTTCTCTTTCTCCTTATCTTGCTCGCAATCTCTCCTTCTTTTACAACTCTCAATCTCTCTTTCTCCTTATCTTGCTCTCAATCTCTCCTTCTTTTACAACTCTCAATCTCTCTTTCTCCTTATCTTGCTCGCAATCTCTCCTTCTTTTACAACTCTCGATCTCTCTTTCTCCTTATCTTGCTCTCAATCTCTCCTTCTTTTACAACTCTCAATCTCTCTTTCTCCTTATCTTGCTCTCAATCTCTCCTTCTTTTACAACTCTCAATCTCTCCTTCTTTTACAACTCTCAATCTCTCCTTCTTTTACAACTCTCAATCTCTCCTTCTTTTACAACTCTCAATCTCTCCTTCTTTTACAACTCTCAATCTCTCCTTCTTTTACAACTCTCAATCTCTCTTTCTCCTTATCTTGCTCTCAATCTCTCCTTCTTTTACAACTCTCAATCTCTCCTTCTTTTACAACTCTCAATCTCTCCTTCTTTTACAACTCTCAATCTCTCTTTCTCCTTATCTTGCTCTCAATCTCTCCTTCTTTTACAACTCTCAATCTCTCTTTCTCCTTATCTTGCTCTCAATCTCTCCTTCTTTTACAACTCTCAATCTCTCTTTCTCCTTATCTTGCTCTCAATCTCTCCTTCTTTTACAACTCTCAATCTCTCTTTCTCCTTATCTTGCTCTCAATCTCTCCTTCTTTTACAACTCTCAATCTCTCTTTCTCCTTATCTTGCTCTCAATCTCTCCTTCCTTTACAACTCTCAATTTCTCTTTCTCCTTATCTTGCTCGCAATCTCTCCTTCTTTTACAACTCTCAATCTCTCTTTCTCCTTATCTTGCTCTCAATCTCTCCTTCTTTTACAACTCTCAATCTCTCTTTCTCCTTATCTTGCTCGCAATCTCTCCTTCTTTTACAACTCTCAATCTCTCTTTCTCCTTATCTTGCTCGCAAACTCTCCTTCTTTTACAACTCTCAATCTCTCTTTCTCCTTATCTTGCTCGCAATCTCTCCTTCTTTTACAACTCTCAATCTCTCCTTCTTTTACAACTCTCAATCTCTCCTTCTTTTACAACTCTCAATCTCTCCTTCTTTTACAACTCTCAATCTCTCCTTCTTTTACAACTCTCAATCTCTCCTTCTTTTACAACTCTCAATCTCTCCTTCTTTTACAACTCTAAATCTCTCTTTCTCCTTATCTTGCTCTCAATGTCTCCTTCTTTTACAACTCTCAATCTCTCCTTCTTTTACAACTCTCAATCTCTCCTTCTTTTACAACTCTCAATCTCTCTTTCTCCTTATCTTGCTCTCAATCTCTCCTTCTTTTACAACTCTCAATCTCTCTTTCTCCTTATCTTGCTCTCAATCTCTCCTTCTTTTACAACTCTCAATCTCTCTTTCTCCTTATCTTGCTCTCAATCTCTCCTTCCTTTACAACTCTCAATTTCTCTTTCTCCTTATCTTGCTCGCAATCTCTCCTTCTTTTACAACTCTCAATCTCTCTTTCTCCTTATCTTGCTCTCAATCTCTCCTTCTTTTACAACTCTCAATCTCTCTTTCTCCTTATCTTGCTCGCAATCTCTCCTTCTTTTACAACTCTCAATCTCTCTTTCTCCTTATCTTGCTCTCAATCTCTCCTTCTTTTACAACTCTCAATCTCTCTTTCTCCTTATCTTGCTCTCAATCTCTCCTTCTTTTACAACTCTCAATCTCTCTTTCTCCTTATCTTGCTCGCAATCTCTCCTTCTTTTACAACTCTCAATCTCTCTTTCTCCTTATCTTGCTCGCAATCTCTCCTTCTTTTACAACTCTCAATCTCTCTTTCTCCTTATCTTGCTCGCAATCTCTCCTTCTTTTACAACTCTCAATCTCTCTTTCTCCTTATCTTGCTCGCAATCTCTCCTTCTTTTACAACTCTCAATCTCTCTTTCTCCTTATCTTGCTCTCAATCTCTCCTTCTTTTACAACTCTCAATCTCTCCTTCTTTTACAACTCTCAATCTCTCCTTCTTTTACAACTCTCAATCTCTCTTTCTCCTTATCTTGCTCTCAATCTCTCCTTCTTTTACAACTCTCAATCTCTCTTTCTCCTTATCTTGCTCTCAATCTCTCCTTCTTTTACAACTCTCAATCTCTCCTTCTTTTACAACTCTCAATCTCTCCTTCTTTTACAACTCTCAATCTCTCTTTCTCCTTATCTTGCTCTCAATCTCTCCTTCTTTTACAACTCTCAATCTCTCTTTCTCCTTATCTTGCTCTCAATCTCTCCTTCTTTTACAACTCTCAATCTCTCTTTCTCCTTATCTTGCTCGCAATCTCTCCTTCTTTTACAACTCTCAATCTCTCTTTCTCCTTATCTTGCTCTCAATCTCTCCTTCTTTTACAACTCTCAATCTCTCTTTCTCCTTATCTTGCTCTCAATCTCTCCTTCTTTTACAACTCTCAATCTCTCTTTCTCCTTATCTTGCTCGCAATCTCTCCTTCTTTTACAACTCTCAATCTCTCTTTCTCCTTATCTTGCTCTCAATCTCTCCTTCTTTTACAACTCTCAATCTCTCTTTCTCCTTATCTTGCTCTCAATCTCTCCTTCTTTTACAACTCTCAATCTCTCTTTCTCCTTATCTTGCTCGCAATCTCTCCTTCTTTTACAACTCTCAATCTCTCTTTCTCCTTATCTTGCTCTCAATCTCTCCTTCTTTTACAACTCTCAATCTCTCCTTCTTTTACAACTCTCAATCTCTCCTTCTTTTACAACTCTCAATCTCTCTTTCTCCTTATCTTGCTCTCAATCTTTCCTTCTTTTACAACTCTCAATCTCTCTTTCTCCTTATCTTGCTCTCAATCTCTCCTTCTTTTACAACTCTCAATCTCTCCTTCTTTTACAACTCTCAATCTCTCCTTCTTTTACAACTCTCAATCTCTCTTTCTCCTTATCTTGCTCTCAATCTCTCCTTCTTTTACAACTCTCAATCTCTCCTTCTTTTACAACTCTCAATCTCTCCTTCTTTTACAACTCTCAATCTCTCCTTCTTTTACAACTCTCAATCTCTCTTTCTCCTTATCTTGCTCTCAATCTCTCCTTCTTTTACAACTCTCAATCTCTCCTTCTTTTACAACTCTCAATCTCTCTTTCTCCTTATCTTGCTCGCAATCTCTCCTTCTTTTACAACTCTCAATCTCTCTTTCTCCTTATCTTGCTCTCAATCTCTCCTTATTTTACAACTCTCAATCTCTCCTTCTTTTACAACTCTCAATCTCTCCTTCTTTTACAACTCTCAATCTCTCTTTCTCCTTATCTTGCTCTCAATCTCTCCTTCTTTTACAACTCTCAATCTCTCCTTCTTTTACAACTCTCAATCTCTTTCTCCTTATCTTGCTCTCAATCTCTCCTTCTTTTACAACTCTCAATCTCTCTTTCTCCTTATCTTGCTCTCAATCTCTCCTTCTTTTACAACTCTCAATCTCTCCTTCTTTTACAACTCTCAATCTCTCCTTCTTTTACAACTCTCAATCTCTCCTTCTTTTACAACTTTCAATCTCTCTTTCTCCTTATCTTGCTCTCAATCTCTCCTTCTTTTACAACTCTCAATCTCTCCTTCTTTTACAACTCTCAATCTCTCCTTCTTTTACAACTCTCAATCTCTCTTTCTCCTTATCTTGCTCTAAATCTCTCCTTCTTTTACAACTCTCAATCTCTCTTTCTCCTTATCTTGCTCTCAATCTCTCCTTCTTTTACAACTCTCAATCTCTCTTTCTCCTTATCTTGCTCTCAATCTCTCCTTCTTTTACAACTCTCAATCTCTCCTTCTTTTACAACTCTCAATCTCTCCTTCTTTTACAACTCTCAATCTCTCTTTCTCCTTATCTTGCTCTCAATCTCTCCTTCTTTTACAACTCTCAATCTCTCTTTCTCCTTATCTTGCTCTCAATCTCTCCTTCTTTTACAACTCTCAATCTCTCCTTCTTTTACAACTCTCAATCTCTTTCTCCTTATCTTGCTCTCAATCTCTCCTTCTTTTACAACTCTCAATCTCTCTTTCTCCTTATCTTGCTCTCAATCTCTCCTTCTTTTACAACTCTCAATCTCTCTTTCTCCTTATCTTGCTCTCAATCTCTCCTTCTTTTACAACTCTCAATCTCTCTTTCTCCTTATCTTGCTCTCAATCTCTCCTTCTTTTACAACTCTCAATCTCTCTTTCTCCTTATCTTGCTCTCAATCTCTCCTTCTTTTACAACTCTCAATCTCTCTTTCTCCTTATCTTGCTCTCAATCTCTCCTTCTTTTACAACTCTCAATCTCTCTTTCTCCTTATCTTGCTCTCAATCTCTCCTTCTTTTACAACTCTCAATCTCTCTTTCTCCTTATCTTGCTCTCAATCTCTCCTTCTTTTACAACTCTCAATCTCTCCTTCTTTTACAACTCTCAATCTCTCTTTCTCCTTATCTTGCTCTCAATCTCTCCTTCTTTTACAACTCTCAATCTCTCTTTCTCCTTATCTTGCTCTCAATCTCTCCTTCTTTTACAACTCTCAATCTCTCTTTCTCCTTATCTTGCTCTCAATCTCTCCTTCTTTTACAACTCTCAATCTCTCTTTCTCCTTATCTTGCTCTCAATCTCTCCTTCTTTTACAACTCTCAATCTCTCTTTCTCCTTATCTTGCTCTCAATCTCTCCTTCTTTTACAACTCTCAATCTCTCTTTCTCCTTATCTTGCTCTCAATCTCTCCTTCTTTTACAACTCTCAATCTCTCTTTCTCCTTATCTTGCTCTCAATCTCTCCTTCTTTTACAACTCTCAATCTCTCTTTCTCCTTATCTTGCTCTCAATCTCTCCTTCTTTTACAACTCTCAATCTCTCCTTCTTTTACAACTCTCAATCTCTTTCTCCTTATCTTGCTCTCAATCTCTCCTTCTTTTACAACTCTCAATCTCTCCTTCTCTTTACAACTCTCAATCTCTCCTTCTTTTACAACTCTCAATCTCTCTTTCTCCTTATCTTGCTCTCAATCTCTCCTTCTTTTACAACTCTCAATCTCTCTTTCTCCTTATCTTGCTCTCAATCTCTCCTTCTTTTACAACTCTCAATCTCTCTTTCTCCTTATCTTGCTCTCAATCTCTCCTTCTTTTACAACTCTCAATCTCTCTTTCTCCTTATCTTGCTCTCAATCTCTCCTTCTTTTACAACTCTCAATCTCTCTTTCTCCTTATCTTGCTCTCAATCTCCTTCCTTTACAACTCTCAATTTCTTTCTCCTTATCTTGCTCGCAATCTCTCCTTCTTTTACAACTCTCAATCTCTCTTTCTCCTTATCTTGCTCTCAATCTCTCCTTCTTTTACAACTCTCAATCTCTCTTTCTCCTTATCTTGCTCGCAATCTCTCCTTCTTTTACAACTCTCAATCTCTCTTTCTCCTTATCTTGCTCGCAAACTCTCCTTCTTTTACAACTCTCAATCTCTCTTTCTCCTTATCTTGCTCGCAATCTCTCCTTCTTTTACAACTCTCAATCTCTCCTTCTTTTACAACTCTCAATCTCTCCTTCTTTTACAACTCTCAATCTCTCCTTCTTTTACAACTCTCAATCTCTCCTTCTTTTACAACTCTCAATCTCTCCTTCTTTTACAACTCTCAATCTCTCCTTCTTTTACAACTCTAAATCTCTCTTTCTCCTTATCTTGCTCTCAATCTCTCCTTCTTTTACAACTCTCAATCTCTCCTTCTTTTACAACTCTCAATCTCTCCTTCTTTTACAACTCTCAATCTCTCTTTCTCCTTATCTTGCTCTCAATCTCTCCTTCTTTTACAACTCTCAATCTCTCTTTCTCCTTATCTTGCTCTCAATCTCTCCTTCTTTTACAACTCTCAATCTCTCTTTCTCCTTATCTTGCTCTCAATCTCTCCTTCTTTACAACTCTCAATCTCTCTTTCTCCTTATCTTGCTCTCAATCTCTCCTTCTTTTACAACTCTCAATCTCTCTTTCTCCTTATCTTGCTCTCAATCTCTCCTTCTTTTACAACTCTCAATCTCTCTTTCTCCTTATCTTGCTCTCAATCTCTCCTTCTTTTACAACTCTCAATCTCTCTTTCTCCTTATCTTGCTCTCAATCTCTCCTTCCTTTACAACTCTCAATTTCTCTTTCTCCTTATCTTGCTCGCAATCTCTCCTTCTTTTACAACTCTCAATCTCTCTTTCTCCTTATCTTGCTCTCAATCTCTCCTTCTTTTACAACTCTCAATCTCTCTTTCTCCTTATCTTGCTCGCAATCTCTCCTTCTTTTACAACTCTCAATCTCTCTTTCTCCTTATCTTGCTCGCAAACTCTCCTTCTTTTACAACTCTCAATCTCTCTTTCTCCTTATCTTGCTCGCAATCTCTCCTTCTTTTACAACTCTCAATCTCTCCTTCTTTTACAACTCTCAATCTCTCCTTCTTTTACAACTCTCAATCTCTCCTTCTTTTACAACTCTCAATCTCTCCTTCTTTTACAACTCTCAATCTCTCCTTCTTTTACAACTCTCAATCTCTCCTTCTTTTACAACTCTAAATCTCTCTTTCTCCTTATCTTGCTCTCAATCTCTCCTTCTTTTACAACTCTCAATCTCTCCTTCTTTTACAACTCTCAATCTCTCCTTCTTTTACAACTCTCAATCTCTCTTTCTCCTTATCTTGCTCTCAATCTCTCCTTCTTTTACAACTCTCAATCTCTCTTTCTCCTTATCTTGCTCTCAATCTCTCCTTCTTTTACAACTCTCAATCTCTCTTTCTCCTTATCTTGCTCTCAATCTCTCCTTCCTTTACAACTCTCAATTCTCTTTCTCCTTATCTTGCTCGCAATCTCTCCTTCTTTTACAACTCTCAATCTCTCTTTCTCCTTATCTTGCTCTCAATCTCTCCTTCTTTTACAACTCTCAATCTCTCTTTCTCCTTATCTTGCTCGCAATCTCTCCTTCTTTTACAACTCTCAATCTCTCTTTCTCCTTATCTTGCTCTCAATCTCTCCTTCTTTTACAACTCTCAATCTCTCTTTCTCCTTATCTTGCTCTCAATCTCTCCTTCTTTTACAACTCTCAATCTCTCTTTCTCCTTATCTTGCTCGCAATCTCTCCTTCTTTTACAACTCTCAATCTCTCTTTCTCCTTATCTTGCTCGCAATCTCTCCTTCTTTTACAACTCTCAATCTCTCTTTCTCCTTATCTTGCTCTCAATCTCTCCTTCTTTTACAACTCTCAATCTCTCTTTCTCCTTATCTTGCTCGCAATCTCTCCTTCTTTTACAACTCTCAATCTCTCTTTCTCCTTATCTTGCTCTCAATCTCTCCTTCTTTTACAACTCTCAATCTCTCCTTCTTTACAACTCTCAATCTCTCCTTCTTTTACAACTCTCAATCTCTCTTTCTCCTTATCTTGCTCTCAATCTCTCCTTCTTTTACAACTCTCAATCTCTCTTTCTCCTTATCTTGCTCTCAATCTCTCCTTCTTTTACAACTCTCAATCTCTCCTTCTTTTACAACTCTCAATCTCTCCTTCTTTTACAACTCTCAATCTCTCTTTCTCCTTATCTTGCTCTCAATCTCTCCTTCTTTTACAACTCTCAATCTCTCTTTCTCCTTATCTTGCTCTCAATCTCTCCTTCTTTTACAACTCTCAATCTCTCTTTCTCCTTATCTTGCTCGCAATCTCTCCTTCTTTTACAACTCTCAATCTCTCTTTCTCCTTATCTTGCTCTCAATCTCTCCTTCTTTTACAACTCTCAATCTCTCTTTCTCCTTATCTTGCTCTCAATCTCTCCTTCTTTTACAACTCTCAATCTCTCTTTCTCCTTATCTTGCTCGCAATCTCTCCTTCTTTTACAACTCTCAATCTCTCTTTCTCCTTATCTTGCTCTCAATCTCTCCTTCTTTTACAACTCTCAATCTCTCTTTCTCCTTATCTTGCTCTCAATCTCTCCTTCTTTTACAACTCTCAATCTCTCTTTCTCCTTATCTTGCTCGCAATCTCTCCTTCTTTTACAACTCTCAATCTCTCTTTCTCCTTATCTTGCTCTCAATCTCTCCTTCTTTTACAACTCTCAATCTCTCCTTCTTTACAAGCTCTCAATCTCTCCTTCTTTTACAACTCTCAATCTCTCTTTCTCCTTATCTTGCTCTCAATCTTCCTTCTTTTACAACTCTCAATCTCTCTTTCTCCTTATCTTGCTCTCAATCTCTCCTTCTTTTACAACTCTCAATCTCTCCTTCTTTTACAACTCTCAATCTCTCCTTCTTTTACAACTCTCAATCTCTCTTTCTCCTTATCTTGCTCTCAATCTCTCCTTCTTTTACAACTCTCAATCTCTCCTTCTTTTACAACTCTCAATCTCTCCTTCTTTACAACTCTCAATCTCTCCTCTTTTACAACTCTCAATCTCTCTTTCTCCTTATCTTGCTCTCAATCTCTCCTTCTTTTACAACTCTCAATCTCTCCTTCTTTTACAACTCTCAATCTCTCTTTCTCCTTATCTTGCTCTCAATCTCTCCTTCTTTTACAACTCTCAATCTCTCTTTCTCCTTATCTTGCTCTCAATCTCTCCTTCTTTTACAACTCTCAATCTCTCCTTCTTTACAACTCTCAATCTCTCCTTCTTTTACAACTCTCAATCTCTCTTTCTCCTTATCTTGCTCTCAATCTCTCCTTCTTTTACAACTCTCAATCTCTCCTTCTTTTACAACTCTCAATCTCTCTTTCTCCTTATCTTGCTCTCAATCTCTCCTTCTTTTACAACTCTCAATCTCTCTTTCTCCTTATCTTGCTCTCAATCTCTCCTTCTTTTACAACTCTCAATCTCTCCTTCTTTACAACTCTCAATCTCTCCTTCTTTACAACTCTCAATCTCTCCTTCTTTTACAACTTTCAATCTCTCTTTCTCCTTATCTTGCTCTCAATCTCTCCTTCTTTTACAACTCTCAATCTCTCCTTCTTTTACTAGCTCTCAATCTCTCCTTCTTTTACAACTCTCAATCTCTCTTTCTCCTTATCTTGCTCTAAATCTCTCCTTCTTTTACAACTCTCAATCTCTCTTTCTCCTTATCTTGCTCTCAATCTCTCCTTCTTTTACAACTCTCAATCTCTCTTTCTCCTTATCTTGCTCTCAATCTCTCCTTCTTTTACAACTCTCAATCTCTCCTTCTTTTACAACTCTCAATCTCTCCTTCTTTTACAACTCTCAATCTCTCTTTCTCCTTATCTTGCTCTCAATCTCTCCTTCTTTTACAACTCTCAATCTCTCTTTCTCCTTATCTTGCTCTCAATCTCTCCTTCTTTTACAACTCTCAATCTCTCCTTCTTTTACAACTCTCAATCTCTTTCTCCTTATCTTGCTCTCAATCTCTCCTTCTTTTACAACTCTCAATCTCTCTTTCTCCTTATCTTGCTCTCAATCTCTCCTTCTTTTACAACTCTCAATCTCTCTTTCTCCTTATCTTGCTCTCAATCTCTCCTTCTTTTACAACTCTCAATCTCTCTTTCTCCTTATCTTGCTCTCAATCTCTCCTTCTTTTACAACTCTCAATCTCTCTTTCTCCTTATCTTGCTCTCAATCTCTCCTTCTTTTACAACTCTCAATCTCTCTTTCTCCTTATCTTGCTCTCAATCTCTCCTTCTTTTACAACTCTCAATCTCTCTTTCTCCTTATCTTGCTCTCAATCTCTCCTTCTTTTACAACTCTCAATCTCTCTTTCTCCTTATCTTGCTCTCAATCTCTCCTTCTTTTACAACTCTCAATCTCTCCTTCTTTTACAACTCTCAATCTCTCTTTCTCCTTATCTTGCTCTCAATCTCTCCTTCTTTTACAACTCTCAATCTCTCTTTCTCCTTATCTTGCTCTCAATCTCTCCTTCTTTTACAACTCTCAATCTCTCTTTCTCCTTATCTTGCTCTCAATCTCTCCTTCTTTTACAACTCTCAATCTCTCTTTCTCCTTATCTTGCTCTCAATCTCTCCTTCTTTTACAACTCTCAATCTCTCTTTCTCCTTATCTTGCTCTCAATCTCTCCTTCTTTTACAACTCTCAATCTCTCTTTCTCCTTATCTTGCTCTCAATCTCTCCTTCTTTTACAACTCTCAATCTCTCTTTCTCCTTATCTTGCTCTCAATCTCTCCTTCTTTTACAACTCTCAATCTCTCTTTCTCCTTATCTTGCTCTCAATCTCTCCTTCTTTACAACTCTCAATCTCTCCTTCTTTTACAACTCTCAATCTCTCTTTCTCCTTATCTTGCTCTCAATCTCTCCTTCTTTTACAACTCTCAATCTCTCTTTCTCCTTATCTTGCTCTCAATCTCTCCTTCTTTTACAACTCTCAATCTCTCTTTCTCCTTATCTTGCTCTCAATCTCTCCTTCTTTTACAACTCTCAATCTCTCTTTCTCCTTATCTTGCTCTCAATCTCTCCTTCTTTTACAACTCTCAATCTCTCTTTCTCCTTATCTTGCTCTCAATCTCTCCTTCTTTTACAACTCTCAATCTCTCTTTCTCCTTATCTTGCTCTCAATCTCTCCTTCTTTTACAACTCTCAATCTCTCTTTCTCCTTATCTTGCTCTCAATCTCTCCTTCTTTTACAACTCTCAATCTCTCTTTCTCCTTATCTTGCTCTCAATCTCTCCTTCTTTTACAACTCTCAATCTCTCTTTCTCCTTATCTTGCTCTCAATCTCTCCTTCTTTTACAACTCTCAATCTCTCTTTCTCCTTATCTTGCTCTCAATCTCTCCTTCTTTTACAACTCTCAATCTCTCTTTCTCCTTATCTTGCTCTCAATCTCTCCTTCTTTTACAACTCTCAATCTCTCTTTCTCCTTATCTTGCTCTCAATCTCTCCTTCTTTTACAACTCTCAATCTCTCTTTCTCCTTATCTTGCTCTCAATCTCTCCTTCTTTTACAACTCTCAATCTCTCTTTCTCCTTATCTTGCTCTCAATCTCTCCTTCTTTTACAACTCTCAATCTCTCTTTCTCCTTATCTTGCTCTCAATCTCTCCTTCTTTTACAACTCTCAATCTCTCTTTCTCCTTATCTTGCTCTCAATCTCTCCTTCTTTTACAACTCTCAATCTCTCTTTCTCCTTATCTTGCTCTCAATCTCTCCTTCTTTTACAACTCTCAATCTCTCTTTCTCCTTATCTTGCTCTCAATCTCTCCTTCTTTTACAACTCTCAATCTCTCTTTCTCCTTATCTTGCTCTCAATCTCTCCTTCTTTTACAACTCTCAATCTCTCTTTCTCCTTATCTTGCTCTCAATCTCTCCTTCTTTTACAACTCTCAATCTCTCTTTCTCCTTATCTTGCTCTCAATCTCTCCTTCTTTTACAACTCTCAATCTCTCTTTCTCCTTATCTTGCTCTCAATCTCTCCTTCTTTTACAACTCTCAATCTCTCTTTCTCCTTATCTTGCTCTCAATCTCTCCTTCTTTTACAACTCTCAATCTCTCTTTCTCCTTATCTTGCTCTCAATCTCTCCTTCTTTTACAACTCTCAATCTCTCTTTCTCCTTATCTTGCTCTCAATCTCTCCTTCTTTTACAACTCTCAATCTCTCTTTCTCCTTATCTTGCTCTCAATCTCTCCTTCTTTTACAACTCTCAATCTCTCTTTCTCCTTATCTTGCTCTCAATCTCTCCTTCTTTTACAACTCTCAATCTCTCTTTCTCCTTATCTTGCTCTCAATCTCTCCTTCTTTTACAACTCTCAATCTCTCTTTCTCCTTATCTTGCTCTCAATCTCTCCTTCTTTTACAACTCTCAATCTCTCTTTCTCCTTATCTTGCTCTCAATCTCTCCTTCTTTTACAACTCTCAATCTCTCTTTCTCCTTATCTTGCTCTCAATCTCTCCTTCTTTTACAACTCTCAATCTCTCTTTCTCCTTATCTTGCTCTCAATCTCTCCTTCTTTTACAACTCTCAATCTCTCTTTCTCCTTATCTTGCTCTCAATCTCTCCTTCTTTTACAACTCTCAATCTCTCTTTCTCCTTATCTTGCTCTCAATCTCTCCTTCTTTTACAACTCTCAATCTCTCTTTCTCCTTATCTTGCTCTCAATCTCTCCTTCTTTTACAACTCTCAATCTCTCTTTCTCCTTATCTTGCTCTCAATCTCTCCTTCTTTTACAACTCTCAATCTCTCTTTCTCCTTATCTTGCTCTCAATCTCTCCTTCTTTTACAA
This sequence comes from Ariolimax columbianus, assembly GCA_036924085.1. Lineage (NCBI taxonomy): Eukaryota > Metazoa > Mollusca > Gastropoda > Stylommatophora > Arionidae > Ariolimax > Ariolimax columbianus. The sequence continues at coordinate 40,783,966 of JAVGWX010000012.1, read as the reverse complement.
CTCTCAATCTCTCCTTCTCCTTATCTAGCTCTCAATCTCTCCTTCTTTTACAACTCTCAATCTCTCTTTCTCCTTATCTTGCTCTCAATCTCTCCTTCTTTTACAACTCTCA